>VXAC01005957.1:0-79816 GCA_013399225.1 Rhipidura dahli
ATATATAAATATATATATATAACCTTTACCAGCTGAGTTGGGACAGTTTACCTGTATCCAAGCAAAGTTCTTACTGAAACTCTCTTCTACTCTTTTATTTAAACCACATTGAAAGTTAAATCTTGACTAAATAGGCTGGGGAAAGTTTTAATGTGTGAACATGTTGACTCTGAGCACCACTAAATACTTAGTTTAATTTGCATTTGTTAGAAAATTTTCCCATTAAAACTGCAGCAGAGCGTGAGCTGTGGTACTGTGAATGGTTTCAGGACAGGACTTTTACACCTTATTAGCACTGCAGTATGGGAAAAATACTTTAAAAAGCATTAAGGGAGAAAAAATGTCATTAAAAAAATATTTGTCAGCTTCCAGAGATGCTAATGAATAGGAACATAATGGCATTAACAGCTGGAGATCATCTTCTTTTCCAGGGAAAACTTTAACCTCACACACTTCTTTCATCTTGGTATGGAAATATGCACTAATGAAAGCTCTTCCCAGGACAGGAACTACTGCGGGGTTTAAGATGTGGCAAAAAGAAACCCTTATGTGTGCAGTTCTCCCTTAAACTTATTTGTATTTAAATTATGATTATTTATTTTTAACATATAAATAAAAGTCATTACAAAGAGTAACAAGAGGAGGCTGTGAGAGAAGCCACAACACTGAGGTCTTACACCTGAGTGTTAATTTGTGGTGGCGGTGGCAGCGCCGTTCTTGTCACACAAGGAGGAGAACCCATGAGAAGATGTCTGATATTCTCACTGCAAACATTTCTGAGGTGGAGGAACAATCCTGGGGGGAAGGAGGCTGTTTTTGCTTTTCATTAGCCTAATCTCGTCAGAGTTTAATAGCAAAAACATGATAAACCTCATGTTCTTTTCATTAAAGAATCCTGTATCTCCTCTAGTTCCATGTGCTATCTGCTGGCATTATTAAGGAGTTTATCATTCTGACTTCTCATGCAAATTGCAAGGGATTGGAAGGATTTGCTCTGCAGCTGAGGAATGTGCCCGGTGGATCCAGTGGACCTGAGCATCATAATTGGCACCTAAGCATGCTTTAGGCAGATGGTGCTGGAGGTTGTGCCAGCAAATTACTTCTTGACCGTGGCTGCTTCTCTGCTGTGTATTATTTTGTAGATTTAAATCTAACCTTTATTCTTGTCAAAATACCAGTGGGAGTATTTTGAAGTTTAATTTTCAGCTGCTCACTTCGAAAGGTATTAATACAGAGAAATGAATCAAAATCACAGCAAAATTTTATAAGGTGTCTTTGTTTCCAAGTAAAAGTAACATCTTTGTGTCAGTTAGGCTGAGAGCTGCAGGACAGGTTTCCCATTTGTCTCAGAGGAAGGGCAAGAGCTGAGTGCTAAAAATTGGTGCAAATAAACCAAAATGAGCTGACCTTCTAAAGGGAGGGAACTTCCCAGTGCACTGAGAGACCCTGTGAATGAACTTGTCTTGCCTTTTTCTCACGCTGACTTCACAACCTGTGATGATAACTCAGTGATCAGCAGCAAAGGGGCCCCTTTAATGAGAAGCATGAAGAATATGTGTAGTCTGACTCGACTGTGAAAATGTGATGTTTAAAACACTACAGAGAGATACCCTGGGTGTGTTTGCGCTTTCTGTGTGAGCACAGTGTCACCAGCTCCACACATTCCAGCTCTGGGATGGTTCAAACAGAATTTGTCTCCCACCTCCCTGGGAAGTGTCTTAAAATCATCTTTGAAATGTGGTAAAAGTACATTCTTTGATCATCACAATGGTGTTTTCAGTCTGAGCTCAGCTGTATTTAAGCTGCAGCTTTCCAAAACCAAATCAGAGCTGTTCAGGCTGTTGGGCTATGTGAAAATAACGAGCTGCTTAGGAGTGAAATAAAGTCACTGGTTGCTTTCTGCTACGATCAGAATAGAAATACTGCAAATGGTGTTTAGAAGGCAACAGGAGGAGCCTCCTGGTCACCTGCCCCGGTCTCGCTGTTGCTTGAGCTGCTGTGCCACCACTAAATCAGGAGCAGTGGCAATGAAATGAGTCAATGGAGCCCCACAAATATGAAGCATTTTGCTGGGGAAAATCAAACTGCTGTAATATGTGAATCACTGCTTGCCCTTTGAGTCTCTCTCTGTGTTGTTTTTTCTCAGTCTGTTTTATGAGCTGCTTTTTAGTTGCCTTCTTGGCTGAACGAATGCTCCAGCAGAACTGCAAGATCTGCTCCAGCTGAGGCAGTTGTAGAGACCTGCCACCAGCTCTCCAGAGCCTAATTACCAGCCAGCTGCAGGTCCAGCAGCTCTGGGATATCCAGAGAAACCTCCCCAAAATGCAGTCATTTAAAGTCTTTGCTTTTCACTGGCTACCTTTGATTTCCCTTTTTATCAGACAGAACAAACACGTTTTAACTCCAGCTGTCAATAAGTGTCTGAAGGTTTTCCTAGCTCGGGATTTAGCGAGGAGGAATTCGGAGTTAATGGCCCTGGATTCGATGCTGTTGCTAAGAAACCCTGGCTTGGCTCAGTAATGTCCTTTTGCAGTTTGGCGAGTTCCTCCCTGATGGAAACGCTTGTGTTTCAGCTTCTTGGCTTGTCCAGAGCAGGGTGTGCACTGCTCTCAGCTTGCCTGGCTCAGCCCTCAGCAAAATGCAGTGGGAATCCAATTTCCCCTGTTTTGTACCCACTTTAGCCCTCACTTTCTGAAGTCATGAACCTCCTCCTGCCCTTGGCAGGTAACTGCAGTCCATTACGTATTTGCTGTCTGGGACTGGCCATGCTGCAGCGTATTCCTGGTCCGAAATGTCTCGTATCCAGGAGATATCATCACCTGGCTAGAGACAAAGAGACAATTTAAAAGCATAACCCATCTGTTTTACACTGCTAATACGCAGTTTTCTCGTTGCCATGGCAAACCTGGAAAGAAGAGCGGAGAGCAATGTTCAGGTGAAAGAACTCTGCCTCAGAGGAGAGTCAGGAAACAGGTTTGGGGTAATTTTCTTTTTAATGGGGAGCAGAAATCCGTAGGGATGAAACCAAATGCCTCTGTTGTGGGAGTTTCCTTGAGCCACCACCCTCTCTTGGTCTGACATTTGTATGGGAGAGCCAAGGAACCCTGCACTGAGTCCTTACAGGCTTGAGAAGACTTGGTTTGCAGGGATGGTGTTTGTCCCAGTGCCTGCTCTGGGTCTGACACCAGGCAAGCAACATAGCTCCTGTTCCTTATTTCTGATGTGTGGGTCGAGGGAAAATGCTGGAAGCTGGAGATGAAGATGGGGTTTCTAGAGACCAGGGGTCCTCCTTATGCTCAGGTTTCCCAGGGCTTTTCCCCTCCCCAGGCTGGCAGAGCAGTCCCTCAGGTATCTGGAGCCCAGCATTCCACCCACGTGTTGCTGAGGCAGCCCACGTCAGGTTGGCTTTCTGAAATCATTGCGAGAAATTGAGAAAAAGCAAAACCAATTCAGAGGAAGGACACGTCATTCTGATGTGTTGGCACTGATGAGGATGAAGTCCACCAAAGACCTTGAAGCTCCACTGGAGAGAGCAGAAGTGGCTGTTTCAGGGGTTGTTTCTTCTTTACACAACACAGTATTTTACATTGGTACTGAAATTGAGCAGACTTGGTGTTGATCTCACCCTGACTTCATAAGAAATGGAGTAAATAAATCTCTTGCACTGTGTGGTCTCTGATCACACTCAGTGTGACACCAAAATTAGTAGATGGAGCTGTATTATCACTTTCCTCTCTTCTGTCTTTTGGCCATAATTAGCAGGGACACTTTCTGTCAATCAAGGGTCAAAATTAAATGCTTTCCCTTCATCCATCAAAATTCTGTGCTAAAGAGAATGGTTGTTCCCTTGGGCAGCTGCTGGGGGGCAGAGCGATGGGCTGGGTTATGAACAGATTTAACTTTAAATGCTAATGTTGGTGTTTACACAGGTTCAGGAGCCTCAGGAAGACAAAAGTCTCTCAGAAACGGTGTCATTCTCACTGCCACCACGGGCAAGGCACTTGGAGCTGCTCAGGACCCGAGCAGTGAGGCTGGAGGTTGTGTTGCTCAGCCCCAGGGGTTTGTCAGGGTGAGGGTGGCAGCAGGTCAGTGTGATTCTCTCTGACTCATTTTGGGGCATATCCCACCCATCAAGGGCTGGACCCTCAGGGCTGGATGCCTGCCTTGACCTGCCCTTTCAGGAGTATTTAAGCCCCATCCTGAAAAGCAAGTTAGACCCTGAAATGCCTCAGTTACATCAGGAGCCCAAGAACTGAGGGCAGGTTTGAAAATAAACGAGTCCCTGAGTCACTTCAGGGGGTTTTGAATGTTTTAGTCAAAACCTTTTCTAGTCAAACCTTTTACCTAGTGCTCCAAGTCACAGAGAAGAGGGAGGCTTTTAAATATCTCCTGCTCTGCTGCTGTTGTGGTCTCACCTGCCTTGCTCCTGCCAGGCACTGCGGTGTTCTCACCTCTCCCTGTGCCCGGCTGCAGCGCGGGCTCCTCACCTGGATCTGGCACAGGGACACGACTGCTGGAAAATCCCAGCCCTTCCAGGTGCTGCCTGCAAAATGCTGCTTCCCAAGTCCCATACTGGTGACAGTTACTCCTCTTGTCCTTTATTAAAGTTTAATTTTATCGCTTTGCCAAACAATCCTGCTGCACAGGCTACAGATGAAAGTGAGGAAAGGAGGTTAATGCAATATATGTTATCCCTGTCTACAGGGATATTTGGGGTTTTCGCTGCCTTCAAATTGCTGAAATAAATGCCACAAGCAAAGTTTACAAATGCAGAGTGAGTAACTTAGATATAAAATCGCTTGGCCATGAAGTCAAGGTTCAAAGCTAAATCACAAAACCCAGGGAACCCAAAACAAAGAAGACACTGTTTTCCACAGGTAGGGAAAATTAGAAACAAATTATTTCCCCCCGGTCATCAGGAAGAAAAATCCACTTAGTGTCACATGAGGCTTTACTACGTGAAAAAAGGGAGGAGGTGCTGCCTCCCCACTGCACATCCCACTGAATACAGCTGAGCTAAAAGCACCTTCACAGGACCATCTAGAAAACCTAATAGATAAAAAATAATTATTCCAACTGAGACAAGCATTTGAATATTCTGTAATCACTGTTGAATGCCCTACTTGCTTGGGGTTTTTTTGCTGAAAATGTCATAATTTTGACATGCTCAGGTAGAATGAGAACAACATGACTGAAAAGAAATGGGAAGTGCCCACGGAGTTCTGTTAAAATGCCACCCCAAACACGGGAGGAGGATGTGCTAAAACATCATCAGGACTTGTTTTCTAAAGGATACCTTCCCACTGACATGCCCTTAAAAACCTGTGGGCTTTTCAGTAAAAAACAACCCAGAAGAGTTTGATACTTTTCCTGTGTGGGCACCTCCCCAGGTGCCACATCCACTTTGAATACTTCCAGGGATGATGATTCCACCACTTTCCTGGACAGCCTGTTTCAGTGCCTGACCTCCCTTTATGTGAAGAATTTTTTTCCTGTTACTCACTGGCATAACTTCGAAACCTGCTGCTTGCATGACTTGTTCTTACTTATAAGGAACATTAGGTCTGGAGCTGTGGATACAGACAAAACTGATCACAGGATCATATTCTTTAGGTAAAAAAATACTCTTTTGCTGCATTTTGTAGATGTAATTTACAGAAATAACAAGTTTAAACACTGGTCTGAAAAAAATCTGCTTTATTTTAGGAGGAGATTATTCAGTTCTGGGCCCATAAAAATAAATGACATGCTGAAGAAGTGTCTTGAATGTGAAGATTTTGCTCCAAAGATATAATCATGTCAGGGTTATTAAATGCTGAATATAGTCTCATTTTATCTTTATTTTCTAGATAGTTATTTTTGTTCCACATAAATAGGGTTGGGGACATTGGCTGCAATGATACAAGTCAAAATCGGCTGGTAATGGACACAGGAACCACGAAATTGCACAAATTGCAACTAATCCAAAATATCCAGGGTATTGTACATCCATAGGTGATATTATCCAATGAGTTGAATGGTTTAGACGAATAAAAAAGGTGTGGATTTCTCAGTGTTCCAAAGGAATTGTTGCTGTTTGTGTGGATGAAAGGGGATGGATGAGAAAGAGATGTGGAATAAAACAATTAGCAGTCAGGAGCTGTGCAGGGGCTCTGCTGGCAGGGCTGGTGCAGATGGAGCATCTGGTGTGGTCCTCAGCATCACCTTTATCTGCAGCAGGAACTAAATCCCCCTCCCAGGCTCCCTGAGATAGCTGGGTTTGTGCGAGTGCTTGATAAAACTTGACCCTCTGATCCGCTGTACTCAGCTGAGGTTTATCAACCTGTGTTTCCACTGTTTGAATTTCAGCTTTTTCTAATGCTCTGCCAATAAAGGTTTTTTTCTAAGATAGAATTGCTAAGCCCAGCGTTTTGTTAGTGTCACATCCAAGGTTTTAAGCAGCAGAGCTGCTCAAGAAGGCAGCTCCCAAGGAAATTTAAATACTTGCTTTAACAGTATTCTCCATCCCTTCTTTTATCTATGAACACATACAGACACATGCAGGGAGAGATTTGCAGGTCGCCAATTTTCATGCCTTTATGAAGTCTCAGATGCTGAAATTTTTCTGATGTGACGAATCTGGTGCTTTGTTTTGGTTTGGTTTTTCTTTTGTTTCTAACATTTCTGTTTAAAACAAGGGCGGGAAAAGCAAAGATCTCCAGGAGCTGATGTGAACAAACCCAGTTTGTTTGATTTTTACATCTTGCTTTTTAAGCCCCTTTCAGGATTTCTGGTGACCCTCTCTCATCATTGCAACCTGAGCAGTTATCAAGACAATATTAATTGGTCTCAACACTCAGAACAACACATAAAACTTCAATCTCTTCCATGTATTTGGTGGGAAACAAACAAAGCTCAGTTGTCTTCTAACACTTTCAGTTCATTCAAACTCCAGAAAAACCTCTGATTTATTAAAATCCCTTCAGGAAGGGTTTTCTTTCACCTTTGACACCAAGGACATGGAGCATCCTGTTTGCACCAGGAGCTCCTTGTTAAAACAGAACAACTCCCAGCTTGTAGGTGAATATCAGGGAAAAGCCAAACAAGTCCCTTACTGATGGTGGCATCTCCACTTTGTGGTGTGTGACATTTCCACGGGCTACACAATGTGTGTAACAGATGGGAACTGAAGTGTTGAGGGTTTAGGTGACCCATCCAAGACCCCAGGGCTCATTTTGGGTGAAGTGGGAACCTCATCCAAGACCTTCTATGCGAGCACAGATGGGCATCACTCCTCCAAAGCCAGCTCACAGCAGCTGGATGTCTTATCCTGGTGCTGGCACCCGGAATTTCTGTTGTTCTCTTCCTCCTTATCTAAGTAAAGCAGCTATTGTTTCTGGAATCTAACAGTTGCACAATCAGCCATGGAGGCCACAAATGAATGACTGCCCAGCAGAAAGGAGCAAGCAGCAGCTGTAAGGCCGGGTGTCACCGTGCCGCGGCCGCCTTTGGAGAGGTTGTTTTGGTTCTTGGCAAGTCTGAATGGAGTTTCTCTTGCAGGAGTTGGATTTGCTGGTTTGGCACCCTGCCTGCAGCATTTCTCAGAGTTTGACATTGTTCCTGAGGAACAATGAATTCCTCTAGGGAATTCAGCATCTCGAGTATTTCTGTGAACAACAACAGCCCAGCCATAAATTTTGGAGTCTGGTTTGCTGGCAGAGTCGTGGGCTCTGCCCAAAGCAGCAGGACCCCATCCCAGCTGCTTCAGCCTCTGCTCCAACTCCATTTTTTCATTGTAATCATAAACATAACAGGGGAATTTATATTATTTTGGTTTTTTTTTCTTCTAGGGTGAGTGGTATTTTTATTATAATGTTTATTAGTTTAACTAATACAGCTGGGTTGAATAAGCAAGTTTTTAGGGATGGGATCACTTTGTCTGGATGATGTTCTCATAGCTCTAGTGAGATTTTTCCCATAGAGGAAAATATTGTTTATTTTCTTAATGACCCTGGCTGTGTTTTAGTGAGAGGAAACACTGAACCTTTTCATTTTTAAAATTTTGGCCAAATTCTAGTGAACTTCATTTACTACTATCATTAGCTGTGATTTAGAGCTGAAGAAACTGAGGCAAAGAAGAAAAGTCCTTTCCAAAGGGAAGATTAAAAAAACTTCAGACACAGCAAAATACAACAGCTCTTCTTTTCCTATTCACTTCAGATATGTCTTGGGTACATTAACAGGAATTTTTTAGTAACAGGTGGTTTCTCCAAGGAGAATATGGACATCTGTCCTTGCAGACAGGTCTGGAACTCATGTCTTTTTTCTGCTCAAATATGGGCTTTTAAATGGAGAGGGAGTGTAAAGAGTAATTACAAAATTTATTTCTGTGTTTCTGGATTCAGACATATCAAAACAATGCAAAATTAACATTTGAATTGAAGTGGTTCAAAGTCCAACTTTGAAAGAAGCTTCTGCACCATAAAGGAGATGTCAATGAAAATCTTTGATTATTAAGAAGCTGCTCCTACCCTGCAGAGCTCCACTTCTTGGTGGTATTTTCATTTCCAAAAAGGTCAGGTTTGCAAAGAGAAACTAATAAGCTGAAAAAATGGCCATCTTTATTGCTGTGCATGTTTTCCTCTGGAACTCTAGTGCCATTTATTGCTCTGATGGCTTTCTTTTGCATCTGGGAAGCTCTGAACGCAGCTCTTTGCCAGTTACACACAAACCATTCACAGCCCAGAGAGACCAGCTCGTCAGTAATTACTGTAATGGGTTCTTTGCAGTGTTTCTTGAAAGGTGATTGAGCCCCTAATGCAGACACCAGATTTTTTTTCTTCACTTAATGGTGTGGTAAATTATTCCTGCGAGGGGGCCCATTGAATGCCTCCTTTGAAACAAGTTAAAGGCCACAAAGGAAGGAAAAGGCTGTAGGTCTCTTCTTAGCAATAACAGGAGAAAATATTTATGGAGTGGTTCAGATTGAGATCTTCCCAGTGTTTCTGTAAGGCTGTGCCTGTCAACAGCATCTGGCACAAGCACGTGGAGGGGGCAGATGGATCAGGGTGGATTTTCCAGCTGCAAAGATGCAGGACAGCCTGGGTAGAGGAAAATGGGCTCCATGTTCTCAGAGCTCGTGACCTTTGTGCCTGTGGGTGCTGCAGCTTTGCAGACCAACTTCCCACCTGGGTGGAGGTGAGAGCTGCTAACCAGCGTGAGACTGGCTCGAGAGAGGGGAACAGGTTGGATAGTAGGAAAAGTTTCCTCACTGTAGGGGTGGAAAGCATTGGAACAGGCTCCCCAGGCAAATGGTGGAGTCACCACCTATAAAAATGTTTAAAAACTGAGCAGAGATGGCACTTTGTGATGTGACTTAATGGACATGGGGGTACTTGGCTGAAGGTTGGGCTTGATGATCTTGGGGGCCTTGTCCAACTTCAGTGATTTTATGATTCCATGATTCTGTGACTCTATGATTCCATGAACTTGCTTTTTACAAAAGGAGTTTTGTTCTACTGCTAAGTGAATAAATTAATTGATGTGTCCAAATGCAATTAGCAAATGCTACAGCAGGAAAGGCTTCCTAATAAGAATCATTAATCTGGCAAAAATGAACTATTGCATGTCTTGCATGTGCTCTTTTTTCTAGACCCAGGAGAAAACACATCAGCCAACAGCAATAATATAAATAACACTGGGTTTTATTTATAATTTAGCCTTATAAATATCTCATTTTTACACACTGTAGTGTCTATGTGCCATAACCCAAACTGCCTTGAATTTCCAAGGCTGCAGGGCTGGCTGTTTATTGGTTCCAAAGGCAGGATTTGGAGATTTCACAAGAACATGCCTAATTTCTCCCAAAAGCTCTGCAGACAGGAGAAGATTTTACAGGCAGGGATGAGGGAGTATTTGAGAACTGGTTTTGATTTAGAGAAAGCAGAACATGCTGCTGATCCATGTGCAGTCGGTCTCTCCATCCTTTCAATGCCCCAAACCTGTGGGTTGCCCAGGCAGCAGGAGGGGAAGTTTCCCTTCTCACCTCCTGCAAGGAAATGAGAGCATCCATCATCATTCATGGGACTGAAATCACACAGAAGGTTATAATTTGATTATAAAAAAATAGTTAGAGACATTTAGTCAATCACCTGAGCAAATCAGTTTTACCCACTCTTCAAAAAGAGGTTTCTACTGGGACTTATGCAACAATTCAACTGGGGTTGTCCAGCCTGGAGAAAAGAAGGCTCTGGGGAGACCTTAGAGCCCCTTCCAGCACCTAAAGGGGCTCCAAGAGAGCTGGAGAGGGACTGGGGACAAGGGATGGAGTGACAGGACAATGGGAAATGGCTTCCCACTGCCAGGGGCAGGGTCAGCTGGGATATTGGGAAGGAATCCTTTCCTGTGAGGGTGGGGAGGCCCAGCTGTGGCTGCTCCATCCCTGGCAGTGTCCAAGGCCAGGATGGACAGGGCTTGGAGCAGCCTGTGGAAGGTGTCCCTGCCCATGGCAGGAGGGGTAGAATGGGATGCTCTGTAAGATCTCTTCCAGCCCAAACCTTCCATGATTCCATAATGTGGGAGATGCTGGAAGGCATTTGGGCACTCGGGGCTCCTCACGTTCCTGAGCCCTGAGTCTGGCTCTGGAGCAGCCCTGCAGGAAACACGGGGAGAGCTCAGACAGGGAAAGCCTGCAGTGCTTTTAGCATTTTCTTTTCCCTCACTGTGGAACAACCCCGTGGCTGTTACCCGAGAAGCTCTTAGGCAGCATTGCACACTAATGAATTGCACACACTAATGAATTGCACACACTAATGAATTGCACACACTAATGAATTGCACAATTTGCCCCCACACCCCCCCGTCTGTGCTGATGCTCCCAGGGCCCCGTTAGCTGGCCAGGTTTCCCTGGCAGCCCCGAGCTCTGAACGCTGCTCTGCTGGGATGGGTTTTCAAAGGATCCGTCCACGCGGTGCAGCTCTCTGACTTTGCTCTCCACGGGAGCAGATCCCCAGTGGCGAGAGCTGGCTGCTCACACAGAAGTCAGACTTCAATGTCTTCTCTATTTCCATGCAGCAGAGCTGGCTGAGGAGCCCAGGAATCCTTACACAGCCTCCCTTGATAAAATTATGATCGTGTCCGTCCTCTTTCATTGACTCACACCTGCTGCTGAGAATTAATTTCAGACTCAGCTGGCTTTTGTCAGTAGATCTCAGGATATATTATCTATGCTTTATTTTATTTTGTGCTCGTCTGGGCGGTAGCTGGAGTGTATAAAATGGGGTCTCCTGGAACAACTTTATTGCTTCAGCCTCTTCCTTGAATGAGTTTTTGGCGCAAGTATAATTTTTTCCCTCGTCTCCGACAGAAAGCAATTTCCTTTTTCCCCTGCATGTCCTTCAGGCTCTGGTGATTCTGTCCCGCACAAAACCAACTCTGTCAACCCATTCTTACTTCTGGGGGTGGCAAATGGTCCTCACCTGAGCAAGCCAGCACAGCACATCATCTCTGACAGGAGCAGGGAGACCCCCCACCCCCCTCAGAGATTATTTGATCTCTTTTTGGGGTGACATCAAAGCGCTAACAGAGGATTGTCATGGTTCCTTCACCTCTTGAAATTGACCCTTGCAGTGAGGAAATGATGAAATTGGAATGGGAAGAGCTGGGATGCTGACAGGACTTTGACAGCTGTAGCTTTTATTTAGCTGGTTTTCTCACAAGCAGCGTTACTGATGTGTTACCAACCCTCGAGCCAAGGGGAATCACACAGCAAGGGAAAGGTGTTGTCTTCCTTTTTTTCTTTTTTTTTTTTTTTATTTTAGGGGAGCAAGATCTTTTAATCTCCACTGAACATACCTGTGTTTATATCTGAGGTCCATATTTTTTTCCTTTAAAAAGAATTCTATGTTTTCACAAAGAACTCTCTGGGTTAGTGGAAATGTTGCCTAGCAGGAATGTCTGACCTATAACATTGTGAGAGATGGAGGGTTTGCCTCATTATCCTTCTCCTTTTGATTTTTACTGGGCAAAAGGCAGGAAGTTTCTCTTGATTTAAATGAGAAATATCAAATTTCTTCTGCTTATAAGAAGGCCCCTTTGGAAGCTGTGTTGCAGACTGACACAGGACTTCCAGAAACAGTGTCAGGAATAGTTTGGTCTTTTCAGGTTTGTTTTCACTGTGTGTGTAAGCTGGAGGTTTGGAAATGCCTCTTTTACTTCCATGAGGAAGACTCAGAGGATTTCATTTTCCAATATAGTTTCCATTGTGTTCATGGGAAAAGATTTTTGCTAAGCAGAGTACAAACACAGCACTGTCACAGATCCCTCTAAAAATTGGTTAAAGTCAATACTGATCTGCTTTTCCCACATTCTTACTGGGATTTTTTTTTTCCTGACTTCTCTGGCATATCTCTAAACCTAAAGAATTACAAATGAGAGAAGCATTTGCCCCCCTGAGCTTCATGTGCCACATACTGCTTCAACAGCTCTAAACTTCCCAAAGAGAAAGAGAAGAAATATCAGAGAATGTAGAGCTCCAGCTTCAGATAAGGATGTTGGAATAATTTAGAATAATATAATTTAGTTTGTTTTGAATTACTTTAAAATCAGAAAGCCTGGGAGAAATTCTTCATGCACCAGTTTCTGGTCACAATCTATGTAAATCTGGAAGGGAGCCACCAACTCGAGGAGGAGAACTCTGGTGTACATTTGTATTACTGAAAGCAGATGTGGGCTTAGGGTCCAGCCAAAATTTCAGAGTAGGAAAAAAATTATCTGTCCTCAATTCCTCATGGGTCAGAAAGGATGGGATGAATCAATACTGGTGCATTAGTGCTGGGGAGATGGCTTTCAGGCCTGACGAGTCTGATAGAGATGCTGCTTCAGTCTAGAAGTGATAAGAAAATCAAGCTGCCACTGCCTGTGTCCAGCTGTGTGCCTGCTGCTCTCCTGGCTGGAAAACCTGCAGCTCCCTGGGCTCATAACTGTTGGTTGGTGTGAGGACATATGATTACAAAATGATTTTGTTAATGGTGGCTTGGAGAAGTTTAGCTACACGTGGTTTCCACCAGCCCTTCGTGCCACGCTGCTCCCCGTGTCCTCCTCAGAGCATCGCTCTGGGAACCTCCAGCTCCACGGGCCAGGAGCCAGGAGCAGGAGGTGTTTGGGTCACACAGAAGAGGCTGGGCTGGCTTGTGACAAGCAGGGCTGTGGGGTGCACACGAGTCCCACCCAGCAGTACAGTTGTTACACAGCCACAGGCTGCCCAGAGCAGCTGCGGCTGCCCCATCCCCGGCAATGTTCAAGGCCAGGTTGGATGTGGCTGGGAGCAACCTGGGATAGCTGTCCCTGCCCATGGCACAGGCTGGAGTGGGATGATCTTCAGATCCCTTCCAATCCAAGCCATTCCATCACCCATTGTATGATTCTATGATTTGTGCTGTGGTTTAAAATGGATTGTCCATCACAGTGAGCCTCAAACCCCTTTTCTATTAGCAGGAGGTGCATGAGCACCCTGAGCACTGGGAATCCTCCCAGTCCCCTCACCAGGGCACTGCCAGGCACAGTTTTTATTTTATTATTTTAATGAAAAATAAACCCTCTCAGTCAGGAGGATTCTGCTCTTTCCCTCCTGCATTTTGGAGACATAACTGTGATTTGTTATGGCCCTTTTGTCTGGGGAAGATTTGCTCCTCAAGGAGTGGTTTCTGGCTAATCTTTACTACTTCAAATTTTGTGGTAAGATCTTCCTCAGACAGAACTAGGTCGAGTACATTTCAAATGCCTCGTGTTCTTAAGATCAGTTTGTCAGAGAGTCCTAAATAACACATTGCTTTATTCATAAACAGCCTGAGCAAGGCAGGATTTGCAGCACGTTCCGGGTGTGACAGTGATGTGTTACTCTGAGCTTATCAAAGGGCTCCACTGCCTGAGCCACCAGCACAAAGAAAATACACTGAAGAATTATTTGGGCCTCATTTATTTAATGAGCCGGCAGTAAAAACGAAACCTCCAAACTCATGGTGGTTGAAAAGCAAATTGCAGCGCAGATTTTTCAAATCTGTAGAAGTCTGGAGCTTTTCACTGGGTGGAAATAAATGTGACCATTGGTTCATATATAAATTGCAGCTTCATAAAGTGTGTGAAATTGCTGGGGGATTTCTGTGAGCCATGGAGGTGGTGATTTCTGATGTGCATGACTGGGAGCAGAATCTCACATACAATACCTGGGGTTTGAACCCACGAAGGAGAATTTAAAAGATTAACAGTGATTCAAATACCAATAATTGTGAAGAAAGAAGATGAGCAATATTTTAGTTGTTGGTCTGACTCATTCCTACTCTAGCTAATAAAAAAGCAATTGTCTCAGCTTCTATCCTTCATGTTATCTGAAGTTCTGGGTCCCTGCACAGCAGAGGGGCAGGTCTCTGGGCTGAGAGTCAAGAGACTGACTTAATTTTTTTTCTTATATTTACTTCAGCCCTGACTTGTTACTTGAGATTAGAAACACAGTCATAGAATCTTGGAATGATTTGGGTTGGAAGCGGCCTTAAATACCACCTCATTCCCACCCACCCTGCCACATGCAGGGACACTTTCCACTTTCCAGGTTGCTCAGGGCCTCCAGCCCCTGTCTGTGTGCTGTCCTTGCTGGTCCTCTCAGGAGAATCCAGGGGAGGTAATGGGGACCAATTATTCCCAGCCACACTTTTCCAGAGCAAATGACACTCATCTCAAACTGAAAAAATTATGTTGGCCTCCTCCAGCATGGTTTCATTCCTGTTTTTTGCTTTCCTTCTCTGTGTCCACAGCTGTTGAATCACTGCATTCCTTGAATGACCAGATCTCCCATTTTATTGTCAGCAAGTCAAAAGCCCTGGACGAGGATGAAGATGCCTTTTTGCCCAGTGAGAAGAAATCTCTGAAAAGTTCCATGATGCTGATGAGGCACCTCCTGATGGATGCACAGGTAGGGGATCAATACACATGTGTGTGTTGGGATGTGAGGAAGGCACATTACATGGATATGGAGGAATGTGTCATTTTTATGTGCAGTTTCAGCAGTGGAGAACATGAACTGCTGACTCTTCTTTAAAACTGATTTTGGCTTCTGAAATCTGCAGCTGTGGGAAGGATATCTCAGTGCACCGAGTGTGCAGCTTGTGCTGGGGCTGAGCCTCAGATTCAGGCTTGAAAATGGCTCTTAATTTCAGGAGAAAATACAGCAATGTACCCATTGATGGGAACACAGCAATAACCCCATTGATGGGAATCCAGCGTCAGCACTACCAAAAGAAAATCATCTTTCCACTAAGCATCTGTGCTGAATGCCAGTTTTATAAGCTCCAGACAACTGAGCTGTTGGTTTAGCCAAGCTCTAAAATGCCAGTTAAAAGTCATGAAATGATGTGCAGATGTTTCTTTGTGCCTTTGCTGCTTCAACAAAAAATCTCTTTCTCTGTAGCTTTGCTGTGTTGCAGTGTTTCCTTCAGCCTACAAAAACCACCCTTTGAAATATTAATTGCATTTATCTTTTTATATTCCCTTTTGGTCTTTATTTGTAAAGCCTGGGTGGAAAAGGACGGCTTTTGTCAGAGGGCTCTTTTGAAAAAGGAGGGTCTCCTCTCCTTTTCTCCTCTGGCAGGCCCTAAAATCAGACAGAGGAGGTCTGAGGCTGTCCTGGGATCTTCTGAGCTCTCCAGGACTGGGGATGGTCTGTTCTTCCACATGGAGTCTGGTGGTTATTTAAACTTAACCTTACTCTTGCTCTTACTCTTACTCTTAATCTTATCTTCTTCTCTCACTTTCAAAGCCTTTGTCCTAATGACTGTGGCTGGCAGGGATCTTGTTGCCCACGGGGAGTGGCACACTGTGTGCTGTTAGTGGCACATGTATTTTAATGCTGTGTGTGTTTGCACAAGGAGTCACTCCAGGCTTTGGAGGCTGTGGAGTGCTCAGGGAGCAAACCCTTCCTTCTGTGCTCAGGATTTCATTCCTGTGGGGATGGTGCTGATCTCACTTTGGCACATCTCCAGCCAAGTCACCCCCGTTTACCCCAGACCACCAGAGCTGATGCTGTTGAAGAGTCATGGAGAACACAAGGGGTTAAACTGTGCTTTTGGATCTACTTCCAGAGTGTGAATTGGTGCTATTGATTCCCCTGCATGTGGGAATAAAATCACAGAATCCCAGAATTCCATAGAATCCGTGGAAATCCATGGAATCATCCCAGTGAGAGGCTCTGTACAGAAACAAGCTGAAATCCAGTGCTTGGCCCTTTTACTCCCCTTTCCTGGCATCAACCTGATTTTGACTGGTGGATAATTTGAGGAAAGAACATCCAGCTTGAAATTTTGGGCAGAAAGTTTGGGTTGGAAGGGACCTTAAAGCTCATCCCATTTCACTCCCTACCCTGGGCAGGGACACTTTCCACTAGACCAGGTTGATCCAAGCCCCATTGAACCTCATCCAAGTAGCCTTGGACACTTCCAGAGATTTGGAATACCTGTGGGGAGGCAGGCATGAGAGCAGGGAGATGCTTCCAGGCATCTGCATGTGGCAGATTAAAATAAATATGGGGCAAAAAGGTACCTATTGATAATCCCCTTGTGCAGGAATTCTATTTTTAGCACCTAAGAATTGCTTTCCTACTTATCAGCTGTCCTGAATGCATATTAATTGGTGCCTGTGATAGAGAGACTGATTAGGAAATGCTAAGAACAATGGGGAAATGTCAAGTGCTCTGGTATCCTCATGACGTGTCTGGATCCCTTCCCAGAAAGGACAGGATGTTTTCTTGCCTGGGATTTTCAAGTTGGAAGAATGACAAGGTGGAAAGCAGTAGTGGTGAGTAGAAGGATGGAAGTAAACAGGTGATAACATCCAGTTTAAAAAAAAGCCCAATAAAATAAATCCTCTGAGGAATGAAAGAAACATGAGGCTGGCAGGAATATCAACAGGAATATCCCCACCAGTGTGTGAATATAAATACGTGCTAACCCTGACTGCAGAGTGCCCTATGGCTCTAATCACACAGGAGGAAGAAATATCACCAATGCAATTATTTCCCTTCCCTTCCCTGCCCTCTCTGCTTCCCAGTCAGTGGTTTGATGGGAAGATGGAGCCCCACAGCTCTAAACAGTATTGATTGTGTGAGGCTCTGCACAAAAATAAACTGAAATCCAGTGCTTGGCACTTTGACTCCTGTCCCTTGCCATGGACCTGATTTTGACTGGTAGGTAATTTGAGGAGAGAACATCCAACTTGAAATTTTGGATAGAATTCAGCTGGGCTGCTAACCCAGCAGGAGTGACTGGTCAGAGGGGACAGTTAATGGGCATTTCTCACTTCTCTGCCACTATTAATCTGCTTTGAAAAGGCAGGGACAATGTGGGCTTGATGCCTCCTGCCTGCTGCCCTTCGCTGGCATGGAGAGAAATTGGACACATTTTCGGAACTCTGCTTGGACACACACCAGGAGATGCTGCTGAAACAAAGGTTTTGGGTTCACCACAGATCTAACTTTGATCTTGAGTCATTTTTTTGGCTTAAGATGAATCACTGAACCAACACACAGAGCTTTCCACTTTGGAAAACGCTGTGAGGGCTTTTGGAGGAGGCTGTGCTGGGGACCATGTGCATCTGCCTGGGAAGGGGCAGGTCCCTGCTCTCTCAGAGAGGTGTCACTGGGAGCACAGAGGACAAGGATGCTCATCAGAGTGGAGAAGAGGAACCACAGCACAGAGGCATCAGGGAGCCTGCCTGGGGTTTCACAGCTGGATTTTCTACGAGTTAGAATGTGGACTCTGTGCCCCTAAGCATCAGCCCTGTCCCTTCATATATTAGGCTGTATTTATTTCTCCCTTGGCTGCTTGGAAGAGCCTCTTTTGCCCATTTGTTTTGTCAATTTACTCTACTTTTCACTGACTTTAATGCCTCAGTTTTGTGGTAGGGGTGTACAAGCAACTGTGACAGTAGTGACTGTGGCTTTATAGGGGAAATTAGAGGTCACCTGTTGGTAAACACAGTGTGGAGAAACAGCTGTTGAGTGGGGGAAAAAATTCTTCTCATCTCTCATATCCAGTTGGGTTTTCTCCATGCAGAATGGGACATATTTTGCACTCCTGGCTAGAGAAATGACATTGGTGGCAGACAAGGTGGCACTGCTGGGAGAATGGCACTGGGGTCTGTGCTGTGGGCTGGCTGAGGGGCTGCTGATCCATCAGCAGCGTTAAACTGCACGCAGGGAGAGGTAATAAGCTGTGTGAAGTCTCTCAGCAATAGGCTGCCAGCTCAAATTCAGCCCAGGGCAGACAGTGATTTAATGAAAGTCATTACAATCTTCAGGATCTCTTTACCCCAGCCCTCTCCATCCATTCCACGCCCTGGACAGGATTTCCTCCTCCCAAAAACCCCTGGCCACAGGGTTTGTGCTCTGGCTGCTGGGTGGGCAGAGCTCTGGGAAAGGGGCTTTGTGCCCAGGTCACTCATTGTTGGTGCTCCTCCTGGAACTGCAGCACAGTGCTCACAGCAGGCAGCACCTTCCCTTCCCTTCCCTTCCCTTCCCTTCCCTTCCCTTCCCTTCGGGGAGGGCTCTGGGGGGAATGGGAATTGTGCTGTCTGAGCTAAAAGGTGTGCTGGGACAATGCAGGCGCACAGAATCAGGCAGAGGGGAAAGGGGCATTTATTGGCTGTGCCATGTCCCATCCTCTGGCCGGTGCTGGAGTGAATGAAAAATCCCAGTGCTGCCAGAGCCCCGTGCTCGGCGCTGCTGCAGAGACACAGCAGCCTGTGATGGACTGTCACTGCTGTCAATCATTTCTGACAGTCCTATTATGCTCAGAAAGGATGTTTGCTCTGTGCCTGTTGTTTTATAATCCTCAGAGTTTTATAGCCTAGCAGTGTTTTTTCCTCAGACATTTCCCTAAGCAGGATTTATTGCTTCTGAGACACACGTGACACAAATCCATTATACCTTCAAACTTTAAATCACCCCCCGGCTTTGCCTAAATTACTTTTTGATTTGTTTTACTTGAGTTTCTGTTTCTAATTGCAACTGTGAGAGACTGGCCTGGCGTGGAGCAGAAGGTACACAACATCCAAGGGCTGAGCCAGGTGCCTCAGCTCTAATGCAGATGTTTCCAAAGGAATTTGTCTAATGAACAGAAGAGGTGCACCCAGGCACCAGCACCAGCCCTACATGTAGGATAATATTCTCTCTCATGTGGAGGAACACATGAAATTTTGCTGGGTGCCTGCCCTCAAAAGCCAAACTTTCAGGAAGTTCAGTCCATTTGGTTCCTTCCATGAAGTGTTTAATTGACTTCAAGTGCATTTGAAGTTCTTTGGGAGAAATACTATCTCTTCAGTGCCTTTCCCAGCAGTGTTGTGATTATCCTCAGGTGTTGCTCTGGAGGGAATGAAAAGACATCAAAACCATCTTTGGGTTTGCGTTGGACTTTCTGAATGAGGTCATACCATAAATGATGAGTTAAAAACAAGATCAGGTGGGGCATCTGGCTTAGATTTACTTGTGTTGCAGTTGCTGCCTGGGCATGAGAGTGTGAGGGCGTTGAGATATTCAGCTGCTTCTCTGCTGGGGAGTTCATTTATTTCTTAGGTAAAGGCAGAAAATCAACCTGGTGGTACTTCTAACCTCAGTTGTTCACAAAATGGTGTTCTCACTGCCCAAAAATCACAGGGGAAAGAACACTTTCATTGACATTTAGAAGTATTTTTTCATTAAAATCTGATGTTGTAGCGTTTTTGTGTGTGGTTTTTTTTGTTTGTTTGCATGGTTTTTTTCCCCCTTACTTTGAATCAAAAGGCTGCAGCCCTCAATGACTCGTGGGACAAACCTTTAGTGGGTGCCTGCCAGGACAGGTCTGCAGATGAAGTTAATGCCAGTTTGGACAGAGGATATTGCCTTGTTTTTCTTTGAAAATATCTGAGTATTTGAGTTGTCACCACCTTAAGCCTTTTAAGCCTGACACTGATACCCTGTAAATAAATCATTTAAGGTGAGAGTCTTTCAGTTCATGGAAAAAAGGAAAACCTACTTGGCATGACTCACATTTAGCCATTCAACATCCCACCAGCTGTTGGGCTTGGGCTTTTTGTATTACCCTCCCTTTCTAACCAGACAAAATAATAATTTATCAAGCCCTTTTACTTTATAATCTTTTCCCCAGTGATCCCTGTTGCCTTCCTGAGCAGGCTGTAACGGAGACGGCCGCAGTAATTGCGGCAGAACTGGTAGCAGAGCAGAGCTATTTCCCCAGCTGACCTTTAAAAATGGTTCTTATTTTCTACAGAGATCTGTTGTATAAAACCAACCATGCTGTTGCAATACTTTGTTTGTTACTTAAACACTTCTCACCATCTGTTCTTCAGACTTACAGCAGAGCTTCAGGAGCAACACCCCACAACCTTTATTTTCACACGAGTGGGTCCTATCAGTATCAACAGGAAGAACAGGGGAAAGAGGATTTGCTCTGTGTTTCAATAAACTGAAATTATTGGAGTTTTGAAAGCATCCTTGCTGCACTGATGTGTTTCAAAGGCTGCAGAAATGGATATCATGCAAATTCTGTTATGGAATATTATCAAAATGCAGCTGTAAATTGGTGTTCACGTATTTTGGTGTTCACTTATCTCAGCCTGCACATTCCATGAGCTGGTTTGGTTTGGAAAACAGCTTCAGTTCAAGTCAGGGTGTATCTAGAGGAAAGCCCAAAAAACAAACTTGCTGCTCTGCATGTTGTATTTTTGTTACATTAATCTTGCCATCCCATTTCCATAAGAAGGAATCTTCTTGGCTGCTTCAAGCCAGCAGCACACCTTCTAACGATCCCTCTAGGTGTAAAAGGGAGCACAAAAGACTGATGTGTGCTGAAGGAGGAGAAGATAAAAGGCAGAGCCTCTGAAGCTTCATCAAGGACCTCGTTGTGTCTAATGACATCATTAACATGTGTTACACAGCCTGGCTTGGGGTGCTTGTCCCTGAACAGGTACCTGACAACCTGCTGCCTCTCTCATGGCCTCTGAGGGGAGGGAAAACTCATTTGTGGGCTGCTTCTATTAATTCAGTTTATTTGGAGAATGATGTGCTGTCCAATGAGGGGTCAGAGACACCCCTAACTCAAGTGAGCTGGAATGTGCTGCTCTCTCTCCCATCACATTTTTAGTGACCCACAAGTGGTGGATCCCATCCCTCCTGGTGGTCATGCCTGATTCAAAACCCATGAATTGCCTGAGCCAAGATTCAGGATAAACAAGTTTACAAAATGATTGTAAAAATGGCAGTTGCAGCTTTGGAGAAAGATCAGCTCCTTTTTTTCCCTGAGAGAGATGCAGGATGAATTTATGACACTTTTGTCCCAGCAGCAATCCGTGTTTTTCCCACCCCTCAGGGGGTGAAACCTGAGTTGGAACCATGCAAAGGATGGATTCTGTTGCCTACTATCACTAAATAATGGTGCTGAATCCCAAAATTCCATTTGCTGTAAGACCCATGCTGATGGCAATTCACTGGGTACAAGGTGGTTCAGCACAGTGACATCGGGTTGGTTCTGATTTCATTCTCATTCTTATTTTGCTCTCCCTTGGAACTGGAAAAAGGTTCATTATTACAAATTAGGTTTGATACTGCTATTGAAGGTTCAGAAATGCTTTCAATATTTGCAACCCTGCAAGAGTAGAAGACAGAAAAACCCCCCAAAATAAATCACAGAGGAGAGCATAACCTCACCTTTAAAGGGTGCAGAAGCAAGGTTCTCAGCAGGTTTGTTGCTTGTTTAGCTGTTTATAAGCTAGTGTTGGCTTTTATGTTTTTATGATGGTGTGGAGGTTAGCAGGAGAGGATGGCCATGCCAGTGGAGAGGTCAGCCTGGGGTTGCATAGCAGCAACTCAGCACTGTGCCTCAGAGAGAAATAAAGATACACCTATGAATAAATATATATGTGTTTGTGTGTATAGACAAGGGTATAGCAGCTTTCTTCAATTCAGAGGGGAGCCAGGACTGATTAAAAGAGAAAATACATAAAGAAGCCAAGATCTCTGCAGCCAGATCTCTGCAGATACTGGATATTGTCAATTGAATTCATATCCAGGTAATTCCAAAATTCCAGTTTCGGTGATTCCTTCACAAAAGGCCCTCACATCTCTGAGCCAGTGCTTCAGGACCGAGTGTTTCATTTGCAGAGTCCTGTTGAACAAGGAAGAAGAGGTGACAATTTTGTCTCACTTCAAACACGATGTGTGTTCATGAGCGAGGGGTGTGTAAAAGCTCTGCAAGCTTTAATTGGAGTTCACCAGAGAGAAACGATGAGTATCTTCACAAATGCAGAAGAAGTAATTAGAGGAGACCAGAACTATCTGCTATCACAGCAGTTTATCAGCAATGCAGATTTTTCAGTTAATAACAGAAGAAAACCCCGATTGGGCAGCCAGCAAATGAGACAGAAAATCCCAGTTAGGCTCACTCGGTGATTGGGAAGCACAGGATGTGAAGACTC
The DNA here is from genome assembly GCA_013399225.1 of Rhipidura dahli. Taxonomy (NCBI): domain Eukaryota; kingdom Metazoa; phylum Chordata; class Aves; order Passeriformes; family Rhipiduridae; genus Rhipidura; species Rhipidura dahli. Next base: position 22,492 of record VXAC01005957.1, read on the forward strand.
AGGAAAATGTGTTCTATTCCCCCAATGTGTTTTCTCCTGCCTGGAGAGTCTCCTGCTCCATTTCCAGTTAGCAAACGAGCTAAATCACCTCACCTCAGCCTGAGGTGAGCTGCAGCTGCAGCGTGGTGCTGGACCAAGCCACTGGGAAGTCCGAGAGCTCAATCCCAAAGCAAATCCTTCTCCTGAGTCAGCTGCAAACTTCCCCTCCAACCTGTGGGCTCAGGGGTCACCAGGCTGAGCTGAGCAGGAGGTGGGAGCCAGCCAGGCTTTGCATTTGTATTTTTGTCTCAGAAAGACCAATAAATGTTAAATGGCTCCGTGAGACAGAGCGTGTGTTTGTGTTCTCTCCCCATGTATCAACAGTTGCTTTAAGCACTTGCTTGATAAAAATTAAGCTGTTTCTCCATATTCCTGCCTCGGATGCTGGGTAGGGAGCTAATTTTGTAAGCAAAAGCTGTCTTCTTTTGGAAAACAAATTCAAATGGAAGAGCTGGTCTTTGAAAGTGGATGCTGGGCTGCTTTTCCTGCGAAAATATTCCAGCCAGCCTTGCGAGTTAACCCTGGCAACAGATCTTGTCCAGATGTGGAAATCCTTCAAATTTTAACTCCTTCTAGGCTGTAGGCGCAGCTCCTTCCTAGGAAAGCATCCATGGTAAATACAGTCCATTCTAACTCATTTGCACAGAGCTTTGGCAAACTGCAGATTTTCTCTGGACTCAAATTTTTCCCAGCAAGGAGATGGATTCACTGGTTGCAAGACCCTGTCACCTCTGCAGATCTGCTCTTCCTTCAGGGAAAAGGTGTCTTTTATCCGTTGCACAAATGCAGGGGTGTAATTTAATTCCCATCCTCCTCATTTATCTGTGAGCTGGGAATAATATTTGCCTACTTCACAGTGATGGTGTGAGGTTCTTCATTCATTAATGCATAAAAGCTTTGAGATCCTTAGGATGAAAATTGCTTTAAAAGATGCTGTTAATAATAAATATCAAGTAATGTACCTTGGCACCTCTTAGCAATAATTGGTGCTATCATTCCTGCCCAACTCTTCCATGAATTAAAAGGCTTTGAATGGGACTGGAACCATGAATGGGATTGGGACCAATTAACACGTAATCATATGTCAGTTTTTATATCCTTAGCATTCCTGTCATGGGACTTTCAGGAAAATCTCCACGGATTTTAATGGTGCAACATCAGAATTCAGCCCCAGACATGTTTGTGGGATAATTGCTGGATAACCTGCGTTCTTCTGGTAACTTGGTTGCCTAGTGATTAAGCTAAAAGCAAAAGTATGCTGGTTTAATATTAACATAAATGGAATTAGCCACCCTTTCTGTGAGTTAAATGTAACAGGAAAATTCTCATTATAAAGAAACCACGACTGTTTTCTTTTGATATATAAATTTAATTAACAATTTTGTTGATACTTTTTGACCTGCTCTCTGTACTTAACCTCTACTTCAGTATGTGGAGACTGGCTTTTATGGAAAATCCAATAATTTGCTGCTCTGTCACCCAACTTATACTTTTATTAGATTTCAATCACACGGCCCTCACCCTTCTAAATGGAGAGGCTCTGAATATGCATCCCAAGTAAATAAAGAGCTCACATAAAGAAATTGCCTGATCATTCAAAGATATCAACATGATTTCTATGGAAGGGGAAAGCACCGAACCTTGGAGTGACACGTGGGATGGAGCCAGGACAAAGGACCGGGTGAATCAACACCGTGAGAAAGCTGCTGGCCAGTAAGGTGGGGATTTACTGCACCGTTTCCCACCCAGGAGCAGCCTCCTCCTCCTGGCTGGGAGCAAATCGTGCGCTGTGAACGTTGCTGGTGCCACATGGGGGAGATGTTGAAGAAGAGCTGGATTGCTCCACTCCAGCACAGCCCCTTCGAAGGGAAAAGCAGCCTGAGGGGTTTAGGAGCCTAATTCCTTTCAGTTTCCCCCCTTATGGTAAGTACAGAAATATCCTGTATCAGAGGGATCTGTGCAAACCACCTGAAAAAATGATCCCTCTTGGCTTCAGGGCGCATCCAACATCTTCCAGCTGCCAAAGGTGCTTTATAAGCAAGACCATTAAGTGATCAAGGAACATAAAACAAGAAGTGATGCAGTCCCTTGTGTTAGCACCACTGCAGCTCTTGCCTTCCTGCCTGGCAAGCTGGGTTTGGGAAGGGATTGTTTGGAGGAGCCGAGGGAGTCTGGCTGGCTGGGGAGCACTTAGCAGGATTTCTTGCTGCTGTTTCCTAATATCCAAAACATAAGGATAAGCTCATACAAGTAGCGTGTGATTTACTCAGGCCCACTGGCCATCTTCCTTGTTTCTTCTCAGAATAATACTTTTCACACTGCGAATTAGTGGTTAATGCTTATTTATGCATGAGAAATCTCCACAGAAATGGCCACAGGGAGAGTATCTGTACTGTGTGAAAGCCTAAAAAGTAAGATTGTCTTTTTGAATTACCTTTCCAATATCTATTTTTTTTCTGCAATGGCTTAAAAAGACATTTACTCTGGGACTCTGATATGTTTTATAATATTCTAGCAGCCAGGTTAACAGGTAGAACCAGTACTTTTGTAAAGGGAGTGAGCTGTGAAGCCGGGTTAGGTAGCTTGGGGGAAGTCAAGAGATCTTCATTTCTCAGCTTAAAAAAAAAAAAAAAGAAAGGAAGAAAGAAAGAAAAAACTACAAATGCATAGCACATACCCCAAAAGCTGGAGTGCTCCCCCCTTTGAACACAGGGTCCAGCTGACTGCAGGGGAGCTCTGGCTCCTCTTTCAAGCACGACCTTCCCTTTCTGCCCACAGCCAGCCAGAGGCTGTGAGAATACAGCAACTTTTTCCTCTCCGTCTTTCTGCATAGAGGAATTCAAAATCACTGCATGATGTGTGCCCCAATTAATATTCCCCGATTGTTTCCCTTTCCCTTCCAAATGATGTCAGTCTCCATTATTTTTGGCATAATGGTAGTGAGAGGAATGTCTGTTTGTCAGAAATATTTTATCTCTCATTTTTGGGTTAACAATAATCTCTACCCGTCTCAGGATTTTTTATTTTTCTTTTCATCCTCTTGCTTTTGACTTACATTGTAAAAGACCTACAGTAAAATAATGAAAACTGTCTTAATCTATCACTACTCAGTTTGTATGTTATTAATAATGAAGGCAGTGTAATTAGGCTGCAGAGTGCACTGTGAACACAACACTAAGATGTCCTTAACTAACATCTGTGGCTACTGCTTGGCTTATATTGGCACAAGCCCCCAGGATTTCTCATGAAAACAGTGATTTGTGTCTAGCATTGCTTTTACAGAGCACAGGGGCTTCATTTTGTACTGGCTGCCTGTTGAAAGGCAGCGTGAAATCCATGGCAATGAATGCTCAGCTCTATTCGAGTTGTATTTAAGGTGCAGATCCTGGTCTCAGTGTCATTGCTGTGCTGAAAACTTTTTTCTCTTGTGCCCTTGGTGGCTGAACTGATGGGGCGCTGTGGACAGAAACTGATGTCTAAGAGGCCTTTCTCCTCTTCTGCCCCTTGCTCTTCCCTTTTCCATGTCAAACCCTCGTGATCCCCATCCTCATGCCATGTTATGAGGAAACCAGGAAGGAACAAGGTGCTTTTCACTTTGTCATCATCTCAAGCTGGTGGTTTGATCCTCTGCCTGTGCTGTCCTGACCTGTGACATGTTGGATCTCTGGTGTCAAAGGCATCAAAGGTGTCTCTGTTTCAACTTGTTCCCGAAATGGTGGGGACAAATCTCACCCTTAATGCACATGTAGGGCCACAAGCCCACACTGCCACAGACCCAGCCGTGTCCATCACAGAATTAGGGAATCATTTAGGCTGGAAAAAAATCTTTAAGATCAACATGTGCCATCCCTCCCTGTTTAACAACTTCTAGCTGCTGGCAGGACACTGAAAAGGGGTGTTTTTAACATGAGGGATGTTTAGATCAGATAGATGGAAGAAATTCTTCCCTGTGAGAGTGGTCAGGCCCTGGCACAGGGTGCCCAGAGCAGCTGTGGCTGCCCCTGGATCCCTGGCAGTGCCCAAGGCCAGGCTGGATGGGGCACTGGTTGGATCCAGGTTGGATCCACCCTCACAGGGAAGGATTTCTTTCTTACATTTCATCCAAACCTATTCTCTACCAGTTTACAGCCATTACCCCTTGCCTGTCAAACTGGAATGGGTTTGAGAGGTGCTCCTCTCTTGGCAGCTTTCAAGCCCTTTTCCCCAGCTTGCCAAGCCTGCAGTGTCTGTGAGCGTCACCCCTCCTGTCACAGCCAGACTCATGAGCCACCCCGAATCTTCCTGCTGTGCTTACATTGTGTGTATGATCAGTGATGACTCTGCACAAACAAGAAAATAAACCAGCCCTACAGCTGTATGAATGTATCAGCTCTGCAGAAAACACACAGAAATGCAACGTTTGCAGAAGGAGGGAGGGGAATTGAGAGCGTGAGAGGTTTTATTGTGGCACGTTTGGGAGTAGAGCCCACAATACAGAGTGAATAAAGACCTTATAAAAATACTTGGCAGCAACTCCTCTAAATCTTTCAAGGTATGAGTTTCTTATTTTAGTTGATTTACTGAGCTGACAAAGAGGCAATCATCGTTAATCAAAATAACTCACTCTGCTCTGAGTATGAGAGCTGAAGTTAGATGAAGGTCATGGAAAAGAAATGATAAACTAGCCCGGGGTCTTTAGTAGCTGGAGTTGTTTAGGGAGCTTATTCTAGAGGGGATACAGATTTTGGCAAATGCTGATGGTTTTTAAAATGTATTTTTTTCAAGAAGTAAGAATTGCATCTCTGGCAGATTCACAGATGTGATGCACTCAAGGATGCATGAAGGGATGATTTCCTGACGGCTTTTAGTAGCAAGAGGTATTGGAAAGCATTTGGTATTCTCCTGAAGGCAGGGAGGGAAGCAAAGATTTGGATAAGATATGTAGGAGCTGAGAAGTGATAAGGGCCTGTGAGTGCCAAACCACATTTTCTGGGGAGGAAATCATGTTCAGGAGACCGAGCCACTGACACTTCTGAGAAATGTCTCTCTTGGGCATCGTGGAGATTTCTGTCCATGTCCAAGTCCGTCTGTGTTTAGGGAAGTGTTGTTCCTTGCCCTTTGGTGGTGCAGTGTCTCCCTGCTGCACTCCTCACCCTGCCCAGGTGCACACCAGCCTGTGTAGGACTCACCAAGGAGGATGGTGGTGAACCTTGTTCAGCAGTTTGCTGATGGCTGAGCCCCAAATAATGCAAAACTGAACAGGCAGAAGCCCAAGAATCCTTCAAAATTATGCTAATGATTCTTAACAAGTTCCATGTTTTGTCTTGAAACTCATTTCTTTAGCTAAAATGTTCTCTGCATTCTGTCTAGAATTAAGGGAAAATATCTAAATTCAAGCAAAAGTGATTGCCTGAAGCAGTGAGGACTGCCAGTGCCTGCAAGCAATATCAATTAGTGTTCTGGTGCCAGAATTATCGATAGCTCTCTTGTCAGTAGCTTTTATTATCAAAAAAAAAGGGTTGATTTCTGTGTATTTCACTTTGATAACACAATGTGTGACCTTAGCACAACGAAGGGTACACGAAATCCCTTAGAAATCTTGTTTAAAGTTAACTGTTTTGCACTTGAGATTAGTTTTCTATTCCCTGTTCTTCTTGCCCCATGGACACATCTGATTAGTCTAAACCTTGTCATTTAAAAGCTTTCATGAGGTATTTGAAATTTCTAAATAATATCCTTACACATATTATGTTGTTTGCATCATCAGTAGAACAAACACTCCTGGGGACTGCAAATATTCATGGAAAGCCAACAAAAGAGTGACTCCCAAATACTGGGGACAACTTCAATATTAAGAAAGCTGCAAGTTATAATACAAATAGCATACACCTATGTCAGCTCATGAATTAAATTGTATTTCTGGGAGATCTCTTGTGGCAGCCTACTAAAATAATATATTACGTGCTCAGAGGCAGCGTTGGACTGATACAATGAAAGGGGGATAATTAAAGGCTTTGCAAATCCCAAATGTGCCAGCAGCTGTGGGTCAGCTCGGGAAGCAGCTCTGGGAGCCACACGTGTCCCTCCTGCAAGGATGGAAACCCATTACATGACACTTGTGGAGAATAAACCTGGAGGGGGAACAGCTTCTCTGCCCTGGATAAACACGTAGAAGAAATCCGCTGGGAACAGCACCAAAAAAAGAGTGGTAGCAGGTGGCAGCACTTCTTTTCACCCTACAAAATGAATATTTAGAGGCAAAATGGAGAGGAGGAGCCAATTAGTGGGATTACTGTGCTTCAAGAGGCAGGTGCTTGCATTCCAGCTAGGAAACTGCTGCTTCCAATGAGATGAAATGCAGGTGCTTTGTATACAACAGAGGCTTTGGCCACAAAGTTTTGCTAATTACAGAAGTAGAGGACAAAAAGAGGTAAAGCTCGACAGCAGCTTGTTAGACAATGAACAAAGGACCCATAAGGCAGCATTAAAATTCAAGGAAAAAATGAGTTTTCAGAGCCGAGCAGTTCTGCAGGTTCATTGTGGAAGCCCTAAAGAGAAGGGGACACTGTCCTTTGAATGGTGGGGAACAGGGAGACAGGGATAGCTTGGCTCTGTGTGCTATTGCTTTGGGATGTAAGGAATAAAATGGATAAAGGGCTTGGCTTTGAGCAGAATAATAACTATGGCCACACATCCCTACTGAAACATAGGAAAAATGAACATCAGAGAACAAACTATGGGTGAGCACCAGAGAAAGGGCTAAAGCAGAAATCCTTTTGCTCGTCTGGATGCAGCTCTGGCTCCATCTGAGCCGGGAGTGCCTTTTGCTGGCTGCAGAGCAGATGGTCTCTCTCAGCAGAGCCGCAGCCGGCACGGGCAGGGCACGGCGCCCGCATCCTGCAGGAAACACAAACTGCACAGGATTCACCACCAACCTGTCCTGGAGAGCGAGGGAGGGGCCTTCATGGAGGTTCAGATGATGATTATCTTGTCTCAGTGACAATTTAGAGCTGTTCCCAGTTACTACAGGATCAATAAAAGAAGGGAAAGAGGGAAATAACTTTGCTGAGGTGTATTTTGGAGCGTTCAGACTGTGTTTCTCTTAGAGACGTGGCAATGCTAAACCTTTTGGGGTGTTTCTGCTGCCTGAACCCTTTGCTCCTGGCTGTGAGCTCTGCCCACTCTTCAGCTTTGCTGCTTTCTGGTGCGTGAAACAAAATCCCTTGGCCCTGCCAAGGATGCTCTTCAGCCGGTGACCTTCCTCCAGGACAGCAAAGCTCTTGAGAGCTCATTTGTATCCAAAGGATTGTTTCTTGCCATTTTAAAAACATGGTCACTTCTGACACGGTGGGATTGGTGCTCAAATGTAGTTGCAATATAGAAATAACAGTTTCCTGGCATGTCTGGATCAAAGCTGGTGTCAAGAGTTTTGAAATGGTTATAATATTTCTGAGAGATGTGAGATTAAATGGTTGCCAGAAGTAGATGTAATTATTTTTGTGGAAACACTTATTTTAGTACTATTTGCATACAGACACAGAGATACTAAAGGCCCAGGTCCCACTTGGTGTTCCAGATGTTAAAGGCTGGTGCAGACATGGTGAAGGCAGGTTTTGTTACCAGCTTGGAAAGACGAGAGCAGGACTTGGGGAGTGAAAACAAACCTCTGAAATTTTGGGTGCCACTATAAAATAAGTGGCCTCTTGGGTTTATTATCATCATATAACCTCTCGAATTATTAAAGGTGAACAGTGTGGACACAGAAAAATCTGCTGACAGGCTGAGAGAGTTGGGGCTGTTGAGCCTGGAGGAAGGAAGGCTCCAGGGAGACCTTAGAGCCCCTTGCAATATCGAAAAGGGGCTACAGTAAGACTGGACAGGGACTTTTGACAAGGTCCTGGAGTGACAGGACAGGTCCTGGAGGACAAGGAAGAATGGCTTAAATCTGAAGGAGGATAAATTTGGATAAGGTATAGGGAAGGAGTTCTTCCCTGTGAGGGTGGGCAGGCCCTGGTGCAGGCTGCCCAGAGCAGCTGTGGCTGCCCCTGGATCCCTGGCAGTGCCCAAGGCCAGGCTGGATGGGGCTTGGAGCAACCTGGGACAGTGGAAGGTGGAATGGCAGAGGGTGGAATATGAGCCTTCCAACCCAAATTATTTTGTGATTTTTCCAGCTCCTTGGCTTTCTGTGACTGCTGACAGTGCGTAGCCAGGATTAAACAGCCAAGTCCACGAGGAGAAGAATAGATGGGTAAAAAGCTGCATTAGAAAGAAACCTCCTGGTTCCAGCAGCAGGGACAATAACCGAGGCTTTAAACAATGCATCTCCGTAGGTGTCACAAAAGAGGGCAGCCAGGAGGCAGCCAGGCTCTGGCACGGGCTGCCTGGGAAGCGCTCGGTGTTCCAGCTGCCTCGGGCAAGGCAGGATGAGGGTGAATCCTGGGATAGAAACCTCAGCATTGCACTCTGCAGAAAAATGACAGATCTGAGTAATGCCCTTTTAAACAAAACCTCTAAACAAGGGAACAGCTGGGGGTATTTGTGAGCCATCCCAGAGTGGGGAACTGGCTAGAAATATTTTCATGGCTTTTGGAGGCTCTTGCAAGAAAGCTGGGTCTGGGATGGAATGGCCCAGAGAGCAGAGTTGTGAAAGAACTGTAATTATCATCTGACAAAGCAATTAAAACCTGACAAGCAAAGGCAGCAGAATTAAGCTTATGGAAGTGGACAGGGCTCTAAATGTGAGCTTGATTGTGAATCCAAAATACCACGGCGGGGGAAAAGGTGCCCGAGGCAGAAACCTGGGTGACACTCAGTGGGAGTTGTACCCATGGAGCCAGGCTGAGCTCCTCAAATGCCCACACACAGGGAATTGCCTCCTGCCCATGTCTTTCCCTAGGGATTCGGTGGTTTTCCCTTCTGGGTTCTCCAATCCTCCACACTTATTTAAATAAAACCTGAGGCAGGCTGTGTGTGTGTACTCAGCCAGGTGTGCTGCTGGATTATTTTTAAAGAACTGACCTCAAATAAATTTTGTTATTATGTGAAGGTGCTTATTTGCTCCCTTCTGCCTGAATTTTGCCATGTGCTACTATTTTAACCAAGTCTTGTTAGAGAAAATGGCTTTAATTTGCTCTTGTCTCTTAGATGTGACAAGAGCAATGCACACATGTGCCTGGCTAGTTTTCCTCTGTGGCTGAGACTCACCAGTCAGATAAATCGTGAAAATTTTAAAAAACCCAAACACTTAAGGACTGCCACCACGTCAGACATGGATTTGTATGAGAGCTCCGTGTTTTCTCATGGCGCAAGACTGGAAGAAATAAGGAAACTCGCAAATCTGGAAGAAATGTCCGTGCAGGTTGACTGCACAAATGAATTTAATCATTTGCACAGAATCTGTTTTGCTGCTTCACGCTGTAACGACACCGATCTGATTATTTTTCTTTGCTTTAACCAGCAAAATGTCTCTCATTGCTGTTTGCATAATTAATGCTATAGGATTCGGCTTTGATCCAGCGCCATGCCAGGAATCGCTGTGCTCTCCAATCTGCTGCAAAACAGCATTTTCTAGCACATTATTTTTATTCCAATGCTGTAATATGGAAAGGCCTGCAGTGCCCTGGCTAATGTGGCTTCTTCTGTCTCTGCATCACAGCAGTTGGCTCTTCCCTGACCTGGGAGAGCTACAAATCCCATTAGTTTAAAAGCAACCTCGTCCTGAATGTGTTCCTGCTTGCAAACTCCAAGCTGCATTTGTCTATTAGACAGATCTACACAGTCTGGTTGTAATTGGGATGTTTTAAAACCTGCTGGAGCAGCAAAGCACTGTGAGGTGGGATGTCAGAAGGACCTACCCAAGCTTTGCACAGTGGGTTTTGTGATGCAGCTTCCCATTTTGACAGGAGGGTACTCAGGTCTCTGCAGGAAAACCCACCCTGTCTGCAGCTGTCCTGCCAGAGGTCTCATTTGCTGTGCATGGGGTGGACTGGTTTAACTGGGAAAAACCTTGGAGATCCCTTTATTGCTTCTCTGAATGATCCATGGACTGCTGACCAAAAGGGAAACCCTTCATTTGGTTTCAATAGAAGGAAGTATTAATAATGATAACACGACCTTCTTGTAACTGTGTGGTGACGGAGCAAGCAGGGAACATAAGGGGTGAAATTAAATAATATCATCACAATAATGAAGCAGTGTAATCAATGATGTAATCAAACAGATGATTATTCCCTAATAATGAGCACATCCCCTCCTTCCCAGTGAACTCTGCAGCTTGGCTACCTGGCACAGAGCCCATGCCAAACGGATTGAAAAGAACTTTTCCCCCCCTTCCTTTCATTTTATTTTTGCTCTCCAGATTCCCCTTGCACATTCCAACCCCCAGAGCCCTTCCCCTCAATATGATGCTTGACCAAATGTGCATTATTGGGTAGGATGATGCGTCAAAAATACTTTTAACCCTTCATCCCTCCTTTGGTGCCATCTGGCAAAGAGGTCTTGGACCAGCTCCTCAACCACTCATTGTCTGTTTTCCACCTGTAAAGCACAAAGATTGCTGTTCCTGGCCATGTGGGTGTTTGCCTTGGACTGACTGATACAGAACTTTCATGGCTGGAAGGGCTGCTCTAATGTCTCTTTAAGGCTCTAAAGCAACAGTGGTAAAAAATAATGGCTTAAATAACTTAACACACCTCGCCAATTATCAGTGAGCATCCAGCTGTGCCAGGCTTCTGGAAGTGCATGGAGGGAGTTCTGGCCTGCCTAAAAACCTATCTTGGTTTTCTCTTTTTCAGCTCCAAAAATGACTTGCAGGGGTGGGGGGGAAGGAAGGTGGGTGAGGTTGTTCTAAGCAACTTTCAGTGCATTTGGAAAGTCTCCTCTCTATCTGGCAGCTGTATTGCTTTGCCTGATAAGCCCTGCAGCCAGCTCGATTTGCCAGGATAAACCACAGCAAGTGGCAAACTTAATCTCCTTGAGGCAAATGGAAATGATGTCTTCCTGCAGATCTGTCTGTGCAGATCCCAGAGGCCGCTGCCAGCAGCAAAGTTTGCTCCCAGGGGCTGCCCCTTCCATCCCAAAGGCTTCAGGCTGGAGATGCAGGTGGGGTACACTTCAGCATCCCAAATTCCCATGAGCTACAGGCAGTGGAGGCTGCTGTTACCACCCTAACCCCGTGGGCAGGATTTCACTGAGAGTTCTTGCAGGAGCGGGACACAGCAGCAGATTGCTCCATTTGAGGTCTGTTTCCATGGATGTGATGAGAAAAGAGATGGTGGTGTGAAATGACCATCCAAACAGGACCTCTGAGATAAAGGAAGGAGAGGCAGAGGTTGGGCAGCAGGGTTTCATTGCTGGAAATCCAATGGGGTTTGTAAATCCAGGATAAAAGGAGGAGGAGATTAAGCAAGAACTCTTGAGGGGTTTTGGGGAAAAAGAAATAAAAAACCACAAAAACCCTCAAAAAACTTCCCCAAAGTCATCAAAACTCAAGACCTGAGTGTGTTTGTTTTAAGACCATCAGCAGAGTGAAGCTGGTGGTGGCACCCCCAGGCCATGCCCCAACCCACAGGAAGAGCAGAGAGGACCATTAGTCCTAAAAGCCCCTGCAGGTGGTCCAGCAGCACTGGCAGAAAGGGACATAAAAGCAAAGTGCTCCTCTGGGTAATTTTATGAGCTAAAAATATGGATAAAATAGAGATAAACCTTCAAACATCATTGTCCATCACCTAAGGACATGGGCAAGTACAACTGGGAGGTGTGTGCTGAAGGCAGGGGGGGCCATGAGCACCAATGTCTGGCAAGAAATGGGGAATTTCTACTTGAGCAGATACTGGTTATACCTGGGGATAACTTTTGGGTGGAAAACACATTACAAGCATTGTTGTTTCTACACTCCTGTGATGAAAGTTGTTCCATTTGAGCTTCTTGGTCTTTTTCTTGTCAGTAGTAATGGGGTCACTTAATGCACAGCCTTCAGTGATGGCTTTGGCTCCCTCCAGAGCTGGCTGCAGGTTTCTGCTCATGGCTTCCAGTGATCCCACCATGCATCTCCCATTTCCTCTCTTCCATCATTTCATTACTCCAGCAACTCCTATCCTTGTCTCCTACTGAGTAGTTACAGAGTTTTACCACTTAGAACAAAGAAAATCTACCTGATGTAGCACACCAACAGTTAATTTTCTAAAGGCATAATTCAGCAGAACAACTTAAAATCTAAATCAGACAAACTAAATAAGAATGGGATCTCTCCTGCAGATTTATAGGTGGCAAACTAAAATGTCAGGGGGTCATGTATTCATCTGTCAATGTGTAATGCAATTAGACAAGATAATTGGGCAAAGTAAGTTTTTACAGAGATCTGGAAAATGTATTAACTTTCCTTCATTAGCTTTGATAGCAGTGAAGAGTCATTGGGGGTGGATGTAAGGTGCAAAATTGAGTCTGGATTTAAGATTAAGGCAGGAAATATTCCAATGGGGAACATACATCCAGTCTGCTTTCTCAGCATCTCAGGCACAGCTTACAGGAGGAACAGTTTGCTATGTTCCCTTGTGTTGATTGAGGAGGGCTCAATAATGGAAATGGCAGGGGCAGATGTAAATATGAAGCCAGTAATATGTCTTAATTTAATCAACACATTGACAAAAATCCCAAGGAAGTAAATAATCTGTTCACTTAGCAGATTTTACTGGGGTGTATCCAAATCTTTTGTGGCAACAAAGCCCCAAGCTGAAGTGTAAACAGCAAGAATGATCAGAATCAGAAACCCTGAGCTCTGCCTCTATTTTTTGGTTTTTTTCTAAGAAGGGCTGCAAAAGACATCTGAACATCTTTAACAGGGTCACAAGCAACAAGGAGCCACAGAGACTGGGGCAAGGAGTGCATCCCTCTGCATGTTTAACTGCCCATCCATTTTTCCTCCTTGTCCATGTTTAAGTGTTTATATCTGCCCTGCCATCAGTTCATTCCTTCCCTGCTCTCACTTCAATAGTTGGCATATTTTAGGCATTGAGTCTGAAAAAAGCAAAAGTAAACTCTAAGAGGCAGGTTTAGAATTACCCCTGAATTAAAAAGCAGGCTTCAGTATTTAATGATGAGGTACTAAATGATGTCCTGACGATTTTATTAAACTAAAGTGAGGCAGCACATTTGATTCAGGCTATTCCAAGCTTTCTATTCCCCCTGCCTAGGAAGGCTTGTGGCAGTAATCAACTCCCTATATTCAGAGGAAATTGTTTCTTTATGGTTTAAAGTGTGAAGACTCTTCTAGATAACCATATATTGCATCCAGCAGGACCCTCTTTTAGCACACTCAGCACTGGGAGAAAGGAGCAAATAGCGACAAAATTAAGGGAGAAATTGCAGAGCAGTGGCCTTGAATTGATGCAGAGCCCTAATTCAGCAGAGCACTCAGGGGCACGTAGAACTTGCAATCTCTGTCAGCTTTGATGAGGGGTTGTGAACCCAAAAGCTTTTCTACCTTTTCCTCGGATACATTGGCGGGTCTAATGGAATCAGGCTAAAACTTCAGGGGTTTATGTCTGCAGACCATTCCCTTGATCTGTGTTGCTGCTGCCTTGCACCATTCAACCTGGATATCGATGGATATTGATGCCTTCAGCACAGGCTCCTCTCAGCACCAGGACTAGGATTGACTGGGGTCCTTTAAACACACTATTTTTATGTCATAGCTGGAGGTAAGGAGTTATTTCCCACAGCCATGAGCCCCTGAGCTGATCAGACAACAGGGTGTAGCATTGTAGCAGGTTCATTACTGCAATTTAGGCACCACACAGAACCAGCCACCAGTGAGGGGAAGGATGATCTGTTTGTACGAGCCTGAATTCCCCCAAGATTTAGCATTTAAGGCAATTACTGCACCATTCCTTCGTGCCTCATATGCATGAAGCTCTTGGATAATTATCAGGTTCAGGGGGAAAAGCACACAGACAGAAAATGTGTGGATTTTTAATCTGTGTCAGGGTCCTTCCCAGGAAAGCCCATGGCTCGGGCAGAGCTCCCTGGGCACAGGGGCATTGGTAGGGTTAAAAAGGACTTGTACCCATGCACTGGGACCCCCATCACAGGTTTGGGTGTTACCTGACCTCGAGCACCACTGACAACGTGAGTGTTCATCAGATAGATGCCATCAGTGGTGGCTGATTTCTCCCTGAGGATGTAGGAACTTTTGGAAACCACCACTTTAGCAAAGCTCTCCATAGGAATGGATGGCTGATGCACAGTGCTGTGAAACCTAGAATTTGAGCATGCAAGGTTAATAAACATCAGCAAGTCACCATAACTCACAAATTAAAGGCCCCAATTTTCACAGTCGGGCTGCAAGATCTAATTAAGGCTGGTGGTGCAATTCAGTGTTCAGAGAGTAACTGCCTTGTTTAATTCATCCACGGATTCTGCTGCCTTCATTTTTTTAAGTAGCAAAGGAAGATAAAGCAAGACAGAGACCTTTCCCTCAGGACCAAGTCCATCTGCAGCAGAAAGCTTCAGTTCCTCTGTGCTTTGCATTTTATTATTACTTCTCACCGGTTATTTTCTGGGTAATAGGGGAGGCTGCTGGGTTTATTTTATCTCCTTCATCACTTTAAACAATGTCAAAGACAGCTAATGCCCACGATGGATGGTTTGCTGTTATAAATATGAATATTATTAAGTATAATTGGTGCATCACCGTTCTCTCCTGTTGTGTGCTTTGGGCTGGATGCCTCTGATGGATCTGCAGGCCATCAGGTTACATCTGGCAGAAGGATCAAACAACCCTAAAGTCACTCCTCGTTTCCAAATAAATGAGCAGCTAATTGCAAAGCCCCCAGGGGATGAGGCTTTTGGGTACTCCCGCTCAGCCAGGTTACTGGGATATTCCTGGTACGCCATGGGCTACTCCTGGAAAGAGAGAAATTATGAAGAAAGGGAATTATTAAGGCAAATTCATGTTGGATGCTTCCACCCTAGGAAACCAAGCCTTTGTATCATGGCACCTCTGAGTGCCAGGATCCATTGGGGTGGAGCATGCCAAGAAATGTTCTTCACTGGGAAGGAATCCTTCCCTGGGAAGGTGGGCAGGCCCTGGCACAGGGTGCCCAGAGCAGCTGGGGCTGTCCCTGGATCCCTGGAAGTGTCCAAGGTCAGGTTGGACAGGGCTTGGAGCAGCCTGGGACGGTGGAAGGTGTCCCTGCCCATGGCAGGAGGGGTGGCACTGGATAAGCTTTAGGGTCCCTTCCAACCCGGACCACTGCATGATTCTATGATTCTATCATCTGAGCAGAGTTATGTCCACAATAAACCACTTTTTAGCCTTCAGGTAATCAAATGCCAGCTGTTAAGTAAAAATAAAGTATTTTGAGTGCGTCCTTCATGTGTTTGTAACCACTTGTTTTTAATTGGTAGAGAACTGGTTCCCACAGAGGGATTAGGGTTGGCAGCTCCTCTTTCTGGTGTTTAATGCCATGCTCAACCTGCCCTTGATCCCTGTCCATACAGATCACTCTGGTATCCGCTGTGCTGGAGCCATGGAGGGCCCTGCAAGGGACAGAGAAGCCCAGATTTGGCAGAAAAGCACCGTGTGTGACACTGTTATTCATCTAAAGAGCCGTGCGAGTGACGAGAGGAGTCGCTGGGAGCGCCTGCTCGGGCAGCAGCTGCTCGGGGGCTCCTCTGCCCACCCAGGGCCTGGCAGTTCATGCTGGGGGCACAGTCCCTCTCCTGCCTTCCTCTGCCAATTTTGCTCAAAACCCCAGTTTCAAGCAGTTTCCTGCTTCACTGCTTTCCTGGTTTGGCTCAGCATCTGCTGCGGGAGCCGGGGGATTCCTCACTGGGGTTTCTGTTGGATGGGAGACCCTGGAGCCCTCGCTTTTACTGAAGGAACTAAATATCTTACATCAGGTTTCTGAGCACCCACTGCTCCAGAGGAAATCAGTGGGGAGCTGCATCCACTTCAAGTTTCAGAGCCCATTTAGCTTTGATTTGCATCTGGTATCTAGGGCAAACTCTGGGAAGTGTCTTATTTCATCCAGTCTCGCCAATGTCTGTGATTTTATCAGGAAGTCTCATGGTATTTGGTGTGGTTTTTCCTTAACATCCCAGCTTTAACCATCAATTGATCACATCAGAACTGAGTCACTCAGTTAAAAATAAAAGCTTGTGTCCCCTGAAATGTTGAGTAACAGTCAGGAAAACACAGAAGCTGCAAGAAAAAGGGAGGGGAAAATGCAAGAAACCAGAATTTTCTATTGCAGACATCTTGTAAGGGATCCCTTGACCCAAAACCAGGATTTTGGGAGGTCTGGGTTTGGTAACCCTGCAGGAGAGCAGATGATGTGAGGTGCTGGAGGGGTTTCTGGGTGTTTCCATCTGAGTTGGAAAGGAAGGCTGCCCAACCCTACCTCGTTTTTTCACCAGTGAACAATAAAAATATTGGGTTTATAAAAGGTAAATGATGTTGCATGAAAGCAGGGACATAGTGGGAGAGTGATTCCAGTGGCACAGTCTGTAGCAAATGTGGGAAGAGCTCTCCTGGTGCAGCCCTTCTGGGTGATGCTCAGGGGTGCTGTGTCTGCGGGAGCTCTGTACCATTCCCTGGAGAAAAAGCCTTAAAATGGAAACATATGGAACATATGAATGGGTTCAAGCATTTTTCACTCCAGTCATGGAACAGCCACCCTGGGATGGGGCTCACTGGGAAGGTAGACAGGACAGGTGGGGTGGGAACACTGTTTGAGCATCTATTTTGGAGGGTATAGCAGAGCAGAGGGCTCCGAGGGCTTGGGAGCAGGGAGCAGGGAGCAGGAGCCAGGGCTGGGGTGGGCACCTGAGGCATATCCCCTCCCAGTCTATCACTGGAGCACAGCATTGCTCATTTGCCACGTTTGCAAAGCTGGCATTTGTTCTTTGGCTGAAGTATCCCCGTTGGCATCAATATCCCACCAGGCTCTCAAGGCTGCTGCATCCACAGCTCCCCCAGTGCTGTGTGGGAGATCCAGGTGCCTGATAAATGTTTGACCTAAGCTGCCTTTCCCATTTCTTATTTTTTTCCTTCCTCTCTCTGCACACCCAGCACCATTTCTCACATGCCCAGACGAGTGGAAGGGAAGAGGCATCTCCTTGTCACAGCTCTCCCATCCCCTCAGCAGCCCTCAGCCCGGGCCAGCTCCCCACCTGTTCATGGCACGCGAGGAGGAAAATTCCCTTTAAATACACCAGGTCGGGGAGCTTTCCTGCATGGACACTGCCCTTTTCTCCACAGCCACCACTGCTGCTCGGGGCAGCTGCTGCTAATTACAGCAGTGTAATTGCAGAGCTGCACTCGGCCATGGCAGCGAGGGAGCGCTGCCAGCGGGGCTGCTCCTCGCAGGACACCAGCTCTGGGCTCCCAGCGCCACAGGGAATGGCTGGGAATAATTCCCTTCCCTCTCTCCCTGCCCCAGCATTCCCCAGGCTCCACAAATTCTAACTTTCACACACCCAGGGAGGAACAGTCATTGTTATCTCAGGACTGTGAGCCAAGGAGAGAAACAGGAGGACAAAAGAGCAGCTTGTTTTGTTGGGGCTTTTTGTTTCCCTTCCCCAGCTTCATCATTCGTACGTTCCTAACTCTGTCTGCAATTCCAGCCTGCTTCAGGATATCTCTTCCCAGCCACGGATGCCCTGTGGGATTACCCTTTCTCCTCCATTGTCTTTGCCTGCTTTCCTGCAGATAATAGGGAATGCAGCATCTTGCATCCCAACAATTCTTGGAAAAGCGCTGTGTGCGGTGGCCGTGCTGGCTGACAAGGGAGGGCTGCTGGGACAGCTCCAGGGAAATGTCTGGGCTGGAATTGGTGAACTGGTGCAACAAAAACCTTGTCACTGCTGTTGGGGTTCCACTGGTCCCTTGTGTGTGGCTGCTCCTCAGAGAATCATCACAGACATGCCAGCAGCAGAAGTCAAGGGGGCATTTTCATTTCCTGTTAAAGCAGGTGTAACTGGGCTACCCCTGGGCTCTGAAGCCCCCATCTAAAATCAGTGATTAGAAGTCACTAAAAGCAACAGATTCCTCACTAACAAATGCTTTGTGCCACCACCTGGGGCTTTGGCTACAGGTCTCTCCAGCAGAAAGCCAGCCCTGTGCACTTCCCTGGCATTTGCCACTCGCCCGTGGCTCCAAGGACTCACCTGTGGCACAGTGAGAACTCCAGGGAGTGTTTAATTTAGAAACACTTCTCTTTATACAGCTGCTTATTTCTCATCCTTTGTTTATTTTCATTGCAATGAAACTGCTCAGGAGGAGATTTGAGTTTTTTCCCCTCAAAATTTTCATCTACATTTTGTGCCTCTGGTGGGCCTGGGCTCGTGCTTTGCCTCGTGATTTCCGACAGAGGCAGGAAGACAGGGAGATATGAAGAGGTCACAGGAATCATTTGCTTAATAAGATGTGTCTTTCTACCTACAAGCAGTTAATGTTATGTTTAGTCCCTGAACCGTGAAAGGTGATAAATTACTTGTTTATCTACCTCATTTCTGGATGTTTCCATTCTCTGCGTGACATTCAGATCCCCTTTTCTGAATCCTTCTGCTTTTGGGCACTTCAAACCACACAGCAATGGTTTTAATGGATAATTCTGAGAGTAAACTCAGGGCTTGTTTTTCAGTTGAATTTCAGTGGCTTGTTTTTCCCCCAGCAGTATCAATTTCCGAGGCTTCTTTTCTTTATTTGGGATGGTGAGTTGTCTACTAAACTGCCAATAAAAACCTGGGGGATATTTAGGGGGAATGTCTCTTTCCAAGGTGCATCCCAGATGTGAGGGCTCAGGGGAACCCCAGGCTGGGTTATCCCCAGGTTAAATTCCTACAGGATTTGGAGTAGCCTGTACATTCCCATGCCATTTTTTTTTTCCAAGCAAAGACTTCTTCACAGTGTCTAAGTATCCAAGTGGGGAAGGAGAGGGAAAAAATGGAGGAGCTTGGAGGACTATGTGGAATTCAGAGAATGAAGAGCAGAGGAGGAGGAGGAGGAACAAAGTGCCCTAAGGCAAGGGAACAGGCTCCAGCCAGGGAAGAGGATACAGGGATGTTTTATCACTTCTTTCCCCTTTAAAATCTTATTTCTCAAAACTCACTTGACAAGTTCAGCAGTTTCACTCAAAAAAAAAAAAAAATCCTAAAACTATGAGAGAGAAGTGGCAAAATTGGCGCTGGGGGTTGTGAGGCTGTTGGTCAGGCCATGTCCTGGGAAATCAAGATTAGAAAAACCCATGTTTTTAAAGGCTGTCCTGTACTGATTAAATGCCACAAAATCACTTCAAAACTATTCTAAAATTTTAATAGCAATACTACATTTTTAAAGTTCACCTGAACGTCCCTGTGGATGAATAAGCCATACAAACAGAGGGTGACAGGGGCAAAAAGTGACAAAACAAGTGATTTAATCCAATCAAGGAAATTTTTCAGTGTCTGGTTAAAACAAATGGGTCATGCAAAAAGAGTCCCTGAATTTCCTAACCCTAAACCTAATGTGAGACATACCAAAATAACCTGTTCATCAAACTGAAAACAGAAAATTAGGCAAAACTTCTAATAGAATATTCAATTTTCCTTTGGGTCAGGCTACATCATCACAATCAAACCTCCTGGTTGTTTCAGAGGATACATACAAATTTGCTAAATACATTTTATTGCCAAAACATTTTGAAGCAAAGTTTATTTGCTCACATTCTGTTGCTAATTCCTCTTGTAAATATTGTGTGAAGTGTTTGTTGTTCTTTTAAACTGAGAGCAGCTGTAGTGGTCTGGAGACAGCACTAATGAACAGATGTGTATGGCAGAAAAAAAAGCTATCATCTTGCTTTTGTTCACCAAAACTTGTTAATTTGGGACTATTTGCATTTCAAACTGCAATTTTGTTATACACCCAAGGTGTCATAGTGGTCTTTAGAAGCTGAGATAGTTTTTCTGCCTTTAGGGTTTCTTTTCCCTTCTTTACCTATCTGTAAAATGAAAATCCATGAATTACCTACTCCAACCCAGCTTCCTAGGGGTTCCTTATGGTCTGCAGGAAGCTCATATAAAATAGAGTGGGGAAAAGTTGGCTGTAATCAGTGGAAAATGAGAGTTCCCAAAGCCCTAAACAGTTTACATGAGCATCACTTATAGAAGGAAACATAATAAGGAAGGAATTTGGCATCCCTAAACTTCTCTTTTCATGCCTTTAGCTGACTGGGGTCTAATTGTGGCCTTACCAAATTAAGAGAAACTTTTCTAGTGTTTCAGTAGGGGCAGACTTAAGTATTATTTGGCTGCTTGTGGTAGTTGCTGTTCTCCATGAGATGTTTGGAAGCTCAGGGAGTACACAGGAGAGCCCTGCAACAGGCAGAATTAAAAGATTTCAATCAGGCTGGCATTGCTGGGGTGATTTATCTCCTTAAACCACCATCAAAAGCTGGAAATCTGCTGAAAAGCCATGTACAAGTGGTGTTGGTCATCCTAGGCCTTCAGCTGGGCTCCTCTGGGAAACTGAGTTTTTGAGATGTTAAAGTCATTGGGTGGAGACCAAGGGGCTCAGTCTGGGAATTGCCTGTAGATGGATTCATAAAAAGAGATTATGGAAAAGAAAATCAAATCATCTCCTTTATAATCCAGAAAAATGTCCCTCAGATCCCTTTGTACTGCCCCTGTGTGGAAGTGTGGAAATCCAACTGAGCACCATGGATCTGGAGAAATCCAAACGAGGGGATTTTCACTCCTTTCCTTAGATTGTTCTTGAAGAGAAAATATACATACACTAACAACCATATATATGTGTGTGTGTAGGTGTACATATGTATATAAAAATGTAAAAAATAAATATATGTGTGACTTTGGGGTGTATTTTCCCAGCCTGAATCTCACTTAATTCCATCCCTTTTATTTCTGGCTCTGTCCTTCTTCAAACTATTAATTTCCTCCCTGCCTTTGGCACTAACATGTTGTCACCACATTCAGCCTTGTGTGTCACCCCCTGCACCCCAGCAGCAGGGATCCCTTTTAACCTCTGCTGTAATTGAGTGTTCCAGTTACAGCTCATTGGGGTGACTCTGCTCCACCACCACGTGAGGGTGAGAGGATTTTAGGGTCACCCAAGAACAGGTGATGTCCCTCCCTCATTTGCAATGGGAACCTGTTATTATGCAGCTTGAAAACCTACAGGCAGTTCATGCACCTACCTCATGCTGCACGCTCGCATCTTATTTACTGTCCACCATTTAAATTAAGTCACATTTACTGTGGCTCCAAGGCATCTTTTCCCCCTTGAATCTCTGTTTCCAATTATTTTCCCCCAGATGTCATTAGCTGGTATTTGCCAGGTTGCATCTCATTTTGTTTTCTGTCTTTTTGCTTAATAACAAAAAAACATGAGGGGTCACTTGGAGGCGGTGGAACTAATGGGCAATCACGGATATTACGGAAGCTTGAAAAATTATTAAGGTGATGAAATCTTTCAAGTGCTACATGCTAATGAAAACCCAGCATGGGGCTGTTTCTGAGATAATCCTATTTCTAGACTGATTGAAATATCATTGTGAGTGCTTCCCTCTAAATACAGATATTCTAAGGATCCATACATTTGGCTTTCCGTGAAATTGGAGTTACTTTGCTTTTCACGAACTCGCGTACAAAATAGATTAGATGGATGCTTGTAAAATCTTATTAAGCCTCTGTTGCTTGGCATTTTGTGCATGTGCTGGAGGGACAGTCTGGAGTGGGCAGTGGAGCAGGGGCTCCTTGTGCTGCTTCTCCTGCCCACAGCCACCCAGTGCCCCCCTTGCAGGGCTATGCCTGTAACTCCAGACGAGGGCTTAGGAGCCTGCTGGTCTGCAAGGAGCCAAGTACAAAGGATTTTTAAACAAATCTTGGAAAATGGCCATATTGACGGCCCTGGCTGAGTATTTCCTCTTGCCAGGACACCGTGGTAATGTGGGCACAGCTGGGCTGGGACAGCAGGGGGTGGGAATATTTGCTGTGTGAGCCTGAGCTGCCACTTAGTGCAGTTTAGCAATCACTGAGTAATTGCTAAATGCAATTGGGGTGGCTTGGTGGCACTTTGGTGGTTAACAGGTTGTCCCTGCCATGGGGCTCACCAAGCTGTCACGAGGTGCCAGGCACTCAGGCTCTTCAGACCTTGGCTCACGGGATCACCACGGGCTCCTCGTGGGCAGGGGAGTATGAACTGAAACACGAGGGAAGAGCTTTTCTCTGCATGACCCCGTCTCTGGGCTTCGGGTGACTTTTATTCACTCCACAGGCTGAGTAAAGTCCCAGTCTGGGCTCGGCTGGAATAAACATCTGTGGCTGAATAACTGCACTAATGCAGGGAACACATGATGAAAAGTGAGGGTTGTGAGCAGGGATTTTTTTATTCAGTACAAGGAAAATTCTCTCCCCAGAATGAATGGCAGCTATTCATGTCAATGAGAGGAGAGATAAGGAGTCAGGACAATTTTACTAACCCTTAATAAGGCTCCCAATCTATTTATACATCGCCATCGATGTGTGGCTCTGCTTTCAGCTGAAGACAGATGGCAATGGTTTAGTTCAACCACTTTTTTTCCTTAGTGCTCTAAAGCCATTGTGGACTTTGCTGCTGGTTTTACTTCAGTCAGATGCTGATGCTGCTGCAGCTTGGTCCCTCCTCACCCCAGGGATGACTGCAGGGCTTTTCCTTGGGAATGGCTTCCCCACAAGGCCAAGACCTCTCCTCCCCTCATCCTCCTCCTCCTCCCAAGGAGCCCTTGTTGTCACATCTGACCAGAGATCCCCCTTTGATCCTCACTAACCCTTTCACCTGCATCAGTTGTCCTTCAGATCCAGACACAGATCACCCTCCCTTATCTGCTGAGTTTAAATTGAGGGACATCAGCCTCTGGAAGGATTAATCCCGTGGGATTAACCCCTCCAAGAGCTGCACCAGCACAGGAGGAGATGGTGGGTTCCTCCTACGTCACTTTCTTTCCAGCTTCAGGGAATTGTGAGCTTGCAACAGTCTCAGACAGTCCAAGCAGATGATTCCTGTTTATTCCCCCAGGACTAGGTGCCTTGATGCTGCTTTGACTCCCTTTAACAGCAGCTTTAACTTGCTAAGTAATCTATAAAATAATAAAACTATTAATGGTATGTCAAAATGTCTCTGTTCAAAATATCCCAATAATATCCCTGTTCTGTTGGATGGAGGAGGTGTGGCAGTGCAGGATCACCATGGCTGGGGTGGGAATTGATGCCATTAGTGTGGCTTATTGACATGGAAGAAAATCTTTAATTCTAGACTTTACATGAGTTGTTGTTGGTTTGTTGGATTGTTGTTGTGGGTTTTTTTATTTTTAATATATAGAACTGCATCCTCAGAAATCACCAGATGAAATCTCTGGCCTGCTCTCTGTCTCAGGCACCCAGAATGATAAATTTGGGCTCTAAAACTGCAATGCTGTTATCATGTGCATTCCCATAGTGCATTTATTGGCTTCAAAGGTCCCAATTGTATATTTATTTTATTTTTTCTCTTTTTTCCCCATGTCTATTCACATTCTTTATAGTGCAGAAAATGAGATTTGTGTACTGAACAAGCCCATGCACCAAACCCCAGATGGAGGGCAAGGCCACCACTTTTGTACCTCCCATAGGCCCTTCTTGGGTGTTTTTGTACCAGGCTGCAGTTTGAAACATTATGGGGAAGTTTAGGAGGAAAAAAATTCTGCTCAGCTGCTGAGATAATTTTCTCTGGAATCATACTCCAGGAGGCTTCCCTTGATATTTTACATCACATGAAGCTGTGACCCCTTTGGCTTTATGGCATATGTGTCTTAAAAACACGTTCTTTGCATAAAAGCCTTGGAAATGCTCTGAAGCCTGAGACTGCAGCAAGCACCAAATCCATGTGATGTTGTCATAACAACAAACAATAATTTGAAATGCAGATTTTTCATCTTTACTCTTTGGTTGTGATTGAAAGCTGTGGAAAATGGGGGATTTGCTGCACTGAGATTGTTCCTATTAGAATGAGGAGGTGATAATGGGAGCTGGTAGGATGCCCGAGGGATCAGGAGGATGATTTATGAATACTCCTAAGCCATAACACAGCTAAACCAGGAATTAGTTGTTTTTCTGTGGTGGCCTATCCAGCTCTTTCTGTTGAGCCTGTAGGACTGGTGTGACCAGCAGGGAGTCTCTGGGATCTCTGGAACAAACAGCTTTCCTGCAGGTAGAGCCCAAACGGGCGACCCCCCGAAAAACCTGTGGGAATTGTGGTGTCTTCGGTGTTTGTTTCCAAACAGGTGTTACATCCCTTGGAGCAGATGAAGGGAGTTTGCTGGGTTGTTTTCAAATAGCTTCTGCTGCTAAAAAGTAATGTGGTTTTTTTGTGAGGAAGGAGTTGTGTGATTCCCCCACATCTGTCACTGCTGCTGTCACTGCCTTTGTGCTGGTGCTGCGGGTCAGACTCAGCTCCCAGTCCAACCCACCCCACCAGTGTTCTCCACACCCCCTCTGGAAATCCACAGCCATTCCCTGTGCTGCCACTCTGAACCCACGGGGTGCAGCCCTCCTTCCAGATGTGGATGAAGCACTTTTACCTAAATTATCCCAGTTTTTGTGTGTTCCTCTCCACCATGCAATGCAGGATGCAGGAACCAGCCATGGCAGTGTCTGGGGAGGGAAAGGTGAAAGTACAGCCCAGGGCTGGCCATTGCCTCCCTTTGATATTTTATATCCAGATAAGAGAAGATCACTCTCTGCATGTGAACTCTGCCCTGTTTTCACTGCCCTCTCTGGCTTCATTCACCCTCCCTTTGTTACTTTTCATGTTTCACGATGCCTCAAATATCAGAAACCTTCTTATTTTCCTTGATAGGTTTTGTGATTTCCTTAGTCATCCATATCTGTCCTCGCTCTTTTCTTGTACTAATATCTCTGAGAAGCCAACTCATTTCCTGAGCTTTACACAAGGGCTTTTTTTTCCTTTTTTATTTCTAATCTTCCTTTCCTTTCTCTGTCCCTGTCCATCCTCTTTCCACTCCCTCCTCTCTGCTTTTCATGTTACACCAGCACTTTCCCCAGTCTGCCTGGGTAAAATCTAACCAGTTTGATTTTTATAAAAGAATAATCATAAAGTGAATATGCTTGGTGTGTCAACAGAGAAGGATTTGTTCTGAGCAGTGTAAATATTCTTGAGATCTCAGAGCCCTTGAAATGAATCTTCTACCCTTTGGAAAAGAGTTGCTGATGACGTTTGTTGGTGCTCTGGAGATGCTGGGCCAAGCAGGAGGACCACATCAGTGGCCTGCAGCTATTTCAGACTTGTGTTGCCACATCATCTATAGAAACAGCTGTTAGACAGAAAAAAGATGGGCAAAAACCAGACACAAGCTTAAGCTGCAGTTATTGCTGCTGGCAGGTGCAATCTCCAAAGCTGCAGAGAGTTCTGCTTGCTTCAGATAAGTCCCTCAGCTTTGGATGTCTCTTTTGGAGCCTCTTTCAGTGCTGCTTTGCTGCAGTGGTGAGACAGACTGGTGGCTCTGGCCAGCTGGCTGGGGCTTGGTCCAGGGTCCTGCCACCGCCCCTCTGCTTCCCCTGTGATGCCCCACACTTGATTTGCACCCCACAAATTCAGCTGCTTAGCTGCCTTGTCTTACTTAATAATAATTCTGGAATAAACAACTCTTATTCAATAATAATTTGATGTTTAGGACAAATCACTGCTATGACTGCTGCAGCAAGGGCAGTGGTTTCACTAAGAGTTTTTTATATGCAAAATTATACTCTGTAGGTTATTCCTCATGGTGGAATTTATTCCTTCCTCCCTCCCTTGCCTGCAGGGTCACAGTTGCAGCCTCTCTCCCATCTTTCTTAGCAAATACCAGAGCAACACATTCTTAATATTTCAGCAACATCTATTTCCTCTGTCAGCAATCCGATCCCACCGTGTCTCCAGAGGCTACTTGAGTCTCTTTCAATGATCCTTTTTTTTATTCCACACTTGGAAAAAAAAAAAAAAGGGAAAAAACAGTATTTGTATTTGTCTTCAGCCTCAGTGCAATTCCCATTTTCTGTCTGATGCTGCTGCTCTAAACCCCCTGCAGAGACTCTCCCTGCACCCTGTGCCCCTTTTGCTTCTGCCTCTAATGGGTCAGGAGCTTCTTTCTCCCTTGATTATTTCTACACTCCCCCATTCCTGCACCATCACACATTTATTTATTTATTCCTACGTAACTCCAGGGCTTAACTATAATTTTTTTTGCACTATTTTCACCCCTTCTATGGCCTCAGTTGTTTTTCCCAATAATTTCATCTTAAGGCTTTTTGTTGCTGTATTTTGCCCATCAGGAGCAAATCACAGACCTTGGCTAAGGAGAAGTTCTGGGTTTGTGTTACAAGAGGTGATGGTGGGGTCAGGGGTCCATGAGCACTGGCCACTGTGTGCTAACCAGTGTAATTCTGTGCCAGGGGTATTTCATCCGAGAAAATGGATAAAATGGATATGGATGGATAAAATCAGCCACAGAGACAGAAAAACTTGGCAGATTTCTGGTTATGAAATACCTGAAATGCACTTACTAATCAGGCTGCATTCACAGGCAGATCCCATCCAGCCATGAATTTGCACTCATAAAGCAAAACGTCTCCTCCTCCCAGTGAATAAGGCAGTGAACTTCTGCAGTCCTTCTCCCAAGGCTTGAACACGCGTGGCAGAGTTGGTGCCCTCTGCAATTTCACTCCATCTGTGTTGGGAAAATGGGTGTATTTTTCAATGGAAAAAATCAACATAAAATCCCAACACAGACAATGAAGGCAAGATGGATATATTCCTGTTAGTGGATCAAAGGAAGCACTAGACTCCCCATTAAGGCTTGTTTTAGACAAAAGTGTGCATTAAAACCCAATCAGGTTTATTTACAAGTAGTTTGATAACACATCTTATAGCACATTCCTCTTATTCCAGATAGGATCAGAGAGACAGGGTTTTACAACTGGCCCTGTGCTCCTCTAGCATTTCACCTACCAGGATCAGATCAGCCAGCCATCAGCAATTCCCTTACTGTTAATTCCTGGGTAAGGGGTCGGTGTCTGGGAGCTGAACATTCCGAGTGGGACACCCTGGAGGGGCTCACACCTCATCTGAATGCTCTGCATGGGCACCAGGGATGAGAAACAGTGCTTGGAAAAACAGCATTTTCTCATACGTTCCAGGAATGCATCTGAATTTTGGTGCTTTGTCCTCAAAGCAGCATTTGCATTTGCTGTGGTGCCCAGGATGTGTTTGATCCCAGCGTGAAGAGCCACACGGAGTGAGGCAGCCAGGGAGCCCGGGGCTGCTTTTCTTTATGCAGCTCTCTGTTAATAGTCTCTCTTTCAGCATTTTGCCCTTTTCCATGTAATCAAGCAACCTCTCTGGAGCTGCCTTCGAGTTTGTGGAAGAGTCCAGGTTAAAGGTATTAAAGCTGGTGGGTTTTTAATCTGAAGCAGCAGAATTCTGTGTTTCCTTGTGCCAACAGAGTGAGGCATTTGGACAGGCGACAAAGAGAGAGAGGCAGCAGCTGGTCCAGGCCCTGCCGAGTCCTTCTGATTTTCCCTTGAAGTGGAGAGATGTGGAGAGCCATCCACTGGGATCACAGGCTGGCTTTCCACATCTGAAACAGCCATGGATAATCCCAGCTGCATCAAAAACCATGGCCAGAGCTGCAATCCTTCCAGCTGCTAGGTGCTGCTATGGCTAATCTGCTTCTGGGCAGTACCTGCCCTTTCAACTCCTTGCTGTGTGCTGTGCTCTGCACAAGTGGTGCTGTGATGGCCAAAGAGGACACACAGCATTCCCCAGTCTGTTTGGAGCAGCGTCAGAAGTCACTGACAGCCACTTCACTGAGAGCCGTGATGAGAATTTTTAATTCCCCTCTTTGCAGCATGAGATATTTTCAGCCTGGATGGCTCTATTATGATGCTAAGGAGTCTAAAACAGCACTTTTTTCCTGCTGATGTCATTTTACATCTAATACAGGGTGTCATTGCTTTGGTGAAGAACAGAACAGGGACGAGGTGTGAAAGTCCTGATGTCCCCTGCAGCCTCAGAGTGCTCTGCAGTGACTGGGGCTTTGTGGAATATTTCTGGCACTGCCAGCAGGTTTTGAGCTTCTGCAGTTCAAATAATTTGTTCATTATTTGAAAGGAGAGAAAAGTTAGGTGGGATTTGAGGAAGAAAGTCCTGCCTGTGAGGGTGGGGAGGCCCTGGCACAGGGTGCTCAGAGAAGCTGTGGCTGCCCCATCCCTGGAACCGTCCAAGGCCGGGTTGGACGGGGCTTGGAGCAGCCTGGGACAGTGGAAAGTGTCCCTGCCCATGGCAGGGTGGAACGAGATGAGCTTAAATGTCCTTTCCAACCCAAACCAATCTATGATTCAATGATATTTCCATCCAGCCCGAGAAAAAAACCCTATTTTTAGGCTCTTTTGTTCTCACTGGTGTAGCTGAGCTGCTAATAGAGAATTGCTGGTGTGCCTGAGGTTGGCAGAGCTGCAGGCAGGAGGCTCACGGTGCTCTCGCACGTTTCCCTCAGGCAGCCCTTGACTCCATGTTTGAGACAAGCGTCGATTTGTCTGTCAGTAATTTTGGCAGCATCACAGCTCCTTTTAATCAGCTCTTTAAAGACTTCACGGCTGGTGGCCAAGCTCCTGCTGCAGATTCAATGGAGCAATTTACTCTTCAGCTTCTCGTCGCGCCTGGATCCATTGCACGATGGCACAATGTGGCCTGAGGGGGTGGAACAGAGCTGTGCTGTCCCTGAATCTCTGTCCCTGCATCTCTGACCCCCCCTGCACAGGCACAGGGGGAAGCAAAGCTTTGGGGAACATCAGGTTTCTGCTGGAGATGAAGCCAATGCAAGCAGTAGGGACACAGCTGAGAGGTGCTTCCTCTTTGGTTTCTCGTGGAGATGGTCAGCCCACCTCAAAGAAAAAGGCCAGGAATAAGATAATCTTATCCATCCCTATCACATGCACCAGGGAACACGTTTTGTTTTAACTTGTCATTGTCAGCAGCAACACTGCTCTCTACAACCACCTGGAGAGAGGCTGGAGTGAGGTGGGGGCTGGCCTCTTCTGCCAAGTCTCAAATGAAAGGACAAAAGGAAATGGCTTTAAATTGTACCAAGGGAGGTTCAGATTATGTATTAGATTTTTTTTTCCCCCTAAAAAGAGTGGTCAGGCATTGGAATAAGTTGTCCAGGGAGGTGCTGGGGTTGCCATCTCTGCAAGTATTCAAGAGGTGTCTGGATATGGCACTTGGGGATGTGGGACCACGCTGTAATCCAGGCAACACCTAATCAAGGTCCAGACCCAACTCTGGCATTTAAATAGTTCTTACTCCATCTTAAAGGTATGTTGGAATTATCTTTAAGTTTTTGAGGACCAGCCCTAATTTTTCATTTTGGATTTGCTGTGTTAAGCAGAACAACTGCAGTTTTCCTGCAGCTGAAAAGCTTAATTTCTCTGACTAAAACAAACCCCCAAGTCCTGTTTCTCTGATCCTGGGCTATTTGGCAGTGTGCTGGATATCACTCTATTCACAGGAGACATTATTACCAGGAATACAAGCAGGTTATTATTACTCATGCTCAGCCTGGGCTTTGATGGGTCTCTCCAGGATCTGTTTCTATTCACTGTTTATTTTCATTAGTGGTTTGAATGATATAAGAGATTATATGGTTACAGAACCTGCAGCTGACAGGGGTGGGAGCTGTTTCAAGCCCTCTGGAGCCCAGGATTGAGGCTCAGGTTGACCTTGGCTTGTGGTATTTCTGCTCTGCACCAGATGAATTTCAGTATTGGGGTAGCAAAGTCTTTTCCTTAGTAGGGCAAAATCAGCTCTGCAAAGTGGGGAAAAGTGACCTTGGCAGAAATGTGAGCTAGAAGGATCTGGGGTTTGCTATGGATCACAGTAAATACACCTAAGGTTTGGCAACCCTCAACAGGTGGTTTTTAGGTTGTGGTCAGAGTGTCCTGAGAGCCTTGGAGCTCCTTTGCAGGGTTTGTAGGACTTGAATAAGAAAAATTCAATGGAAATTTTGAAGGTCCACACACTGAAAAATGGCTGCAAGATTTTGGGTTGGACTCTGAAAATGTATTTAGAGGTTTTATTTATTATTTAACTGCATTGTTGGTGTATGAAGGTAATTTTCACAAGGTGCATGGTAGGCCAGTGCTTCTCTCACAATCAAACAGGTTTTTACTGCATTTCTTAGCTTCAGCCTGTTAGAGAAGGTCTCATTTAATCATGGCAGAACTGACCCTACTATTAGGTAAGTCCATCTTTGTTAGGTTTTCACTGGAATAAAGTAATATCTGACCCCATAACAGATTCCCTTTCAATGAACTACTGGCAAAGCTCCTTGTGAAGGCTTTTGTTAGAATAAATTCTTGGCAGAGCTCTGGATAATGAGATTTCCATTGAATAAACTGTTAGCAGAGCACCTTTTAACTCAATTCAGAGGGTTAGAGAGGAGCCCTGGGAGCCAGGACTGTCCGGTTTGCTCTCTGGCAGAGTCACTGGACAAGTGGTCTGTCCCTGTCCCTGGGAACAGGACACTGTCACCTCCATGTGGGACTTGGAAATTCCTCAAAAATCATCAAAATATTTCATATAGTGAACTGATAAGACTGTTGAGGACAAGCAATCCTGTCCCCACGAGCTGAAGAGGATCCCACGTTTACCATCTGATATGTGGAGTGGGATGACCTTGAGTACAAATTTTTGGGTAACACCCCTCTATATAACTTCTTTACAACCCTTCTTTCCTGTGTTTCTGGAGATACTCTGGATTATTCCCTCATTTGTGTCATATGTGGAAAGGTTGTCCAAGTGTCCAGGCACTGTGAGCAGAACATGCCTCTTTCTCTTCCCAAGCACCATTTGTTATTCCAGCTCTCCATCTGAGTTTGGGATTATGAGCAGTCAGCTTTCATGCTGCAACTCTTTCTAATGGGATTAAGCGGATAAGGACATGTAGAAAATGATTAGTGCTCTCCTGGGAGCCACTAATGGTTTGTAAAGTTCCTCACAGCAGTAACACCTACCAAGTTGGGTTGTGCAGGAAGAAACTTGCACTTCCTTTAATACTAATTTTAGAGAGGCTGCGGCTCTCTGGGTAATGAGCATTGATTCCTTGGAGATCTGCTGAGAATTGTCAAGCAGATAGATTTAATCAGAAGTGGGATTCTGGTTGTAGTGCAGATAATACAAAGAAAATCACATATTTCATTAAGGTTTTTGGGGGATGAAGATAGGCAGGGAAGACGAAAACCTCAATTCTCTTCCTTTGGATCCTGTGCTGTCTGCTGCTCCACAGGACCAAAAGCAGCATCTTCCAGATTGCAGACTGGGGGTAAAATGGTCTCAAATTCCCTTATTTGAGGTCCCAAGCCCCTCTCCAGCCACACTGAGACAACCTGTGGGGGCTGCACTGGGGCACCTGCACTGCAGAGCATCCTCTGATGTGGATTCAGGGCTTGCAGTGCAAACCAACACAGGCAGGAGCACGATGGGGACAAAGAGCTCCTCCAGAAAGACCTCTTTTAACATCCCAGACTCTGCAGCAAGAGCCCTTCCTCTGAAGGCAGCAGCCATCCTGCTCCGCTGCAGATAAGAGCTGCAGGATTAGCTCCCCCAAAGGGAAACCCTCCTCTTGCTCTGAGGTTTCTCTGTTTGGCACCAGCTGCTCTGTGAGGGGCGAGATCCGTGCTCAATCCTGTTTGTGTCACAGCCAGCTTGGATTTGGGATATTCGTGGAGCTTGTCAGAAATCTGTGTCTCATTGAGTTATTGCTGCACTGGCTGGGAATTGCAGCTGAGCTCAGGCAGAGGGACAGGGACCCCCTCTCACTCCCCATCCTGACAGCTTCATCAGGCTCAGTGTTGTGTGAGCTTTGAACAGAGATACCACATGGAGCTCTGCCATCTTCTGGAGGGAAGTCTGATGATCCCAGCTAAATCTGGATATCTCATGTTTAAAACTGAATTTGGTTATCTCAACCTCTACACTTTCTATACTCTCTACTTTATGGTGAGGGATGGATGCACAGTAAATCAGAGAACATCCTGAGTTGGAAGGGACCCAATGAGGATCTTCTAGTCCCCAGAACTTGGTGAAGAAGGAAATGCTTTAAAATTCAGGAAAGTTCCCTGATTGGAAACACTAAACTCAAGTGCAAAGCATGAGAAGAGCAACAATGGCCAATGCTGAACAGAAAAAAAATAAACATCAGCCCTCCAAGCCGGGTCCCTGATGCTGAAAGTAGAGGATCCTTGAGAAAATTACATGGCTGGCAGCCAAAGGAGCTCTTGCTTCTTTCAAATGCTTCCTAATTAAGTTCTGGCTATTAATCTGTATTCCTGGGTCAAAGTTCTTCTATGAAACAACAAATGAATATGAATCATCTGAGGAAGAGGCAGGAGGTTGGTTTGAGTTGAAATCAGGTGTCATCAGCCCGTGTGAAGTGGAAACAGGCTGGTTTGTGACTGAGGCAGAGTGAAGGCTTTGGATCTTTTTTTAATTGATCCGAAAGCTGTATGGGCTGCCCTGTTCTCCAATGCACTGATTAAGGGTGATTATAGAATTAGCTGGAAAAAAAAAATACAGCTGGATGTCATTGCCATGCAGAAATATTCCTGTGTTCCTCAGTGCCAGGCTCTAATCCTCAGAATGACTCATCCCCTCGAATATTTTTCATGAAGCCACTGCCATGGCATTGTTATTTACCCAGATAACTCTGCTCATGGCAGAGCAGGGCATCTTCTCCACCTCCAGCTGTGCCCAGGCAGGAGAAAGTCTCCTTTGGTGAACTTTGGGCTCAGCCTTTTGGGAATCATCATGGCAAAGCCAATGGATGAAACTCATGCTTGAAATTAGAGACCATTTGGAGGTGAGGGGTGTTTGGGACCAGGTCTTTCATCTCCTTTGGTACAGAGTGGAGCAGGAGCTGGATCTTGGAGGTGCCTCCTAGGTACAACCATAATTTGTGAGGGTGTAATGTGACTCCTGCATAATTTGGAGTGAGTGAGGTGGTCAGGAGGGAGTGATTCAAATATCCCATCCTTTCATGACCAACCTGATGCTCTCTGCTCTGTTCCAGCACAGCAGCCACAGCTCATGTCAGTGAGCCCATCCTTACTTCCCCTGTATCCTACTGCATGAAAAAAACACCTCAGCACATTTATGGAGGACCTGTGTGAGTACAATTTTCTCTAAACACCTAATTGCTGAGCAGGCCAATTGCACCTCTCCTCTAATCCACAGCTGTGACACTGTAATGACTCGTAAAGCACCATTCTGGGTGCCCTCCTGTCTCCATGGGAGCAGCCATGGCATCTCTCCACTCTGCTCTGCCTCATCTTCCCTGACCCAAACCACCCACAAAGCCCTGCTTTATTAGGCAAGACAACCTCCCAACAACTTGGTTTTTAACCCAGGTGCTTGTTGTCCATCATCAACCGCCCCAAAGCTGAGCTCTGCCTTCCAGAGTAGCTGACCCTTCTGAAAAGTCACTTTTATTAGTCTGAGATTTGACTTGGGAGACTCAGGAGTGGAAAGATGGACTTTTTCTTAGGGTTGGAAGTATGGATGGAATTTAAAGTGAGTGAGGAAAGAGGCTGTGAAAGACCTTGCTGTTATTCCCCTCTATGGGGCAACACACATGACGAAAAGCAGGGAGGAGGAAAATATATCCCTGCTAATAGAGACAAGCTGTGTGAAGAGAGGAACAGACAGAGGCCAAGAGAGATTCACATGCTGGATTCAAAAAGCAGATAAAAAACACCAGCAGAGAGAGGAAATTAGAAGTAGAAGACTTGAGGGGAGAGGATTATACACCTCTCATTAGAAAATTAGCATTAAAATAAGATATTCTGGGCAAGTAAGCTTGGGTGCATTTAACAGCAGCTTCATGGAGTGGTTCATGGAACTCATGGATCCCAGTGACTGTCCAGATGGTGAGACAGAAGGGTGGCCTTGTGGGTTCACCAAGTGGAGCTACCAAGGAAATCACAGTTAAGAAATGAAGAGCTGGCTCTGAAAATCCTGCTTGTGTTTCCTCCAGCCCAGCCTCTAGAAGAGAGGGAACCAGTCCACTTCTCCTCAGCCCCAGAGGCCAGCTCACACCAGGGTAATCTCATCTTTCTGGCCTTGGGTGCCCACTGGCAGAGCCCCCCCTTTCTCCTCATTTTTCATGGGTAGGAGAGAGGAGATGAATCTCCAGGCCAGTGAAAATGCCTGTGTGCCAACCCCTTCTGCACGAGCTGGGTGTGCAGCCCAGGAGGGAGCAGGAAAGCAAACCTGTTTTCCCTCTTCTCCATCTCTGCTGCTCTCCCCATCCCTAACTGAGATCTGCTGAAGGAGATGAGGAGGCAGTTTGGGGGAGGTGGGTAGAGATGGTTTTCATTAATATGACTGTTGAAGGTTCCTTGTGTTCTGCCTAATCCTTTGTTTGCCCTCGTTCTGTATCAACTGTGAACACAAGCCATCAGTTTAATTAGTGGGAAATAGGCAGGAGCAGCAACACAGAGCATGGTGGAGCTTCCCCTCCTTGCTCTGAGCAGATCACTCCCATCTGGAGCTGCATTTTGAACTCTGGAGGTGATGGGAGATGAGATAAAATGCAGTTCTGCTATTTGATGCCACTTTTAGTTTCTCCTGCAAAGCTGCAGCACTGGAAGGCTTTAACTTGGGCACAGCTGGGGATATGTGGATGTTCATGATCATTCCCTTCAGCTGGAATTTTATTTTGCAGGATATACCCCAGGAATATATTGCTGCAGTAAAGGAAAAAGGCTTGGGAGCCAAGGAAATGATGGGAGCAGTTCAGAATTTCCCTTTATGGCCCCCTGATTTTGGAGTGGAAGGAAAAAGCAGGGAAAGGGAGTGATGAATCCATGCCCAGTGCACTGCTCCTTCTGCTGCCTTGATGTGTAAATAACAGATAAAGGTACTGGACAGAGTTTTCCTGAGAAAAAGGAACTTTCAAAGTCTGTGGTGTTTGGCTTTGATAACTGTTCTTTAGCCTATACCCAGAGTGTCCAGCACCACGGTATCTTGTCAGCTTTAGCCCAAGGTGTGATTCTGTGATCAAAGCACAGCCTTGAACCAGCCTGTAGCAGCGAGTTGTTTCTCAGCATCTCTTTCCAGTAACACTGTTCTCAGAGCAGCTTTGGGATTCCATCCACCCTTGCAGTAGGAAACAACCCAGGTCAAATCAAGTCATGCCTTTGCCCCCCTGCACCCTCACCAGCAAATGACCTGTAAGTCTCTTCTAAGTCAAGTTTTCTCCTTTTCATTAAGCCTACAGTTTAAAATCACTTCATAATGAAACTTTTTAGGGCTTCTGTTCATCATCATGATCTTTTGTTAAAGAACCCTAACAAACCCCCTCCTAATTGCCTCAGCACCTTCTGACTCTGAACCATGGGAGATTCAATTCAATGGGGAAAAACAAAGATTTAAAAATATCCCCAAAGGTGTGTGTGTGTGTTAGAGCTCACTTGTATTCCAACTCAGAATATTCTGTGATCTGGAAATAAAGATTAAATATTTCAACCTCTACAGCTGTAACTTTTTTCCCAAGTAAATCATTTGGCCAAGCACGTTTCTGGATCTGCTCTGGCACAGAAAGCACGTGGGAAGATGCTGCATCCAGGAGGCTCACGTGGATGGAAAAGGGTTTGTACCATGAAATCCCACTCTCTTTCAGAAACTGCTCAAATGCCATTAGAGACAGCACACAATTAGTGCTCTGACTCTGAGCTGTTTGGGTGTAGCAGGATAATTCCCAGTTGCCAACTTTCTTCTCCATTTCCAGGCTGACTTTCAGCATCTCTTTGTTTCGTGCAGCACGACTTTCTGAGTAAAAGGAGATGATTTACTGAATGTCACATCTAAGCTTTGATGAGCTCTAAGGTGAATCTTCAATAAATTAAATGTTTTTCAAGAGCACAAAGCTACAGGCAAAACTAAACAACCAAAACCACCTTGGGTTTGCTGACTGCCAAGCTCTTGACTTCCAGAATGTCAGTTCCTCAGCAAAATGATTTGCACTACACAGTAATGAGCTTAGTTGCTGCTTAGGTATCCAGAAATGTTTATTATAGTTAATATGTTTGTTTTTAATATTTATACTTATAAATATGCAATATTTATTATACGTTGTTATATATAGAATTTACCATGGTTATTAAATATAATAAACAATATTAAATATTTTTTTCTCAGGGTTGTCTGTCCCTCTTGGAGACACCCAGGAGTGACATTTTGCTCCTTACACCCAGTGTAGCTCTAGCATCTGCCCACTGGTTTTTGGTATCTCCCCTTTCCTGTGAAAGTCCCTGTACTCTGGTCACTTCTTGGTCTTCCTGGTTCGAACAGATTAAATAATTGAAAGTCTGGATGACTCTTGAGTAAGATTTGCAAGATCAAGCCTCAAATATCCTCTCTCTTCCATCCCAATATATCCGTGCTGGGCTCTGTGTGTGGGATATTCATGGAATCACTGAGCAGTTTGGGCTGAAAGGGACTTTCAGGATGCTGCAGTTCCAATCCCCAGTTCTGGGTGGGTTAACAGGGTGGCAAATTAAAATAAAGGAATCGATGTGCTGTGTCCATGTCGAAGGATCAGCCTCTTCCTCTCTGTGCTTGCACATACAGATTAGGTGTGTTACAATAAATCGATTCCTACGGAGGCACTGGAGGAATGGCAGGACTGCAGGGATGGATAAAGCTGAGGTTTTATCGCTCTTTCATCAGTAAACATTGCAAATGATCGATTAGACAGGGAAATGTTCAGGACAGCTTTTGATTATCAGCTTGTCAGGTTCTTCAGCCTCTCTGAACCACAGTGGGGCTGCCAGGGATGCTCCAGCTGGGAGCATCTCATCCCTTGGCACGGACCGAGGGCTCCCATCCCTTCACCATCCCCTGTGCCAAGGGTGGGGCATTTCCCTCCTTCCATCCATTCTCGGGTACACTGCAATTATTGAAATCAAACAACTCAAAAATATCTCAGCAAACAGCACTGAGCTGGAATTAATCACAGTTTTAATTTGACAGAAAGCCATCCCACTCCGCTCGCTGCGACGTCTCCTCTCCCCTCCCACCCACGGAGCCGCTGCAGGGTGTCTGAGGGAAATGAGACGTGCTGCCTGCCCTGCCTGGTAAAAGCCTATTTAAGTGATCAGCCATAGACTTGGTTGGAAAATTAGGCAGTAAAACAGGTTTTCTAGAAAATGAGATTGCCTCTGGCACTGGTAAATCCATTCAGAGATTCACGGAAGTCGGGTGGATATGGTGACATTTGGGAGGCAGTAGGTATTTTTCTTTCTTAATAATTCTGATATGGAAGGACTATAAATTAAGTAGTTTTCAAAGGCAGGACCTGATCCTGCTCTTGCTGTCGTTTCCTGCCTGTTTTGGTCCCAGTGATTTCATAGGTTTTAATGCTGGGAGAGAAAGCCTGGATGTATTTTCTGAAGTAACACTAAAATCCAACCATCTTTCCTGCTCTCTGGTAGGGTCCATGCACATGGAGAGTAACTGGCTCTTCTCCATCAAAACCCTGATGTTTTTTATGGGAGGAAAAATAAAAAATGAACCTTTTACCTAGGCCAGGGCGTGGCAAGTGTGATGTTTTTGGCCTCAGACATCTTTTGGGAAGGATCCTTATCCCAGCAGCATGCTTAAGACCATTGGGATGGGTCTCTATGCAGGCTGGCTGGTTTACCCCAACACTAATTTCTCTGAATGAAGTGAGATGGGAGAGCTGTGCAATGTGTCGTTTTGGTAAATTAAGCGTTACAAATGCTGCTGCCACCCTTCCCCCCTCACATATGTTCCCGCTTTTCCCAGTATTAAAAAAACAAATAGTCTGCAGAGCAAAACTCCTGAATCTTATTGCCTCATCCACTGCTTCCCAGCCCAGGAGAAGTCTTGTGTTGCAGATGCCAACTGGATGCTGTTGGTCCTGGTGGTACAGAACGGGACCATAATAAGAAGATTCTGCTTGTTCGTGCCTCGTCCTTGCTAGATTTGCTTTTACATATTGCTGTGTTCCAAGAGGAAGAAACAAACAAACACAGAGCTTTTCCCCGGGGCTGCAACAACAGTTGGGAGGATTTGGATTACTGTTGGCTGGGATTAAGTGTCTGGTGTGGGCTTGAAGAGATGAACCCCAGCAGTGGCAGAGGACATGGCTCCAGTGGCCTTCTGGGCCTTGGGTATAGAAGGGGATGAATCTGGGCAAAGCAGGGTATTTCTATTCCTTTCATCCAATGTTTTATTTGGAACTGGGAATGAAGAAAGGTAAAGATGTTTTTTAGACTGGAGAAGAGATGGCTCCAGTGAGGGCTTAGAGCCCCTTGCAGTGCCCAACGGGGCTCCAAGAGAGCTGGAGAGACAGGACAACAGGGAATGGCTTCCCACTGCCAGAGGGCAGGGTTAGATGGGATATTGAGAAGGAATTCCCAGCTGGGAGGGTGGGGAGGCCCTGGCACAGGGTGCCCAGAGCAGCTGGGGCTGCCCCTGGATCCCTGGAAGAGCCCAAGGCCAGGCTGGACAGGGCTTGGAGCAGCCTGGGACAGTGGAAGGTGTCCCTGCCCATGGCAGGGGGTGGCACTGGATGATCCTTAAGTTCTCCAGCCCAAACCATTCTGTGATTCTGTGACTTTCCAAGGGTTCCAAGCCAGGTCTTGGGCAGGGAGGAGAGGAAATGGTGCATGGCTGGCAGGATCAGAGCAAAGGACCTTTCTGGGTATGAGGTGGCTGCAGAGCAGGTGTGCAAGGCAGCCCAAGGCTCCCGCCCTGCATGGGGAAAAAGCAATTCCTTCAGGCATTACCCCCAGCTTGCCGCATGTTACCCGCTGGAAAATCCAGAGCAGCTTCAGCTGAGAGCAGGCTTGGCATCCCCAATGCTCCCAGGGAGGATTGATGCTCCAACAAACCTGTCAGAGCACATGACCTGACTTTTGGGAAGTGCTGAAGCATCTCTGGCTTCACGTGCAATCCGTGGGAGCTGCGGGTGTTTGCATCCCTGGGTCTGACAGAGGGAGATGTGCTGGCTCCCCGTGCTGCCCAGCTTCCAGACATGTTAAGAAGCTGCTGTTAAGCAAACTGCTCCAGCATCATCCTTGGGATGTGTGCCAAGGTTCAGCCTGGTGCAGTGTGAGAAGGGAAGATAGAGAACCTGGGAAACAGAGATCCATCACGGAAGCACTGACAGTTGCTTAACTGAAATATTTTCAAGCCCTGATGGCAGGATAATTTTGTATATCTGACTTTATTTTTAGAGTTTGATTGATAGTCGCAAAGAGGGAAGAGGAGAGCTGGAATTTTCTTCCAAAGGAGTCTGCAAGCCCAGGTTTCCTGTTGTGCCATGTTACCGTAACTTTCAACACGATTTTTGTTTCTGATTAAAATAATTCACCATGTTTCTGCAGCCAGCAGGAGGTTGAAGCTGGTTGTGCAATGCAAAATGCAATAAATGTTTAGGAAGGCAGGGAAAAATATTTAGCAAATCTGGAGTCAAGTCCCATCTCTCTTAATTTGGCTAAACAAGGCGGTAGATAAGGCTTTTGCTTTTGCAGAGCAGGGATTTCAATTACTTGCAGGAAGTTTGCAAATTAAGAAGAAGGAGGTTAACAATGAAAATAATTTCCTTAAGTTTGGAGCTCTGCAGCTTGATTTAGAAGTGATTAAAATGATAAGCAACTCCGTAGTCAGTGCCAGTGCCTGTGCACTCCAGTTATTTATGGCAGCGAGTGCTGGGGAGCAGCACTCTGCCCTCTCCCAGCAGCTGGTTGCTCCTGTTTCAGTGCCTCTTGTAGCATGAAGGAGCTCTTGGTTGCCATTAGGATTTTGGCCAGGGCCCATGCGAGCAGAGAGAATATTTTAGAAGGAGCCAAAGGTAAAGGCTCCAGGAGTAAGAAGACATCAGCCTGTGGGAGCAGCTCTGACCTCCTGCCAGCCCAGCGCTCTGCAGGGGCAGGAGAGACATGGAGCAGCTCCAGGTTGGGGGTGGGATATAGGGAGGCAAAGATAAGAGGCCTGGAGGCAGATATTGCTGGAGTTATTTTTCCTACAGCACATCTTCCTTCTTCCCGACCTCTCACCATTCCTGATGCGCTGCTCTGGGTTGTCCCAATCTCCTTGCAGGTTCCTCATGTCCAGTGGCAGCAGTGGGTGGCAGAGATCAAGCCAAGAGAAGCAGGGATCTTACCTCCAGCTGTGAATCTAAAAGCAGGTTAATTTACTTTTTCTGAGCCTAAGGAGCCACCTCTGCCTGTGGTGCCACCCAGACACGGGAGGGGAGCAGCCAACAACAGGCTCATGCCCACCTGGGCTCTGAGGAGGTGCCATCTGCAACTCTTCCAGAGCCTCCTGGACTTATCCAGTGGTTTGGTCTTTCCAAGGAAAAACCAAGGGCATAAGAAGTCAGAGGTGACTGAGTTACCAACCTTCTTGCTTCAGTACAAGCTCAGCCCAGGTAGAGCCACTGATACCAAAGAGTCTCTGGGGGGCTTGATCCAAGCCTAGACCCAACCAGGGAGCTCATATTCTATTTGATCTGATAAGAGGCTAAAATGAGTCTCAAGTATTGTTCCAAAAAGCTGAACATGAGGCATCCTATTTAAGAAAAAATCACCCAAAAAATAATCAGTATTTGCATTGAAATAGAAATGGGGTGATTATAGAAATGGGGTGATTATAGAAATGCTACAGGGATGGGGTACTTGAGGAACGTGGTTTGTTAGAACCCAAAGCCCAGGTGAGTCCTCTGGATGCTCCCAGCAGTTTTTACAGGGATGAGGTGGTCCAAAGGGGGCTGGGGTGTCCAACAGCTGCCCTTAACCCACATATATTGACATCTCCAGCAGCAGCAGCAGAAGGATTTTTAGGCATCACATTTGTGCACAAAGCCCAGGGATAGAAAGCTCACGGCCAAATTAAATAAAGTTACCAGTGTTTTCAGTGTTGTTTTATTTATTTTCTGTTCTGTTTTTTCTCACTCTCTCATTAGGCAGCAGCTATTCTGTGGCCACTTTCATTCTCATCCCATCAGCTGGATGCATTGATAATCAATCTTTTGAAGCACAGAGTCTTTCCTAGGTTTGAATTCTTTGGATTTTATTAAATAAATGTGCATTTGTGTAGAATGGAAACTTTGCTCCTTATCAGGATCATCTGTCTTGGTGAAATGACTTGGAACAGCTGTTCCATGAAGCAAAATCTGATAGAAACACAGGGACTGGATATAAACACAAACATTAGTCACTATGGAAACTAAAGTTACTGCAAGATGCCTCCAAAAAGCTGTGTTTCTATATGTTTCTCATCCTAACCAAATATTCCCAGGGGATTTTGCCAGCCACTTCATTTAAAGCCGTCTGGGAATGTTCTGCTTGCGTGCATATGGATCACTTGGGAGCAGCACCACAGCTTTGGGTACCACAGAGCTCTGCTGTCACAATTGATGGGTTATTGATTTATCCCAATTTCTGGAGTCTGCCGAAGGACAAACCAGCATTTAAAAATATCAAAGGGCAAAGCTGAATCTAGGGAATTGTGGAGATGAGAGCTCAAGGTTTAGGCTGTGGGTTTAACCCACTTCCAGATCCATATCCCATCCCAGCAGGTATCTCTGTGGTATGGAGGGGCTGGGCTGGGCTGTAATCTGGATAATCAGGGGGCTTTGCTCCTCCATCTGCCAGTCCTGTGACTTCTCCATGCATTTAAAAATATATTGATGAAGGAAGAAGCTCCATCCCCTGCCAGAAGGGCTGCAATTAAAAACCAGTTTCTCTGTTGACAGAGGAGCTGCATCTTTAGACAACCCTTGGAGACTGTAAAAATAAATGCAATTGCTGGATGAGACTGGCACCTTGCAGGGATGAGGAAGCACAGGGAGAAAACGAAGTTTGCAAGGTACAGAAATCACCACCACAGGGCAAAAATGGGTCTGTTTGAAGGGAACAACTTGTGCAGGCACTGGGGGTGCAATGGCCCTGGGGTTGTACAGAGCCCTAAAGCCCCTGCAAAGGAGATGCTGCCCCTCTGCTTTCCTGGCCCTTCACCTCCTTTTTGTAGGAGTTTTAAGAAAATCCTTGGTCTCCATAGCAACTGCTGGCTCCGTGGCACGTGTGGCTTCCCACGGCACACGTGGGGACTGGGGACCTTCAAACCAGGGTGTGGGGCTCAGCTCCCAAACAGCAACAGCAGCTGGGGCCCTGCCTGCTCTCACCCCTCCAGCCCTGCACTCTGGGCAGCCAGAGGGATGCACCTGACTGGCATCTTTTTTCCCTTCTGTTGACAACATGGCAAAGGTTTGGGTGCCTGTAGGGAGCAGAGATGCAATTTCTCATCATTAATGCACTTTATGCACACAATCCCCATCCTCAGGCCATTGCCATCCTTCCCCATTCGTCTGTCTTGGGCAAGGTGGGGAAGTTTCTCCACTGAAAGGATGGTCAGGCATTATAACAGGCTGCCCAGGGAAGTGATGGAGTCACCAACCCTTAAAGTGTTCAAAACTGAGTGGATGTGGCACTTGGGGACAAGGTTTAGTGGTTCATAAGGCAGTGCTGGGTCAGTGGTGGAACTCAATGATCTTAAAGGGCTTTCCCCACCTAAATGACTCCATGATGATTATTAGTTGCTGAATTCCTCCAGAGGAGCTGGGAACACATCACAGAAGAGCAGTGGGTCAGGCAGGCACCGCGTGTGAAGGCCTTGTCTCTCCCTTGGCCAAAATGCAATTCCCATTGGAAATTTAGATGTTGGAGATTTTTCTCCCCCTGTGTCTTTCTTCATAATTGTTCTATCACTCATTAGCTTTACCCAAAATCCCCTTTTGAAAGGAGCCCTTCCTCCACTGATCACCCACACGATTTAGTGGCACTTGAGTGAACAGAAAACCCGAGAAGCAAAACAATCCCAAGTTGGCTGAATAGCCAGTTCCTGCTGAATCCAGCGAGATTTGGGTATCTGATTCACTCAGACTCCTCCTCCTCTCTGCAAATCCCAGCCTGGCTGTTCCTGTAAGCCCATCCCATGCCAGACTGAGCCAACTTGGCAGGCACTGGGCTCAGCAGAATAAATTATCCCGGTTTGTCAGCTCCTTCCCCCCACCCCTTGTAGGGATCCATCATTACTGGAGAGAGGGGGTGCTGGTGTAACCACGGTGGGTTTGGCTGAGGGGATCATGCTGTTACACCCACAGCAAACATTTGGAACAAATAGTAAATAATCCCACGAAATCAGCCCCTGTTAGCAGCAGCAGCAGCAGCAGCAGCCAAGTGGCTCCGACACCGGGAACCGGGAGCGTGGGGGGAGGAGGTTTAGGCCATTCAGCCCTTCCAAGGATTGATTCACAGCATCAGAACAGGTTTGGTTGGAAGGGACCTCAGAGATCATCTGGTTCCAGTGCCTGCCCTGTGCCAGCCTGGGGAGATGCCTCCTGCATAACTAAACATGTTCTCTGTGCCTTTAGGATGCACGAGGCTGCGGGGACACCGCGTCCATGTCCCCTCCAGCCAGCAGCAGCAGCGGGGTGGGATGGGCTGGGAATTCTGCTCCATTTGCTTTGCCTTCTCTCTGCATTTACTGGCCCTTGGTACCTCCAAAGATCTTGCTTTGCAAAACTAAAAATTTAAGCTGTGAGTGTAATAATAATTAGAATATTATCAAGGATAAGGGTAATTATAAAAAAATGGGGTCTTATTCATTTACCTCTGGTTTTTGGAGTTGTGTTAAATCCCCAGGGTCCAGCTGAGCCAAGCACTGCAGTGCCTATTTCAGTGCATCCCTAAGGGCAAGTCCCTGCAGTGAGCTTCCAGGTAGGATCGCAGGTAATGAGACAGAGAGACATCCCCTGGTACATCAGGGTGGAAGAAAACCCCATGGGAGAAGGGAATTTTTTCAGAGAAAATGGTTTCATAGTCGTGGCTTGTGACCAGCATGGTGGTTGGACTGACTGGGGGCTCCTGAGTGTTCAATCCCAGGGTTTATAATGATGGATTCAGGTTGGACAGTAGGCAGCTTACCCAAATCCAGCATAATTGGGTCTTTAATCTGCTCAAGAGATTCCTAAGATGGACAGCGACGTTGTCTTCTGCTTTGGATGAGGGATGGTACAAAAAGAAAAAGGAGGGAAAAAAGAGGCACATGAAGTGAATTTATTTGCATCTTCCAACAATAATGCAGTCATTCTACCTGGGAAATGCCTGTCCAGCTTAATGCCCCTTTATGCAATTTTTTTTCACTACGCCCAAGAGTTTGTTTATTTACTTATCTATAGCTTTCTTTTGCTGGGGTGGAAAACGAGGGGCGAAAAATGCCATTCCAATTTCTTTTATTCAACTT
The DNA here is from genome assembly GCA_013399225.1 of Rhipidura dahli. Lineage (NCBI taxonomy): Eukaryota > Metazoa > Chordata > Aves > Passeriformes > Rhipiduridae > Rhipidura > Rhipidura dahli. The sequence goes on from VXAC01005957.1 coordinate 66,908, forward strand.
TATTATGATTTATTTTGTAAGCAGTGGCTTGGCTTGGGGTTGTCTGAGCCCCTGGGAGGTGGGAAAATGCCAGGTTCTGAAGCCCCAGCTGTGCTGCTGCAGAGATCCATTGGAGCAAGTCCCAACAGCTCCAAAGCAATTCCATTTCCTACAGCAAGAAATGGCAGTTGTTGGGGTGGGCACTTCCATCCCACCTTTATAACAGCCAAGACTCCAGCTCCATCCTCAAATGCCCCCGAATCCCAGGCAGAAAACCGCGTGTAACATTTTGCCTCTTTTGCATAAATTTCATCTGGAAAAGGCAGAATTGTGAGGATTTTGGAATGGGTGCCTTATTTCAGCTTCGCTTGCTAGAAACGATCCTGTTGCTCCGAGTAATTACACAATAAATTTGTGAGAGGGATATAAAGCTGTAAAAGCAGTGGTAATGGTTTGCAATTTAATAGCTGAATTGTAAATGAATTCTCCTATAGCAGCTTTAATGCAGCGGGCTGCTACAATTAAGAGAACATTCTTTGGGGTGCCTTTAATTTTTTGTTGTTGTTGTGAAGTTCAGTGCCATTAATTCCCTGGTTTAAAGAAACCAAATTGTTAACCACTTCAAGCCGCAAAAGCCAACTTTGACTTCCTCAGCAGCCAACAAAATTTTGTATTGGAAAATGTGTTTTTACCCCATTTGGCTCTTGCACTTTCTTATAGTAGTGAATGTGGGGTTGCACCATGTATTGAGCTTATGCTGTTCATCCTCTTTTCATCATCATCATCATCTTGCTCCTGTGGCATGTGACATCCTCTGCCACTGGGGTGGAAAGGCTTGGCCATGCAGGGAGACCCTGCTCACAGCATTTAGCATCTCTTTTTAACTTAATATTTGGTAAGGGACTATACAACTGGGGTATGTGGGTATGGCAGTGCTCTGTGTGCCCCCCCTTCTCCAGCCTTGGGGCTCTCTGGGCACAGGGAGTCCCTGTTTTGCTCCCACTGTCAGGATGCTCCATGCAGCAATGGAGCTCTGTTATCCCTTTGTGCAAGAGCTCATCCCCATCCACAGTTCCCATTCCTTCCTCTTCCCCTTTCCAACCCTCTGGGTTTCAAATGTCATTCCCAAGCAGCTCAAGCTTTTAGAAATAATCTTCCTGGAGTGGGTGCCCCCAGCGCTGCCCCTTCCCACAGCGGTGCCTGCAGTAGCTCTGGGTTTGCCTCATCAGGCTCCTCTTCTCTTTCCCCCATTCCCTAATTACATCTTTCCACTTCCATAGAGCATCCCCTCAGTGGCCTGTGTTTGAAGGAAATGCCATGAAATCCAGTATCTGATCTTGGAAGCATCTTTGGGGCAAATGAAATTGTTGATAATTATTGATGGTGTGTAATTACATTGCCAATACCACCTGCTGTCTCCACAGAGGAGCAGGGAACTGGTGCACCAGGGTGTGTTACAAATGCAAATTGACACAGGCAACCCTAATCTGACTGTGGTGGGTGATAATTAAAAGGCACAGTAGTGTGTAAGAAGCTGATGGAGACCTGAACTTGCTCTGAGGGGTGGCTCCAAATCCCCTCCTCCCATCACTGAATCCAGGTTAAGGGGAATGTGTGCACAACCTAATGCCATTTTCACTCTTGTGCATCTTTATTGTCATAACCTGAGCCTCAGTTTCAGGGTCTTTTTCATTTGCCAGCCCTTAATAGTCGGCTGTTTGTGCTAAATCTGTGGGTGCAGTGTGTAGATTCCTGCCCAGCTCCCAGCAGGGGTTTGACCTTGAAGTTACTCCTCCATAACCATAAAAAATCTGCTCCCTCTTTGTGTTTCAGGCTGAGGCAGGTAACAGAGAGAAACGATTCAGTGAGGATTGGTCTGGATGTGTGGTCAGTCAGTGCTGGATCAAGCAGGGGTAGCCTGGCCTTGCTGTGGGGCATAGATCTGTGGGGTGCTAAGTGACCGAGCAAAACGGGGTCCCCCTGAAGTAGAAACTGCTGCCTCTCTCTCCCAAAAAACCCAGAGGTACCTTTGGATGAGCTGGGAGCAGCACTGCCCTGCACAGCAGGGATGGGAAGGTGTTAACTGGTCTGGTGAGCAGGGGTGGGATTCCTGCTCTGGGGCCATGGAATCTGCTGGGGGAGGCAGTGGCCGTGGGTGCAGCTCCTGGAGCATTTCGAGATGCAAATGGGGAGCAGGGGAAGGGAACAGAGAATGTAAAGATCCATTGTGAAGCCTAAAGGCACTGCTGGAATCCAAGCTCAGAGCGAGGGATGGAGTCTGTGCCAGAGGACTGCAGGCAGTAAAAAAAGCTTCAAAACCATGTTCCTGATGAACTTTAAATCTCTGACTCCATTTCAAGTGCACTGTGTGAACACACCCATGGGAGCTGGTGCCATTCCCTGGACCCACTGCAACTTTCTCCATGTGCTAAGGAAAATTAAGAGAAACTTTTTTGATTTTTCACCCAGTACTTGTTGATGACCTTGACATTTGCCACCTGCCACATCGACCAGCCTGGTGAAACCTGTCCCACCTGTGTGTTTGCTAGGGATGGAGGTAATTCCTGTGACAGTGTTTGAACAGCACCCAGCAGAGGAGCACCGCAGCCTTTTTATCTAACAAGTGCTTCAACAATATAAATATTTAAGTACAATAAACAATTATGATCAAGTTTCTTGGGTGACTGCACACAGCAAGTGAATTTGAAATTCATTTCCCATGGGTATTGAGGCCTCACATTCACTTTCTGTGGATGTTCATGCTAATAAAACTTCATTGCACAGAAAGAGAACACAAGAGGGATGCAAATATGACAAGGGCAAATTTGCTTAAGAGTTCAAATGAATATTCACAAACTTTTTATTTTCAAGTATTCATTCCTATTTGCTATAAAAAGATTATTTTATCTTTACTCTCCAAGCTCAGTGAAGCGTGTTTGAGGTATAATGTGTATTTCCTTGTACAAATGGTAAGTTTTGTTACCAGCAAGTAAGGAGTGCTTTTAAAACATGCTTTATCTCCAGGAAATGTCACTACTGAACCCACATGAGTTACCACCATCCTGATTAACATCTGTATTTCAACACATCTTGCACCCTAAGGCTGGGATCTCCCTGGTTTTTCCCTCCTTTAAAGCTGCAGATCTCAGATCCAGATCCTGACACCATTATTTTCCTCTGATTTTCCTTGCTCATCTTTCATCTCACGCTGCCCTCAGTTACGAGGATGCTGGAGATGCTTTCCTTTCACACAGACTGAGATCCCCTTTGGAAGGACTTGGGGGTCACTGTGGCTCCATTTTGCCTGAGGCAAAGGGAGCACAGTTTTGACATCTTCATTTGATTTCTGTCCTGGAATTGAAAGAGATGCAAATTAGCAATAATGAATATTTTCATTAAAAGTGTCTAGACATTACATCTGAGAACAGGATAATGATGCTTCTGCTTTATATAAAAAAGTCTGAAGTAGACCCAGGATGATTTTTTTTTTTTGTCAGAAAAGATAACATTTATTTTTTAAAAAAAAGTAATTTAGTGTAAGTGAAATTAGGGTAATTGCTAATTATGTAACTGCAAACGAGGCAGATCCTTATCTTGAGTCAAGCTGGTCTGGTGCAGATTATGAACCGTTACTTTTATGAAGTGGCATCAGAAGGCAAAAACATCAGCAAAACAGTTCTAAGTCATTTCTTATGCTTATCAAGACCTTTTGGATAGTGAGGGGTGTGAGGTATGAGGGATGGAGCATCACTCCCTCTGATTGCAGGTCTAGCCTGAAATTTAGTCTGGAAACATAAATGTGGATGTTAAAATAGATACCATGGGTTCAATCACAGAATCCCAGAATGGTTTGGGTTGGTGGGGATCCTGAAGCTCATCTCATTCCACTCCCTGCCATGGGCAGGGACACCTCCCACTGTCCCAGGCTGCTCCCAGCCCCAATGTCCAGCCTGGCCTCGGACCCTGCCAGGGATCCAGGGGCAGCCCCAGCTGCTCTGGGCACCCTGTGCCAGGGCCTCCCCACCCTCACAGGGAAGAATTTCTCCCCAATACCTTCCAGATAGACAGAAAGATACCTTTACCTCTTTTCCATTTGTCCTCTGCTGTGTCAGAGCAAGCCCCCACCTCCAGGCCTGCATTCCCCACCCCTCAGCTCACATCTCCATCAGGTTTGAGGCCCCAGGTTTTTCCAGTCTTATTGTCCCACCCTGGGCCTCCAGCACTGTGAAAAACAGAACTTAACACCCAGCAAAACTTCATCCCAGGGTGCTCAGTGGAACAGGTTTTATTCTCCATATGTACTGGAAGGAAGTTAATAATACAAAACCCACCCTGGAGTCAAGTACTGCAGAATGAAGTCAGGAACCTTACAGGATAAACATATTATCCTCATACAAGCTGCAGTGTGTGGGTACTGGAAAAATTAAATGCACTTGAATAGCTTTGCAGATATATATCTCTGTCTCCATAAAACCTACTGACAGTAAGCAAACACAAGAGCTTGGCAGTTGTCCTGCATGGTTTAGCTGCCTTTGGTGGGTTTTGTATCCATCACCTCCTTAAAATCCCTGTGTCAACAATCTTGGCATCTTCTTGTCCCCAAGACTTTGGGGTGACAGATGAGCTGGTACCCACAGAACCTCCTGCACCCACATGAGCCTCCCAACATGATTAGATTTTTCTGAGGAATCCATCCAGCTGTGCTTTTTAAAATTTATTATTTATTTAGCCTTTGTGGGAGGGTGAGGGAGGCATTACATATCTGCCCTGGCTTTCTCTGACACCACTCATAGTGAGCCCTCTCCCCATCCTTCCCTGGGAGGGTGGGCAGGCCCTGGCACAGGGTGCCCAGAGCAGCTGTGGCTGCCCCTGGATCCCTGGCAGTGCCCAAGACCAGGTTGGACGGGGCTTGGAGCAGCCTGGGACAGTGGAAGGAGCCCCTGCCCGTGGCAGGGGGTGGAACAAGACAGTCTTTAAGATCCCTTTAAAGGACTTCAAGGTCCATCCATTCCAAACCACTCTATGATTCTTTGATAAGAACATCAGCTTTTCCTTGGATCCCTCTTGCTCCATCAAGCCATCATTTGAAGACTTCTCCCTGTTCTCTGGAGAAAACTTCCCCACTTTCATGAAAAGCTATTAATATAAATAATGCTAATATTAATAAGTGTCACCTGCATTAGCAGAAGATAATGCTTCAGGCCTTCTCTCTAGGAGGATTGAGCTGCTCCTGGCATTCCAGCTGATGACCAGTGCCATCCATCTGGGACCACAGATTGCTCCCAGCAGCAGCTGGGAGTCAGCCGCAGGGACTTGGGGCTGGCTCTGGCAGCTCACAGCTCATCAGCTTTATCTATGATTTTTCCCCAAAGTGAAGGAAGTGATCAGGAAGCTGTGGCAGCCTTGGGATTCCCCCCAGCCATGGCTGGGGAGTGATGCTGCAGGCTGGGAGGTGGCTGGGAGGGAAGCCTGGCTGCATGGGCCTTCCCTGGGGCAAAAAGTAGAAAACGCAGGAATAACGGGAACCATTTGAGATTATTTTAACTGTCAGATATCAGAAGCAAAGTAAAATGCCCAAATGAGTTGACAGCAGCTCAATTTGATCCCTGCCATGAACTGACTTAGAGCCCAAATTTTTCAAAGGCTGATAATCGCCTCGGAATTGATTTTGTACCAAGATACTTTATCACAGTTGTGTATTTGGTGTGGTTTGATGGGGGGTTTTAGAAGTAATCTATGTCAAAGTTAAACAGACTTTATTAGAAGATACATGTTCCCTGCCCTTCTCTGGCTGGGTGTTCCTTTAGGGTAAATCATGGTGAGATGAAGGAAATGTTCCTGATTTAACTGGAAAGCCTCGCTCTGTTTCATGGGTTGCAGTTCCACTGGATTTTGGTCACACGTTGTTCCAGCCCATCTGCTCCCCAGTTTCCCCATCCTCTGAAATGATACCTGCAATATTCTCCTACCTAACCCAAGAACACTGGTGAATTATCTGATGTAGAGGGATTTCTCTCAACCCTGGAAAAGTGGTATTTTTTGCAGAGTGCTGACTCCAGCCAACCTGTGTTACAGACCCTTAAAGAAATGGACAGCAGTACTCTCCAAGCCCCAAATTCACAGAAACAAAGAACCCATACTGACACCTTAAAACATGACTGTAATTAAAGCAATATGTATATGTAGAAATACAATCTCAGAATTTCAGCTCCTTCTCAATGCTGAAACTTTATCTAGGTGTATTTTTAGGTCTTTCGCAGGTTAGTGGGGAATGTAATTACAGGTTTGTAACCTTATGCAATACAGGATTAGTCCACCCTGCTGGTAGCATCTTGAATAAAAACAGGGAAAAGGGGGAAAAAAGGCTGGTTTTATTGTTCCACACTCCCCAGCACATTTTGTTGTTGTGAAAGGGACTGGTTTGGCAGCAGGGTGATCCCCAAACCAGGCGTGACCCAGGGTTGGTGCCACTGACAAAACAAGGGAGGGTGATGGCACTTACAGCAGAATGTGTATTCTTTCATCTGAAATAAAAAGTGAAGGACTAAGTTAAGTTTCACTCTTGTCTGGATTGTATGGTCCTTGAAACACCATGGGAATTTTGTGGATGCTCGTGTGATCCCTGTGTGCTGGGTGCCAATGGGGGACAGTGTGCTGTGCATAGCAAACCCCCTCTCCATTACCATCTGGAGTTCTCCATTTCTGCATTATTTTTAAGATCGTTTTAGAGGGCTGAACCACCCTTGTTCTTGTTTACAAGATCTCACTTACTTTACAAAATTATAATTAAAAAATCACATTTCTCTGGAGCACCTCCCATTCCCAGGATGCTCCAGCTGACCCTTCCCAGGTGCTCTGCCCTGCAGCCCTTGATTCCAGTTTCGTTTTCTGGGAAGGGAGCAAAGGGCTGCTCTTCCACTGGTTCTGCTGGTGGTGTTTATTGCCACAGCTGAAACAGATGGGTGCGAATATTTATTTCTGCCTCCTGCCCAAATGAGGACAGTGATCTTACCTGTAATCCAGCAGGCTAAAGCATCTGGAGGGTCATGAAAATGCAAAGGCGTCTGAGTTTCACCGTGCCTCTGCTAATGTCACATCTTCATCGGAATTGACTTCCCAGGACAAAGGAGCTGTCAGATGAATGCTGATGCTCCATTAATGACAGGGTAGGGTGACCCACCCTGGCGTGTCATCGTTGTTGCTGAGGGAAACACAGAGGCAAACCCATAATCACCTTTCCTGCATCTGTCCCACTAACACCTAATTTAAGTATATATTTGTCTGCTGATTGATCACAGGATTTTTTTTCACGACACCTATTATCCTACTGAGTGCTTCATATTCTCCCTATTCACTGACGTTTTCACATGATCCTCATCAGTGTCAGAACACGGTAAATCCGGGCTGCAAGGCCAATGTCTCTGCAGGCTCCCCATTCTTCCCAAGAGGACAGGGGGTGTCTTGGAGTAAGTCAGCAGGACCTTATCTCACAAATCACACTGGCAGTTCTGAAAAGGCCCAACCCCATCTTTGCTCCCTAACTTGTGATGGGGAAAACGAGGGGAAATTTCATACAGACTTCACCTGAAATGACAGGACAAGGGGCAATGGCTTCCCACTGCCAGAGGCCAGCATTAGACTGGATATGAGGAAGAAACTCTTGGCTGTGAAGGTGGGCAGGCCCTGGCACAGGGTACCCAGAGAAGCTGTGGCTGCCCCTGGATCCCTGGCAGGGTCCAAGGCCAGGTTGGATGGGGGTTCTCAGAGCACCCTGGGCTATGGAAGGTGTCCCTGCCCATGGCAGAGGGTGGAACAAGATGGTCCTTAGGGTCTCTTCCAGCCCAAACCATTCTATGACTCTGTAGGAACTGTTCCTGGGTGGGGATTTCTGAGGTGGAGACCACCATAAATCAGAGGTATTTTGCAGGAAAGCAAAATGATCACAGCACACCATCACTATTGTCTCTGCGTGCCATGAGAAGGAGCACTTCATGCATAGTTTGCAGTGGAGAATGCGTTAAAACAGGAGGGTGAACCAGAGTTAATTTTTTGTCAAGGTTCATAGATTGACTGGTGAGGTGAGGGTGGGGTCATCTTGGAAATGGCTCCAGCGCATCCACCCTGCTTGATCATGTGAGTTTTAATGGCTTAATTCACCCTTCAGTTGCAGGGACCAACCCCAGCCGGGTGGGAGATGCACAACAATTTATGTCTCTCACACTGCTCACCACCAGGGTGAAAACCCCCCAAACATGCACTGAATCCAAACAGTTTTAAGTTTAGCAGAGACCCTGAACCTCCTGGGTGACCTGCCCTCGATAAGAAAGCAGAACCCAAAAAAATGTTCCAGGTTTTGGGTCCATTGCAGCGGGAGTTCATCGCTGAGGCTGATACCTGCTCATGCAGAGCTGGCTGCTGACGTCTTCCCAATAAACATTTAAACACAGGCCGAGTGCACACGGATTCAGGGACTGCTGTAATTCATTAAACAAATGTTGGGTTTAATAGCCCCGCGTCCGAGGCTGGTGCCATGGATGTGCTCAGCTGTGAAATATGCCATGGAAGTCATTCGTTTGCAAAGGGGTCTAGAAATCTGCTTCCTATTAACTTAAAATGGGTTTACTGCAGAAAAATCTCTAGGATCACATTTTTCTCTCAATTATCCTTTCTCAGTGGGATTCCTCGAGGTTTGCGCTGGGTAACTGAGATGTGTCTAAGCTGGGGGGTTTGGAGCTGGGGTTTGTTTTGATCCATTAAGCTTGTATCTCGCCGCAGTGATGTAATTCCCCCGGTCTGAGACACTTTATAAACATTAATGGGTTTGTTTTCACGGTCCCAAGGGATGCGCAGCACAGGAAGGTCGCCAGGACCATTTTACCCGCACAGAAAGAGAGATGAGGAAATGTGGCACTGCAGCATCATGGGGAGAAACAGAATATTCACTCAAATTTTTAATCTGTCCATCCTTAGATCTGTTTAATTCAGTTTTAATAACTTATAAGTTAATAATTTTTACGTTAACAAGTTATTACAGCAGTGCCACATCAGCAAGGTTTGCATTAAGACGCTGCTGTATATCCCAGCTGAGGAAGGAAAGAGTTGGTGCTCTGTATTTTATGAGTGAGAAGGGGGTGAAACACAGTTATAAATACACAAATTATATTGGGACCTTTGCAGAGGGGAAAAAAAAATGTAGATATTAACAACTGTTGTAACTTTGATGGGATTTACTTAGCGGAGATGTGCTGGAAGAGACTGTGGAACATGGGCCACGCTGTGCTTTTCCTGGGGATTGCTGCTGGAGTTGCTGGTCTCTTGGACTGGGTTTTCTTGGTGATAAATGGCAAAACAGATGCCTCTGGTGATATTTGGAAGGGGCCAGTTGGAAGCTGGCCCCACAGTGTGCCAGAGCACAGCAAACCTGAGGCACGGATCGAACATCCCGCTTTGGAGACGTTTTTCCCATCACAGAAGGTCCATTTTCGAGGATGTGCTGAAAGAAGCTGGTGATACTCACAGCCCTTTCAGCTGGGAATTGTTCCTGCAAACAGAGATTCATGGAGCAGATGAGAAATTAATGTAAATATACAGACAGAAGGCAATTTTTTAGGAGGAAGTGAGGCAGAGGCAGATAAAAAGCGATCAGCAGAATTTACATAAGCTTCCCCGTCACAGAGGTCATCATTCTGCAGGATGACACATGGAAATTCATTTTTATTAAATTCTGGATGATTATTTAATTGGGAAAAGAAGGATTTAATTGAATCAAGTCAAAGGGCCCTATTAGATTACGTTCAACCTTAACACAGAAGGCTTTTCCCATTTAGTTAAACTGGTTCCTTTGCATATTGTACATATTAAACTATAAAAAGTGGTAATCTGAATAGCAAATTAAAGGGTTTGGAAGGCCTGAATGGTACTCATGTGCTTCTCAGCCCTTTTTCATCTTCTAAATCTTCTCATATTCCCTTTACTGCAGTCCTTAGGTTACAACAAGAGCAAAAATGAAGGGTAGAACTCTCAAATCTTCCTCCCTCCATGTTTATTCCATTGACATACTCTTGAGGAACAGCCTGCCTGCATGTGATGGCACTATTAGAACATGTTGCCCAAACTGAGGGTGTTTTCTGGGTTTTCAAGGCTCCCCTTGCAACACCTGAACAGATGCTGAGTGTAACAAGGTTGAATGAAGATTTGTGACTTCCTGGCATAGACTCAGGTTTCCCTTGTGTCCTTAGGAAATATTCCCAATCTCTTTATGCCTCATCGACAGGGCCAGGGACTCCCATCCCCTGGGGACACAGACTCCCTGCAGAGCTGTCAACCTCCTGGCAAAAGCTGGAATTAAAAAAAAAAAAAAAATTTCATCAAAGCAATTTTGGGAAATAATATGTTTCTAATTTGGGGACTTTAATTAGCTTTTAATTTCCATTTTTTCTTAATTTAAAACTAATGGGAGAAAGGAAATGAGGCACAATTCATTTCCTAAAGTTTCATTTCATCCCAATTTTGAGGTTTCCAGCAAAGGCTTGGCCTTCTGACAGGGAGCTGGTACAACCCAGCTGGGCTGGGAATGCCCCATCCTTGTGCCTTTTCCTCTGGCTGATATTGCTGGATTGCTGTGACACTCTGTGCTCCTTCCAGGCGGAAGCTCAGAGAAATCAAATTCTGCTCTGAGAGATCGAAATCAATTTTAATGGATCAAGCTGTTCCCCAGTAAGGATAGGAGGAGGCATGGGAAAGGGGAGAAAATCTTGCAAGATATCTTTAGGGGATTTCAGAAGGACTTGAAAGTAGTACAGAAAGTTTTTAAAGTGAGGTTTTTAATTTACCCATGAGGCCTCAGCCAACTCTAGGACACATTTTTTAAATAATCACGTGCTAATGTAGAAATTCTCCTCGTCAGTAAATTTAAAAAATCCAGCTCTGACAGCGCAGCAACTCAACCAGTCTATTATTAAGGTTAGATGAAGTAAGAAACATCATCTGGAATTTGCCTCAGCAGCTAAATGTGTTCTTGGAAGGTTCAAATCAGCTTTAACCTGATTTTTTTATGATAAAAATAATGCGCCGGTACTTTAAAGCCAAGTTCCTTTTTGCTGAAGCTTTACTTTTATTCAAGTGCAATGAGGAAGTTTTGCATATACGGTACTGGGATTGCACGCTCAGGTTATCTGGTTACATACATAATTCTCTCATTTGCAAACACAGTTTGCAGCACATACTCATGCAAATTAGGTATGAAACTGGGCATTTATCTTGATTAGAATTCAGTTTCTTTAAATACTTAAAGAACTTTCTCTCGTTTGGGGATGGCTGCAGAGATGATGGAGAAAGAATTTCAAAAATTGCACTTATTCTCCTTGCGGGTTGTTTGTTGGCCCTCTGGGAATTCATTCAGGAAAGCAGACGTTTCCACTGATGTTCTGAGTGCCCTGGCCCAGCATCCAGGTTGGGTTGCAGACATTGCTGGAAACCTTCAGTCAGAAATAACTGTGCCTTGCAAAAGCCACTGCACCATGTCACTGAATAAATGCTACATTTCTGTTCTACAATATCCAGATGGATTGATCCAGATGGATGTAAGGTCTAAATGCCACTTGACAAGGACTTGATCCTTTTGACTCTCGGACAGCTGGTTGTCCCCAGGATCCAGATCAGACCTGAGGATCTGTGGGATCCAGGCTGTTCTTGTTGATGTTTTTCAGCAGACTGACACAGCAGATTTACCCCATTTCTGTCCCCACAAGCTGCCTGGGGACTCTGCACACCAAACCCTCTGCTCCTGCACAGCCCCATCCCCGCAGCCCCTGGATATGTGGGATGGTGATGTGCTCCTGCTTTACCTCATCTCAAGCCTCTCCTGGAGCCATCCCTGCAGCTCTCAGGAATAGGAGCCCTTTTCTATCCTTTTTACTGCATTTTGAATCCGGGCTCTGCAGTGCCAGTGGTGCTGCAGAAGGACACCCTGAAGTTCAAAGAACTGCCCCAAATTCTCAGCTTGTTCAGCCAAAAGTCTGAATTTAGGCAAATAGGGGAGGGTTTAGGAAATTGTGCAGGGCTGTTTCTCCCCCTTTCCTCATGGCTCCTGATTTTCTCTGACTTTCCCCTTAGCAGGAGTCCTTGTTCACCGTCCCAGCTCCTCGCTGTGCTTCCCACACCCACTCCTGTTTCTGTGAGGCTCTCACCCCGCTGCCATGGGGGCTGCTGCCCAGTTCCTAAACCCATTTGTGAACTTTTCCAGGTATGGTGGCGCAGGTGACAACTCACAGCACGGCTGCCTGCAGATTTGGGATGCAGGGATGAATTGGGGAGGTACAGCCACACGGGCCATGGTCTCCAAAGCATCCCTAACTGTGGGTCTTGGAACAACCTGCTGTAGTGGAAGGTGTCCCTGCCCATGGCAGGGGATTGGAATGAGACTGTCTTTAAGGTCTTTTCAAATGCAAATCACTCTGTGGTTCTATAATTTCACTTCAGTGAGGATGAAGCCATCTGCACGGCTGCCACGGGCAGGGTGGCAGCTCTGCAGGCTTGCTGCAGCCCTGGCAAACACACAAGTGGATCCCTCTGAGGGATGGATAAGGCACAGGGAAACATCCGCGCTCCCTCTAGCAGTCGCCAGTGAATGGATGATACCAATAATTCTCGATTTTTCACCCTGGGTTCGTGCCACGTGAACCGCCAGTGTAACAGCTCTTGCACTAGTACTGCTGCAGTGGTGACAGCGCTCAGGTGGCTCTTTCCCTCCGCCCCAAAATCCTTCCAGAGAGATTTTTGGAGCCCATTTTCCTCCACCTGCTGCAGGCAGCTGCTGGGCACGGCCACTCTCAGGGTGAACCTGAACGCAGTTAGCAGAACGGCTCTTCACTAGTGGCATTTCGAGCTCACCGCGGGCACTGCAGCATCCTCGCAGCACCCCGAACTTCC
>VXAC01005957.1:80817-111810 GCA_013399225.1 Rhipidura dahli
TCGGCCCGGCCCGGTGGTCGGGGGCTGCGGGGCTCGGTCCGCGCACGGCGGCCGGAGCCCACCCCGAGCACCCGGCACCCCGGCACGGTCGCCGTAGGCTCGGGCAGCCCCTGTGCGATGCACCACACCCCCTCTGCCCCCCACATCCCTGAAAAGTTGTCTCCGTGCCTCGGGGCCGAGCGTGGAAAACGGGGTGCAGGGGAAGCGGGAAGAGACTTTGTGTGAAGGTTCAGGAACTGAGTCCGAATCGCTTCTGTAGTACTGGTGGTGCTCTCGCCAAGATGAAATTCTGTTTCCTGCTAATCAAAGTGTATTGCCATCACTGATACGTTTGTATTTGAACACTTTTGTATTTGAACGCTTATATTTCCCAAATGATTACAGGTTTGCATGACAATTTACCCTGAGCAGCCTTGGTGTCAGAACAAAAATAGTGCGAGCCCTCCCCTTTCCCGATAACTGAATTTACACCTGTGTGATAAAAACGTCAGTAGCTGTTATTTACTCGTTACTTATTTACTGTATCTCTTGGTAGGGTAGTTCGGCGCTATTTTAAATAACAGTAGCGTTTTGGTGAAGCTTTTTGAAGGTAGCGTAGCACTTGGCGGGGCATAGCTGCTGCCGGCAGCATGTAGTCGTGGAATTACAGAATCACAGAACACTTGAGGTTGTAAAGGATCTTAAAGATCATCTTGTGTCAACCCCCCTGCCATGGTTGGAACTGATGCGATTGCATCGCCGATGTATTGTTGTTTGTGGCATTAATGCAAACTGATTTAGAGGGATTAATTAGTGGATTTATTCCATCCAGCTTGTATTTGACTGTTTTGGTAACGGGGGTGTGAGGCGTGAGTTCGTCTTACCCAGGTGAGCTTCCTCGTGGCTGTGGGGATGTAGGAAGTGAAGTTACCTGTGTGGCCAGGGATTTTCTGAACTGCTGTGCAGAGATGCCTGTTGGGATAATCTCAGCCACACTCTGCTGTACACCACAGCCAGGCTACCGAGGCTCTTGCTTTTATAAAAATCTGCTGAAAGGGCAGAAGGAGGATGCCAGCCTCCATCCTCCCCTGTGGAGCAAGGGCATCAGGAATGCAGATGGTGACACGCTGTACAGGGCATGCATGTGGAAATGCAGGCTTCCAGCCAGGAGAGCAGGTAAAATCCTCTGGCTGCTCATGCTCACACTGATTTCTATGTGCATGTTCAGTTTTGTTTCCTCTCCAGGACACTTCTGGGGAGATACACGTTTCTGCAGCATGTCCTGGCAAGGGACAGGGGTGTGTGTGGTTCTCTGAGGGTTAGGGTTTTTTGTTTTTCTCAGAGGTTTTCTAATCTGTTGAGTGATGAAAAAACTCCTCTTTGTGTTCCTCTGCTATCAGCATGCTGGAAAACAGTTGGAACCTGTAAGGTTGCCAAAGAAATGCGCTCCGTTCCCCAAAGCCTGCGTGTTTCTGCTTAATAATTCTGATTACACATTCTTTGGAGTTGTGGCATCCCTGTGACAGATGGAAAAGAGTGGCCCCACCTTCAGCTGGGTGGGAGAGTGGTACCTGTAGCGACTGCTAAAGTTGCTGGAGGGTTTGGTCCATCTTCCCACTCTTTAAGCTGGGAAATTTGGCTCAGCATGCTGATGACTAGGAGTTAGGAGAAAGGATGCTTTCTCAGCGAGGTGTGACTCCATGGCCTTGTCGCTGTGGATGAGTCTTTGTCTTTCCCCATTAATTTCATAAGCTGTTATTAAAATTGTGATCTATCCAGCCCTGTACCACTGGTGTCGTAGCAGAAGCCAATCAGTTAAGTGTAAAATTGTGTCTGAGGAGTGTTTTGTCTGTCATGCTTAGCAAGGAAAAGGGGGAGAGTACTTGATCTCTACAAAACCTGCTGAATAGATTCACTCTGCTTTGTGTTTCCTCCCCTAAGTTTGGTACTATTGTTTGTGTGCTGCCATAAATGCTCTCCTACATCACTCTGTTTGTGTAGACAGGCCCAAGATATCTATAGTGAGTCGTATGCTTTCCCTCAAGGATTTTGAGACGACGTTCAGAAGGATGGGATGAAAACAAGAATCTCTGAATAGCTCTGCTGTTGTGTGTCTCCTAAGTAGGAGGGCTGCCAAGCTGTTTGATTTATGCAAATATATTAAAGGCAGGCAGGAGGATGGGGAAAATAGGGTGGCAGCCTGCAAGTGCAGATTTGGGGTGTGCTGGTGGTGCTCGGGTGGCAGGTGGGGTCTGCTTTAGTCCAGGAAGAGAAGTACGTGGTGGAATCATCAGGTTCCTCTGTTATAGAATCCCAGAATGGTTTGGCTTGAGAGGGACTTTAAATATCATCCAGTCCCACCCCCTGCCATGGGCAGGGATGCCTTCCTCTATCCCAGATTGCTCCAAGCCCCATCCAGCCTGGCCTTGGACACTTCCAGGGATGGGGCAGCCACAGCTTCTCTGGGCAACCTGTGCCAGGGCCTGACCACCCTCATAGGGAAGAATTTCTTCTGTGTGGTGGGAAGGAGCTCACGATCACAATGCTGCAGGCAGCTGCTCTGGGTCAGTCCCAAGTCGTGTGGAAGGAGGTGAATGTGTGTCTCTGTGCCATGCTCAGTTGGTAATTAATACTGAGTTGGTCAGATGTGTTATTTGTATAATTATGGTGCAGCTTAAAACAGCTGGAGGTAATAACTCTGCCTCTTTTGTGCACTCTGAGACTTTTCTCTGCTGTAATGTGCTATTTTTGCCATGGCAAGGTATGTTTCAAGGGCCTCTTTTCCGTAATTTTAATCAAAACTGGAAGAATTCAGCAAAGAGGGGAGAGCAGGATGGTGGGTGTGCAAGGTAGGCAGGAATGGAACTTGTACATTGTTACAGTCCTTAGCGTGAGTGTTAATCATTCATACCTCTCAGCCCCGACTGTCTCTTTTAACCGGTGAGTTTGCTGGGAGAAGTATTTTGGCTGCAGCCTCTGTCTAAACTTGGATGCAGATCAGCGTGGAAATCAATACTGCATGTCCCCAGCTCTTAGCACAGCAATTACAGGCAGCGCTCGGTAACGTCTCTGCAGCCGTGTGTCAGCACCCTCGTGTTGGAATCCTTGTTTGAATTAGTATTGGTTGAATTGATTGGGAGCAAGAGACGTGCCCAGGGGCCTGGGGTGGGATGCTGGTGATGGGGGGGGGGATTCAGGAGAGCACTGCTGTGGCAGGTCCATGCTCAGCTGTGACCCTCTGTGACCCCTGTCCATGCTGGCTGCATCTCTGGACTTTTGGCTTCATGGCTTTGCCCAACCTACACCTGTATTTTCAGTAGTTTGGTTAAAAGCAATATCTGTGTGGAAATCTGAAGTCTGGTGATGATCTGCCATGCTGCATCAGGTGTTTGGTCCATTCAGCCTCATGATTTTGCTTTAGTCTCCTTCCCACATTAAATGGAATGCGCCTTAATTAATTAATGTTGGTAAAGTGCTTGAAGATGTAACATGCAATCAATTGCTAAGTGTTACTAATAACACCTTGCTCAGCATTTGGCTTATCTCACTTCCGATTTCAGAGAGGCAGTGGCACACTGGGATCACCGGGTCCTGGCCCGTGGTGGTGAGGATTGGTGGTGTTTGCAATGGATGCTGCCAAAATTCAGCTGGGAATGGGGCAGGAGCTGCACCCTGCTTCTGGAATAAAGGGTTGCTCCTTGCTGCGCAGTTATCTTGGGTATATGCAGCATAAGAGAGATTGCACTTGTATCTTGGTATGTGGTGATGCCAAGGGGCCAGGAGGACCTTTCTGCTCATGACAGCCTAAAATAGAGTTTCCTCTTTTTCCCTTTGATCTCAGTATCCTTTCATAGCTACAATGCAAAGACTTTGACTTTTGCCCAGGAGGCAATCAGTTACCTCTGTGCTGTTGCTATTTTGTGAGTAATCATCTCAGGCTGTTGAAAATGTACCATTTTCATCTCTTCAGAAATCTTCCCTGCTATTTGTTCTTCCAGAGCTGGAGAGCTGATACTGTAAAGAAGCCTGAGGAATCGGGATACTGCTGCCCAGTTGGGTATCAGGAACATTTTTGTACCATGCTTATCAGAAGATCAAGGTCTTGCTGTACTATTACTCTTTCTAATAATTTCCTACTTTGTTTCCCTTTGTCCTGCGTTGTTCAGGGAGCAACTAGTTTCATGCTCTAAAACAATTGCCTGTGCTGGGAAATAAATCTCTGCTTAGCAATGTTCCCATGGTTGCTTTAGAGGCAGGGAACTGGCTGCCGATAACACTCAGGTCCCTGCTACATCTTAGTCTTTGAAGATGTTAATTTAAATATCTTTTTGGAAGCTTTCCTATTCAAAAGCCTCATCTGGCATGGTTAGCATAATATTTAGATTATCATTGCTTTAGGCTTTGTCCACGGGAGTTATAATGAAGCTCCTAAGGATGAGTAAGCTCAAGTAAACTGAAGTTGAAGGAGGACTTAACCCAGGGCTTTTGACTCCCCAGTTTGAAGTATAACACCATGAAAACAGTGTTAGATTTGCAGGTGGAGAGAGGGACATAGAAATAAATCCCAGTCTAAAATTGGGGAAGATAAAGTATGATTTTGTAGGTTGGGTTTGGGCACTCTCAGATAATCACTGATGGGACTGGGTGTCATCCAAAAGGACAGTCTGTCCTCTCATAACTTATTCTTTGTTCCTCCAGATACATCAGTGGACTTGGTGTTCTCTGTCTCTGGGGCTGAATATGGAATTCTCTGAGATGCCAAAAGAGGCTTTACAGCCTTGAGCAGAGGCTCCTTGCCCAGCCTTGGAGTGCAAGCACCTTTCCCTGAGTGGCCCCTACTCCTCTATGTGCTTCAAGTACATCACTGCACACCAGGCTCTGAACCCCAGCACTAGCATGATGTAGAGCAAAACTTCAGTCTCCAGCTTGTTAAAATTCAATCCTCACAATTTCTCATTGCCAGCAAAGCGTGAGATCAGTGCTCTGGTCTTGACAGAGCAGCTCCTGAGTCCCGTGCTCGTAACACAGCGTGCGGAGTGGGGCAGTGGCTACACGTAAAACCCCAGGGAATCTGCCACCCAGGGCCTCATTTTTTAGGATACATCCTCACCTGTGGGATGCTGAGGGCTCAGGGGTTTGCTTCTTGTTTCTTTGCAATCTCTTCCTGGTTTTCATTTCTGTACTGTTTTACTTGAGTCTTTATGGGTGATGTTTTTGGGTATTGAGAGGGATTTTGTGGAACCTCCAGCTAGATTACTTTGGTGTTTGGAAATGTGTCCTCTGGTAGCAGGAGGTGGGATGGGTTTATTTTTTTTAAGGAAAAAAGAAGCAGTCTCACCAGAATATGGAAGTGGAATAACTGCTTTGGAAAGCTTTGAAGCCCTTTCCGAAGTGAGCCTGTCTGCAGGAATTGCAGAGGTGAGGAAAATCTCTTCCCAAGGTTTTCCTTCTGCACCTGTGGCCAAGGTGGGGGTAATTGGAGGCTTGGATGTGTGATGGTGAGGGTTTGGAGGTGTCCCCCCAGGATGAGAGGCTGAGTGAAGGGGACAGGCTGTGACTGGAGGGGACCTGAGGCTCTCCAGGAGGACAATGTGTCGCTGGAGAACAGCTTTGCGCGGTATTGATCACGATTGAGTGTGACACTGGCTGGAGGCTGCGGCTCCCAGGGGTATCCTGATACCCCTCAGTCTAGCTCTAGCTTCCATAATCTGATAAATTGCTGATTCCCTAATCTTGTTAGTGCTCTCCTTCCCCAGATCCCTGCAAGGAGCCTCTGGGATGGGGACAGAGCTGACCACAGGTGCTGCAGGCCGGCTGTTCCGACCTGGACTCGGTGCGCGTGGCTTTTGGGTCAGGTTTCTGGTTTTCAGCTGGGCTTGATAAAGTGATGGGTCTGTGTCTGAAAATTGCTGAACTGCAAAGACCTCTGCCTTGGAGTGCAGAAGATGAGCTGCAGCAGAGAAGTGTTTTTTCACAGAGCAATTAGTGGGAAATGGGCTTTTGTCATGAGGATTTCTGACACTTGCGTGCTGGGAGAGCTGCAGTAGGCAGGGCCGTGTTTGCCCAGAGAAATAGAAAAAGCTCTTGTGCTGTTGCTTTTCAGATATGTGGTCAGCCAAGATTTTCAGTAGATGAGGCTAGAGTTTGCTTTCAGATCACCTGGACAATGGGAAAGGAGCAGAGATGCCTACAGAAAGGTGAAGGGGAACGTGGTGGCATCCTGGATCTCCTGTGGGCACCCAGTAGACCCAGAGCCTGGGAAGAGGATCACCCTTACCACTGAGGAAGGAACAGGGACTGAATGACACTCTGCTGTCACATGGTCCAGGCCTGGGCTCAGCCCAGTCTTGGAGAATCATCCTCGTCCCTTGTTGCTTCTGCAAATGTTTTTTGTGGAAGGAGCATCTCTTCTGAGGGCATCCATAAATCCATTTCTCACCCTTTTGGTCCTTACAGAGTCATTCTGACTCATGTCTTTTCATGCCACTTCTTCCTCTAAATTAAGATTTCACAGGTTTCAGAGGCTGTATCTGGGAACCTTTGGGTTTATCTGATAGGGAGCTGATGTGTCACAGCCTTTCCTGCTGTTGTCCTGTGCAATCTCTTCTTTGTTGTCTCGCTTTGCTGGGTGGCAGCTGGAGGAGAATCCCAAACCTCTCCATCACCACCTCTCTCACAGAATGTATGTTCTCCCTCAGCAGGGAGTTAAATCACCTTTCTGCATAAAGTAGCATGCATTGGAGGTGGGGGAAGTTGTGTTTGGTGTGAATATGTGGGATGTAAAGAGAGTAAGGCAGCACTGATGCCTATCTGCAGGTTTTTCTCTGATTCTCTTTCAGCAGCAAGAGATCCAATCAAAGCTGGAGAGCTGACATGGCTGGGAAGTATTCTGTTGCAGGAAAGGTGAAACAGAGCTTGTACCTTTGCTCCAGCAGATTGAGGCCATTGACCATGTTTGGAACAGAGAACCTAAAACTTGAATCTTTTGAGTTTCCTTTGCCTTTTAATTCTTATCAAATTGTGTCATTTGCAGAAGTGGACTCTCACTACTCTTTAATTTCAGCCAGAACATGAACTTGCCAACTATTCCCTCAGTCACTGTAGAGCTGGAGAGTTTTCCAGCCTGTGAGTGTGCACAGCACAGAGATGATGAAGGATGCAGGCTGGCAGTGCACCCACACTGCTCCAGCCTGTTGCTTTTAACTAACGTGTCCATCATCCTCCTTGGAAATTAACTGGGGAAAGCAGCATGGGATTACTGTTGGCCGTCATCAGATGAGTGGGGATCCCTGTACTGGGGTTGGGCAGTACCCCTGCCTGGCTAATTCCCCAATAACAGCTTCTTTGCTTTCTTTTAACAGCAGAATATCCCAAAATGCTTAGTTTTGGCCTTGTCTGCTTTTTCAGGTGTGCACAGGAGTATCCCATAACCCTTAGGGCTGAGTTAAAAGGTATTTGTAAGATTCTGCTTTTGGTCCTTGGCTGGTTTGAGTGGTCTCTGCCCTCCTATCATAGAATGGTATTTTTTTCAGGGTATTTCCAATTGTTGTAAGATACGGTTGTGGGTCAAAATTTGCTGCAGGCGCACAAGCAGGGGAAGTGTTTGCCTGTTTTCCAGGGAGATTTGCTCTATTAGGGGTGGAGAGCAAAGCAAATTGATTTGAGGAATGGATTTGAGCAACTTACTTTTGATGCTAAAGATCTAGATGGTCTAGATGCTCTCTTAAGCTGCGGGGGGGGAAAAATAACATGCTAGAAGCAACCTGGAGGACTGCTGAAAAGGTTTTAGTGGACCATACTGAGATTTTCAGTAGGAAAATCTCCAAATGCAGCTGCATTTTGAAGAGCAGCTGCCCTCTGATGTGGAAGGTAGGAGGGCACAGGCAGGGCTGTCACACTCTGGACATACCAGTGCTGCTGGAGGGCAGCTGGGTGATCTGTTTTCACCTTGGAGCCCTGTCCCTCTGCAGTGTTTCACTGGAGTGACTCCTCAGCAAGGGTGTGAGGATGAGCAGAGCCCAGCTCGGAGTTTATTGTTGGGCTTTTCATTCTCCCTTGAAGCTGAACAACATCTTTGTGTGATTTTGTGTAACAGCAGCACATTCAGAAAACCGATTCCTCATCCTGTGATGGTAAAATATTCTCTCTGTGTGTTCATCATTGTTTGTTCTAGCCTTAAATGCACCCAATTATTTGCTTTTATGTTCATCAATTATTGCATTATCTGCTCAGGCAAAACCTGTTGTTTTATCCAGTGCAGATTCTTAACGTTAATTCCTTGACCTTTTATATCCCCTGTAGTATATCCAGAGCTGCTAAATGGCTTTGCCCAAATTTATCTTTTCTTTCCCTGCCAAAGTGATGGCTCAGGCAGGAGCGGGGGAACCATTTCAGGTGGAGACACGGTGTGCTCCCCACCACATTTGCATTGTGTAATTGAATCTGCAAAGATCGTTTTTGTCATCCTTGGGAAGGGAGCTTGTTTTAAAGCCACACAGGGTTTGCTCAAATGAGCTTTAGTTTCCTGCATGATCTCCTTTCGTGGTCAAGAGAGGTCCAGAACTGACAGCTCAGGGTGAGAGGGCTGATTAATGGGGTTCTTAAATTTCCATGAAAAGCAGAGGGAGGTGGTGAGGCCAAAGCTGTGCAGCTCCTGTGGGAGGAAAAAAACAACAAACCTTTAAAAATATAAAGCTCATAGAGAAACCACAGAAAGGCCACCTATTTAGTGAAAAAGCTGTATTTAATATCAAAAAGTTCTGGTTTGGGGTAGCATGTTGTAATATAAGTGGACTTTGCAGGATTTATTAACGAGAAGGTGCCCAGGCAGCTGTGTTGGCTTCAGGATGGATTCCTGCAAGGCCCCGGTGTCCTGATGCTGCTGGGCACTGATGCTTTAGGGGGGATTGTTGCTGCTGCTGGGTGAGGCAGAGCCAGGACTGAGCCTGGGAACAGAGGAGCTGAGTGCATTGTCACCAGCTGGTCCCAAGGTCCCCTTGTGGGCATGTCCCCAGCTCGCTGCCCAGCGCTGTCTGCCCCAGTTTAGGAGCTGCTGAGTGCTCAGGCATCAAAGGGAGAGAACGGGGTGAACAGGGCGTGCTGAAACAGGGCTTAGGAGCTGTCACCTTGCCCTGCTTGCCCACGTTCTCATGCCCTTGTCATGGCCTGGCTTCACTCCAGCTCTGGTACTCGCTCGCGCTCCCGAAGCTGCTCCCAAGCTGCTCAGGTTTGGCTGGAGCTGAATGAAGGTTTGCAGCTCCCAGGATGAGCGTGTGGCCCCGGACAGCTGCCGAGGGTGCTCCGAGCATGGCACCCAGAACCGTCTGCTGTTCCTTTCAGGCAGGGCAAAGCTTCAAAAAAGCACTTTGCATTTCACCACCTTTGCAGAGCTCCTTTTTATGCGCTTTTCCTCCTTGGACATGCATCATTTCCAGCGTATTTTGGTAAATGATGTAATTTAACACATCTCCTATGCCGTGCTTATCGCTGTCATTTCTGAGTGCACTCATTAGGGAACAGTTTGATTTTGGGCGTAATTCCTCTGATAGGCACATTTACCGAACATCTTTGATTCAGCATTTCACATGTGGCAGGATTAATGGAAAGCACTTTAGTAAAGAGGTTTGAATACCTTGTAGGTTCCTTAAAGATTTTTTTCTTTCCTGTTTAAATGGAGCTGTATTATCTTGGGCTGGGGGTTTTTTTTGATGCTGTCGTGGTTTGTGGACTGGAGTGTTTCCTCTGCTGCCGGGGTTGGACTGCCATGGACCAGGGCAACTGTAGATCCTGGAAATAACCTGATGCAAAATCAGGATGTATGATTGTGATCATTTTATATTTGTTTTATTTTGGTTGGGGAAACATGCATAAAAAAGCCAGAAGAGCTCTACCTGTTAATTAGCATGACAATACTGTGGTAATGACCACCCTGCAGGATTAAAACCCCATACTCAGATAAGCATTAACCGTGCTTGTTGGCAGATAAACGATGCAGATAATATCAGAGGAGCAGAGCTGGCTGGGCTTTTGGTGACAGCCTGTCCATACTGTGATGTCAACACGGATGCCTTTGACCTCATCACGATGTTCAGTTAAACCTGGTTTTGTACAGCTGTGTTTTCCAGTGGATGGGAATATTGTGCAGGGAGAAATCAATTATATCCTTCATGGTGACACCCTTTATGGATAGCCTTGGGAGCAGTAAAAGCAGTATTTGCACCCTCAAGATGTAAATTTGCAGGGCTGTGCCTATTTTAGGGCCCTTATCAACTTGCTGATACACCTGGTTCTTGTGGGATTTGGTGCTGTTGCCAAGGTTCCTGTCATCTCAAAGGGTTGTTTCCTCCCTTTGGTACCATCCTTACACCAGGAGGTGGGTCAGGGTTAGGATTACGAGAATTAAGAGGATTAAGAAGTGTGCACCTGTGGAGACAGTTCTTTGCCACAGTGTGGGTCAAGCCTGTGAGGCTGGAGAGGCTTCTGTGTGGCTGCAGGGACCTGTCCCTTGTCAAGACACAAGTGAGGGGCTTTGGCTGTTGGGCTGGGATACCTGCTGCAAGAACCCTGCCCAGTGTTACCTCAGATGGGTGCTGGAAGTCACCCAGATGCCTTCAAAAATGTTGGTGTAGGATCCTCCAGGCTGGGAGCAGCTGAGCTTTTGGATTCTCTCAAGGAAAATTATCCAAGCCTTGAAGACTTGCTGTGATTTATTCCGGTTCCTTTTAATTGCAGCTGTAGATAAAGACTGCAAATTGGGGGATATTTTGCTGAACTGCAATTTTGTGAGGTATTTGCTAATTCATTTTCAGTTGTTTCTGCCAATATAAGTACAAGCTTATGCTGCACTAATGTTTTTCATCTTTCCTGGACTTGAATAAGCAAATGAGTGTTGATATCCTTGTGGCAATCTGGTGAGGAGAGGGGAAGCAGAAAAATCAAGTGGTACTCTGAAGATAATTTTGCTCGTGCTTTTTTGTATCAATGGTCAAAGCCACTTATCAAACCAAATATCTTGACTAAGAAGAGAGATGGATATTGTTGGCTACAGGTGGATGGACATAGTCCTGGAGGTAACTGGTAGGAAGTTATTTAATATATTCTGGTTCCTTTGCAGCACTTTTTCATCGTATCTTCCTTAAGTGTGTGTGCACGGTTTAGAGGGTAATACCATTAATTAGACCAACAGGAAAGACTAATATAAAAGTATAACCCTCTTTAGTACACTGGGTTTATCCCTGATTAGCAGAGCTGCTCTGATCTTATGGTAAATCTGCATACATGTCATTAGGTAAGGAGGATTAAGTTGGTAATTAATGACACCAAAAAGTTTTCATCGTTGAAAATGAGTTTTAAATGGTAAGGAAAATAAACCACTACAGAACTCTGAATAGAGATAAAAATATAAAGGTTTCTCTTTATTCCAGTCTGTCAGGGAACAAGGGTGGGAAGAGGAGGCATAGGTTACCACAGATGCAATGGCTGAGGCTCAAAGTAAGTCAAGGAGGATGCCAAAGAATTGTCCTGGGCAATAAACAGCCAATTATTTCTGAATTTTGCCCAAAATACTACTGGGTAAAGCCGAGGCCAGCGTGTGTGCTCGTGTGCTGCTGCCGCAGCGTCTCCATTCCCCGGGGAGAGGAAAGGCGTGCGGGAGAGCCGCGTTACTCACAGGAGAGTTGTTCTGGGTGTTATTAAAAGTATTATCACGATGAGGTGCTGGTCAGGCGCTGAACTCCGCAGGCACGAGCACGGTGTCTGTCTGTGTGACAAGTTCTGTTGCCAGCAGAGAATCCTGATGAGGATCCTGCCGGGCTGGGATCTGCACGCAGCAATTTCCTTCCTGCCTGCTTATTCAGGCAAGTCCGGACTTGTTTTGGTAGTTATTTCACCTCTTGTAACTGATGGCAGGCAGGGAAGATCAGCTACTTTGTGATGACATCTTGAAATGTATATGCATATTTTATAGGTCTATTTTTTTAAATTTATTTTTTTAGGATAGAGAACAGCACAACCTGATTTTTGCAGAGGATAATACCTGTGCGGGAATTTTCATCTTTGCTCTTCAGCATTTCTTTCAAGCTTATTTGCACAAGGCTGCATTGCTAGGCGGACGTTCCCTGTGTTTTAACCTGTTGCACAGCTACCCCGTGCCTTTCCCAGCTCTCCTTCTGTGGAAATGAAGGTGGATAAGCGGAGCTCACGTTGTGAGGCTGTGCTCAGTCAGACACACAGCAGCGAGGTCCTTATCAGCGCCTCGCCGGTAAACCAGGGCACAAAAGCCTTGGCGGGTTCCCACATCTCCTACTTATTTGGAGATTAAAAGCTCTTGAGGCTTTGGTTTGTTGTGAAAGTTAATTGCGAAGCCCTCCAAGCTTGGCAGGGCTCCCACGGCGAGACTCGTCACGCCGGAGCCGAGCCCTCGGGCAGCTGCGGGGCTCGTCCGGGCTGGTCGGTGCGGGCACGGGGAGGGACCGGCTCCTCCCGAGGGCATTTCTCCCCAGACGCTTCAGACATCCCAGCGGGAGATGCACAGTCCCTCGGGGGTGCTGGTCTCTTCCCACTGACTGTAGCGTGAGCCAGGGCAGCGGGCGAGATGGTCCCACCCATCCCCTTAATCTCCCCCGCGGCTGCATCGCCGCTCAAGCGTAGCTGGGGCTGTGTTTGGGAAAGGCTGCCCCATCGAGCTTGCGTCAAATCGCATCTGGAGGTGCCTGCAAGCAGGGTTGGCTCCTCAGGGGTGTTCCCAGCGCTGCTCCTTGCCCAGTGCCCCTCCCTGACCCGCTCGGGGAGCGCCTCTTCTGCCAAGTCGTGGTGTCCCGGAGCATCCACTGCAAACCCTCTTGGGGTTTTGGGGTTGTGACCTTCATCCAGAACCCTGATATTTGAGGCCCTCCAGGTGAAAGCGGTGAGGAGGTGAGTGCTGTCGGGTGTATGAACCCAGCCTTGCCCTGTTCATTAGCATTTCAATCGGCTCGCCATGGGAACCTTCCACACTGCTGCTGCTCTCAGAGGTGGGACCTTCTGCTCAGCCAGAGGCTGCTCAGCACAATCCTGATAGAAAAGTAGAAATAAAAGTCGAGCCATGTGATTGCAGAGGGACAATGTTTGTTGTTTTCATTTATTTATTAATTTCTAAGATGCTTTCTGATAGCTGCTACTTGTGCAAAACCTTATGCACCAGGTAGCTGAGGAATCTGGTGGACCATAGATGGGTGCTCAGGTCCCAGGTATTGCCATGCTGGACATCTGTGGTGGACTCTGAGGCTCGCTGTTGTGGGGCTGGTTTGGACAGGGTGGTCCAAAGTGGACAGTAGCTATCTGTGTTGTTTGGGGTTTAGTTTTCATCACAATCTCATGATACCTTTCTTTTGTTAATGATTTCATTAATGCCAGAGGCCGTGTGTGATGTGCATTGGGTGAGCATGTGGGGACCAGCTCCATCATAGAATCAGAGATTGTTTGGGGTTTTAAGGGATCTTAAAGATCATCCAATTCTAATCCCCTGCTGTGGGCAGGGACACCTTCCACTGGACCAGGTTGCTCCAAGCCCCATCCAGTCAATTCTCATAAGAGGGGGCAAAAGATCCCAAACAGTCTCAAGGACAACAATCAGAGCATTCTCCATTTTAATCTCCATCCTTCATGTAAAATAAATAAAAATACTGCCCTGGTGGTATTTTTCTACCCAAGCTCTGATGAAACAAAAGTAAATATTACTGACCTGGCAGCACAAATGAAAGGAGAATGAGAAGCAATGTATGAAATGGACTGTCAG
Organism: Rhipidura dahli; assembly: GCA_013399225.1. NCBI lineage: Eukaryota > Metazoa > Chordata > Aves > Passeriformes > Rhipiduridae > Rhipidura > Rhipidura dahli. The sequence goes on from VXAC01005957.1 coordinate 94,571, forward strand.
CCAGCTTTTGTTTTTCTGTATTGGTCTCGTGGCATTTCTGTGGAAGAGGCCAGATACAAAGTTCTCTTACATAAGGCTCACATCACTGGAGTATGATTGTATCCGACTGCCGCGGATGAGGACGCCGTATTTATGTCTCAGTGAATTTCATCCCTCGGTTTGTGTGGCCTCTGACCTCTGGGGAATATCACAAATCCACTGTTATGGAGTACAATGGCACATTTGATTTATCAACTCCATTAATGATCTGCTTGAAGGGAGAAACAACATGTTAATTAAATTCACAACTGATGATAAACTTAGTGTTGCTAGCATCGGGCAGGACAGCGATTTAGAATGGAAAGGTAGGCAAGGGATGGTAAACTGGGAAGCAAATGCCACTGTGCTCATGGTAGCTGGCAAAAATGTAGAGATTGGGGATTTGGTAAGAAAATAATTCTTAGAAAAAATGAAGGTGTTGGGCTCTCTGCAGTCTCCAAGGATTGTGGCCAAAATCAGCGTTACTGTAGCTGCTGCAGACTTTAGACTGGTGTGCAGTGTGAAAGGGGCAGTGCTGGGTGGTTACATTCAGGACAAATTAATAGCTTGAAACAACCCCCAACCTACAGGTTGTCAGGCATTGAGTATTTTGGCGTTGCTCTGTTGATGGTATTAACGTAAATTCAAGCTGACCTAAGTGCACTGGGATAAAAACAAACATCTACCCTCGGAAAATCCTCTGACTGAATGTGAATTTCACTGTTGGCTTTGGGCTGCTTCGTGTTTTGCATTTCTTTTCTGTGGGTTTTAGTAATGAAAACAAACAACTTGGCTTCACCTTGGCTTGGCTTGAAACTTCTTCTCCAGTCATTTTCCCTTTCCCATGCATTGACACACTCAGTGGCAGAGCTGCAAGTAGGCAAGAGGTTGTACATTTTTTAGCTCAAATTGAAAATGTTTGTTTTCTAGCATAACGCAAAATGCCTGAATTAAAGGCTGACTCATTTCTCTGGAAAGATCTAAACATCCAAGCGTTCCTACATGAGATTTTAAGTGCCCCACCAGTTCCAGGCTTTGTTGTGAACAGCCTCATGCTCCCAGTTAAATTAATGTATAGCGGGGTCTCAGCCCCAGCCCGTGCATCATCCCCTCCTCTCTGCTCTTTGGGTTGTATTCCTGGCCTTCCTAATTGCCTCCAGCTGAAACTTTCCCTTCAAAGTTAGCTCAGAGGAAAAATATTTTTGTGTGAAGTGTTAACACATTCTTTTGAGGGAAACCCTCTTTTGAAAGGTGGAGTAAGCTACAATAGTAAATCAAAAATCCTTTATTTTAATTAAGGTACCTGTTGATTATCTGTGAGGAGAAAAATGCTGTAAACCCAGCTGTGAGTTACAGTGGATTGACCACTACAAGGGACAGTTTAACCAAAAGCCTCTTTTTGTTCACTTAAGTTGGTGCAGGTTATTGGAGGGAGACATTTGGGGGTGTGTTTACAATGAATGGCATTAATTATTCAGGGCTGAACTAAATAAAATTAATTTTGAGCAGGAAGTGAGTTGCTCTGTCCTTGTCATAACCTCTAGTCCACATGACCAGCACTCAGGTTATTAAAAGGCTGTTTTAAACTGAAGAAGAATTTCATCATCTTTCTTCTTCGTTGGAAGTAGGTTGTTCTTTTAAAGATCAGTGACCTTTGTTCAGGTGCTATTATACCATCTCAAAGACATGTAGAGTTTGGGATTTCTTTTATTTCTTTAAAAAATATTTTGCAATCAACAATTTGGGGTTTTTTTTTCTCTAAAGCTTTTTTGGTTTCTTTTTGTGCTACATTTTTTCCTCTGTGCTATACCTTGGGGTGCAATTAGGACTGTGTTCTGTAGCTGAGTGGTGTCAGGACTGCAGCAAGCATTAAAGCCCTGGAAAGGTAAATATTGCAGAGGATGGAACAGCAGTAGTCCTGGTGAAAAAAAGAAAGCCAACGGCATTTTTGGTATTTATTCACCCCTTGGTGTTTGAAGACTGCAGAGGAGGGTTGAAGACCTGGAGAATCTTGCAGACCATGGACATCTGTCATAGAATCTCTGCAAAGATCACAAAATCCCTGAATGCTTTGGGCTGGAAGGGACCTTAAAGCTCACCCCATTCCACCCCCTGCCATGGGCAGGGACACCTTCCACTATCCCAGGCTGCTTTGTCCCTGGAGGGACATCCACTTCCAGGGATCCAGGGGCAGCCACAGCTTCTCTGGGCACCCTGTGCCAGGGCCTCCCCATCCTCCCAGGGAAGAATTCCTTCCCAATATCCCATCTAACCCTGCTGTCTGTCGGGTTAGAGCCCAAGACCTGTGTGTTGTGCTGGTAACAATGGCAGGGTCAGTAAGCAAAGGGCTAAACATGGTATTGGGGCACGTTTCACCAAAAGCATAGGCTTGAGTAGTCCTGGGATGGGGAAATGCCCCATTGTCCGTGGGGGCACACGTGCGATGGAAAGCGGGGCCAGGGGCAGTGAGGGACAGGTTTAATGAGCGTGTCCCTCGTGCTGTCGCACAGGGCAGGGGCTGAGCTGGGTAACGTGCAGCACCGAGGGGCCCTGTGATATTAAAGGAAAACTGAGAGTGCTTCCTGCGTTGAGTGCTTGGAGGCATCCCTTGTTCCCCTGGCTGTTATCTGTGCAGCATCCCTGTCCCCCACCCCATCCCCTCCTAACGAAGCAATTACATGCACAGAAGTGGGCTTGTTCCCAGTAACGAGCCTCCCCAGGCTGGGGATGTGTCACGGACAAAGCAACTCTGAGCAGCAAAGACCATGTCTTAATATGAGTTTTCAGCAAATTTAAGGTGCATTCACTGCCTTGTGATAGGCTTCAGAAGTTCCTGTCATTTGATAGGTTGGAGGAGATCAGTCACTATTTTGGAACATTAATTTATACAATTCAGATCACACTTGTAGGGTTTTTTGTTTCCCAGCGTTTCTTGTTTTACTAATTGCAATTGTTTCACGTCCTCTAATCTATTATACTTTTTAATAAGGCATATAATTAATTATTTAGGTGCTAGTGTTCTGATAATTAGATGGGTTATTTTTGTCAGTGCTGATTAGTTGGTAAGTACAGATTAATATTTGAAGACTTGATGTGGTCTCTTGCTATTTGAGTTTCAAAGAGGTGATGTGGCACTTGTTTCATGATATTCCCAACAACTTCATCCCTTCCAGCCGGAGGAAAGTGCTGACAAATTGTCAAGAGGCTTTGAAAGCCTTTGGATCTTGTTTCCCCTGTAAAACTCACATTAGAAAAACGCCTGTGAGTGTAGGCTGGGAGTGATACACTGAAAGTGCAGCTCCTTGAGCAGACAGCAGCACCGGTGCCACGGGGGTCTGCAGCCTAAATGGTTTTTCGGGTGCACAAGCAATATCCTGCACATTGCAGGGCAGGGACCTGCCGTCTGCTGGATATGTCCTAGAAAAGCCTTGCCCCTTCACAAATAGAAATCCTCGGCCTTTTTTCTCGCCTGGAGTTAATTGCAGTGTGGGACAATGTGGCCTTTGTGTGACTGTCCCTGTGCTGGGGATGGTTTCTGCTCTCCCCCTCCCGCAGAGCTGGCAGCGATTCCGGTCTCTCCCTCATACAGAAGCTGTTTGCAGGCTTAAGGCTTTTTTAGTTCGTTTGCAGACCGGTCAGTGAAGGGGTGTGGTGGCTGAGGGGACAGAGTGGGCACCTGCAAGCTGCCAGGAGTCGGGTGTGGATGTCTGGGGGGTGAAACATCCCCGAGTTCCCCCTCCCCTGCAAAGCAGACCGAGTGAGGCAGCGGGTGTGCTGCAGCGTAATTAAGCGTGTGTTTCTGGAGTTGCATCTGCCTTGTCCAAGATAATACGAACCATGCTGCTGGGAGAGATGATGTTATTGGAACTGAGCCATCGCATTATTTGAGACCAGATCTCTGGGAAGAGGGAATAAACCAAATGATTTTTAGTCACTTGGTCACCCCCACCAAGGAAACCACAGTGCTCTGCGGTGGCTCCTTCTTACTGCAGACTCCCTCAACCCTCCCTGCTTTAGCAGATGGCTCCAAACACAAATAAGCCTCAGGGATGCCTGTCACTGCCTGTGACCCTGGGGAAAGTAGAAACCACATCGGAAATGAGCAGGGATAAGGAGATGCTGAACATTTTTCTTGAGCAAAGAAATGTGGCAGAGGGAATGTCAGGATAAGCTCTGTGCATTTATCAGTGCCATGAGCGCACCTCGGGCAATCCCTTCGCACCACCCCACGATACCAGGGGGGCTCCTGCTCCTTGGTGGTTCAAGGATACTTGTGTTAGTGGATCCCTGTGTCCACAAAGATGCTGTGGGGTTTGCAATGCATTTCCTGAGCCTCTCTGCCTGAGGATGGGAGCTGAAGTCATGGAGATGCTCCCTTTTGAGCTCCTGGGGGGTGAATTTGGCACTTGCTGTGCCTTTCACATGAAGATCCAGCTGTGAGCAATGGTGTGATGGCTGTATGGATTTGGAGATGAGTTCACAGCCTAGTAGAAAAGCAGGGCAAGGAAAGGATTTACTGAAGTAGAAACAGAGGAGAGTTGCTGAGAGCTTCCATACTTCCCCTGGTTTCGAGTCTGTTGGGCTGTGGAAATAAATTAGGGGCTCAGCAACTGTGAATGCAACTGGACAGCAGGGTCTGCCAGCAGGGCAGAGCTGGAGCAAAGAAGATTAAGGATGTCTCCATTGCCCCACTGCAGTTCTGTCAGGCAGCCTGGGAATTCCAGCCCCAATTCCCTTGGGCTGTGGCGCTGGAATTGGCGCATCCTACGAGAAATGGCTTTTTATGCAAGACCTCGCTGCTGCTGGAGAGGGGGGTCAGAGTGCGAGTGGGTTAAGCGGCCGGATTGCCCTGGCTTGTTTGCCACAGGATCATGGAAAATTCCTGTGAGGAGCTGTGCTTGATCTGGGGCCAGAGGGAACAGGATGAAGTCTATTCCACCAGCGAAACGATAGAAGAGTACACTGTGCATCTTCCAGCGCCTGCTGTCAATGTTTTTGTAGGCTTGAGATTTTATTTTGGAGAAGAGTATCGGCATGCAAGGCCAACCTGCAGCCATGCCAGCTTCTTGCCTTGTGCCCTCTCACACTGCCTGGGAGCCATTCCCCTGTATAATTTTGGAGAACCACATGCAAAGAGCCCATGACAGCTTCGTTTTCTGCTTCCCAAGAGGATGGGAGGAATTCAGAGCTGTGGGGTCCCTGTGGTCCTGACACAGCACACTGAGCACATGAGCTCTGCCGACTCCAGCAAGAGCTTTCAGGGGCTGCAGTAGCCTTTACATCCTCCTGCTTTCCCTCAGTGGGTTTGGGTCCATCCTGCTGCATGAATATTACTAATTACCATCAGAATTTGTGGAGTTGAAGGGAATCTTAGAAAACTAGTGTCTGGTAAAACTCTATGCAAGGCAGTTTTAGTATCTCTTAGGACTCTGTGGCACCTTTGTGTTACAAACCCATTTATGCTGTAAAGCTTTAGACTGAAGGATTCAACTTGCTGTTCTTAGACTGTTATCCCTAATAAAATGACTTTGCACTTTGATAGCCTTTCACTCCAGGATCTAAAAGGACTTTAAAAATGCTAATGAATTAAGCTTCTTGATAACTCTTGAGTGCTGCTCTTTGTACAGGCATTTGGTCCAAAACCTAGTGAAGTCAGTGGAAAGTTGTCTGTGTCATTAGCTCTGGCAAATCCCTTAATCTCTGTCCCTGCTTGTCCCTTCTTCAGCCAGAACTGATGGCACAGACATCTTCTCATGCCAGGAGCCCTCATCATTTCCTCAGTGGGATTTTTTCCTTGTTTTTCCGCCTGGTTCCACTTCTGAGGAGCATGTGGGGGTAGCAGTACTTTGAAGGTAAGGGAGGGGGACGTACAGATTTAGGGTTACCTGTCTTGTCTGATGTTGTGCTCTGACTTAACATCAGAGATTCAGGAGGAGTCTGGGTTGGAAATAACTTAAAATAATTCTGTAAGAGAAAGCCCGGTATCCCAGTAGTGATGCAGTGTAGAGCCATAGCTCTGTGCTCTTTGTTTCCACTGTGGGCCTGCTCAAGGAGTGGTGGTTTCCTCCAGTGGGAAGATTTCCAGTCTAAGAACATCCAGTGGGCTTTATTCATTCACTCATTTTTGGTTTTTTGGAGGTTTGCCATTGGTTTAAACATTTGGGATCATGCTTTGGAGAAGACTGCTCCTTCTGCTGTAGGACATTCCCATGGACAGGAGCAGGGGAGGGCTGGGCTGTGAGGAGGAGTGGAATGGTGCTGGTGGAAGCTCTTTTGATCCAGTTCATGGCTGTCCACAGAACTAGCAGGGGGATTCTTCATCTTGCTGTATTAAAGAAGATAAAAGCAGTTCTGCCCCTGGCAAAGCCATAGACACTGTGAACATCTTGACTCCCTTTCGTCTTTTAGATGTGTGATGGGTCAGGTAATGTCCTTATGTCTGATCAGCCATGACAATCTGTATTTTATGGATTTTCACTCCTTGTCACCCTGTTACAATCTCCCCTCTCCCCTACCTTTCATTAATTGTCTCTCAAAATGATCTTGTTGCTGCTCTGATGATTTTTTTCCAGTGGATAAGCCTGTTACAGATAATCTGGTTTGCTGAATTTCCTTTCTGCTGGGCAATCTCCTTAATAGCTGCCTCAGAGGATTTCATCCTGTTTGGTTTAAGGATGTGGCTTCAGATAAATATTCTGTTTCTCCATGGTTCTTCTGCTGATTAAGGTCCGTTCTTTCTCCTAAATAGTCTTCTAAAATACTTCTGAGTGGGAACAGTTTCACAGAGTCTTAGCCTGTGTTTGGTACTTCTGAGCAAACTGTGTTGGCCAAGATGGTCAAAATTCACTGTTGATTTTGGATGTGTCAACTTGGACAGCTCAGGGGCCAAAACAAAAGGGAAGAAGAAAGATGAGGGAGAGAAAAGAGTTTTAATCCTTAAATGTGACATTGCTTGTACAACAAAGTAATGTGGTTGCTGGGGTTTCTCCATGTGACATCCCAGAGGGGATAAGAAAGTGGTCAAAAGGCACACGCATCCTCTGCTTACCCATTTCCCACCTATGCAGTAATTAATAGCATCATTTAATCTCTTTCAGAATTTTATCAAACTTCACAGGTTTGCCATCACTGCTCCTTTTGAAAACCTCATTTTCAGCACTTTTAAAAACAAACCCTTTTCCTGCGTGCTTCAAGGATGCTTTTTCTTTTCCCTGTCCAAATCAGCTCTGGATGGAGGGTCAGGAGATTACAGTTCTTTTCCCAGAGTTGCTGGCGAGCTGCTGAATGATCTTCAGCAATTCGTTTGATCTTTCTGCGCCTCATTCTCACAAATAAGGATGCTGGTAATAACTTTCTATTGTTAAAGCTCTGGTAATAACTTCCCATTGTTAAAGCTCTTAAAGCTCTCGTATGGAAAATGCTATATGGGACTTAGAATAATTATTGTCATCATTGGCAAGTGAAGGTGCTGGAAATAAAAGTTTCTGCAGTAGAGGACCTTGCTTCTTGCTAAAGGGAATTATTAGAATAATTTTGGGTGGAGTAATCAATAAAATGTGAATCAGGCAACGGCTTTTATTGATTTAATAGTTGAGCTAGGTGTTAAGAGAATTGAGGGGAGTGTGTGGGTTTCCATTTGAGGTGTCCTGGGAATAAAGGAAAGCTTGTGCTGACTCTAGCTGAATTTGGTCTTGTCTACCATCAAAACAGTGTATGAGTTCCTGGTATGTAATGGCACTATGCCATTATTAATAAAAACCAACCAAAACACAAACCCAACAACAACCCAACACCAAAACCCCAGCAGGGATGTTTCTCCCACCACTGCTCCTTTGTGGTCTGTGGCTGCCCAGGTGATCTCGTGTGTGAAGGCACCTTGCAGTAGAGGCAACAGAACGCTGACTGTGACTGTCCCTGTGGTATCCAGATCCAGCAGTTAGAGGTGCATGAGGATAATGAAGACATGGATAAGTTTGCTCTATGCATTTCTCAACTCCTGGCTCCCCACCCTGTCCCTCATTGCCTCTAATTTTTACAGCTTGCTAAAAATAGGTCTTGGAAAAGACTTGGAGCTGTTGAGGCGGAGACAAAGCAAGACCGTAAATCACTTGACAGCTCATTTCCTTGTAACAAATATCCCACTCTTATGACTTTATGTTTAGATTAAAGAAGGAATAAAATGTAGGGAGAACTTGGTTTGGTGTGTGTCAGTTGGGTTTCATTTTCCTTTAATAAATAACAACATAAGTAGATAAGAATGGCACAAACCATATTGGAAAGACTTGAATTTGGCATCAGTTTTTATCTTTTAAAAATGTTAGATCTGGGGGGATTTGGGTGCTGGTGTGGGGTTGGGGCCAGGTTTGCAAGGTTGTGCATGGCTCTGTGTGAGAAGCAGTGATGCCACACTGAGTGCCACAAACACAACTGTGTCACCTGGTGGAAGATATGCCTCATCTTGTGTCTGTCAAGTCCTTTTACCATTTGTTGTCACTGACTCTGTGCTCTGCAACCTTTTCAGTCCTATTCCTGCAGCCAGTGGGAACTTTGCCAGTAGTTCCAGTCAGGATAAGACCGAGACCTTGACAGTCATTTCCTTTCCTTATGCACATAAGGCTTTCCCGAGCTCTCTGCAACTGCCCCTTGATCTGAGGTGCTCTCATTAGACAGCTCAGAGCATTATTCAGTGGCCAGGTTGGTTTTATTCCCTTGGGATATTTGCTTTGCACTCTGGCTGGGGATGAGAAAACAACAAACCACAGCTGGGACTGCATTTTTTGGAAGGCATGGGCAGCTTTTTCACAAGATCCAAGTGTCTACCACAGTCCTCTGTAAAAGCCCCGTTTCAGAGGGGTCTGGTGGAGGTTGTCTCTATTTTGGTCTATTTTGGAGATTCCTCCAGCCCTGTGCTCTGCTCAGCCGTGGTTCTCCACCGCCGCCGCCCCAAAGGGCCCAGCCAGAGGAGCACAGATTGTGCCAGAGCTCCGCCGTGCAAAGACGAGTCACGGGATCAAAGCTGTAATAACAGACTGCATCTTCTGCTGTGGCAATGTGTGTTTCAGATGAGTGAAATTAGAGCCTTGTCTTGCTGGATGCAGCTCTGGATTATCAGCTCCATTATCCAAAGGTCGTGCTGGTTGATCACAGCAAATATTTTTGTGGTGTTATGCACGGCTGGGTATTAGCAATGTTTAATGGCAGCTTGGGAGGGATGTGTCCTGACAGGAGCATGGACAATACTCTTCTTTCACCTGAGCTGCTGTTTCCCAACCTTAACACCTTTGCATGAAAAAATGCTTTGTGGCAGCCAGGGGTTAGAGAGTTGTTTTATCTCTGTGGCACAACAACAAGAAAAAGGAGTTATCATTGTCCCAGGAGGCAGAGAACAAATTTAGGTCCTGGTCTTGCATATGCTTATCCAGCTAATTAGCTTTACTCAATGGAGCCCATTCAGCCTGTAGCACTTGTCCTTCATCTGTTCAGCACCGTGTGTGTGAATGCTCATTGAAACACATGGTCAATCGTGGTATTGTTGCACGTATATTATTGCTTATGTTCTTGTTGGAGCCAGGAACAGTCTCTCCATTGTAGAAACCTTTCTTTGTTTTGGTTTTTTTGGGTTTTTTTTTTTTTTTAATATAATACAGCTACTGCTGTGAAATGATGGGCTCAGGTAAATTTATTCTTTTCAATTCCTGGGTCTGAAATTGCTGAGCTCGGCTGTTTAAACAGGAAACAATATTTGTCATCGCTTGGGTTGATGTGGCTCCAGATTTGGGTGTCGTGCCAGCGCCAGGACTTTGAGTAATAGACACATAATGAGTGATTACCTGATTGTTGTCGGGTGGTTGTGTATCAGGACCTTTCTGTCTTAGCAATTAATCTGCTCGTTGACGAACACTCGACCAGCTCCTGACGGGATCTCTTGTCATTTCAGTCACTTGGCAACAAAAATTGCAATGAGACTTGTATCACATTTTGAACTGGATTTTTGCTGATGCTGTTTAAGGATATAGGAGCACATAAAAATGAGCAAATCTTGTATTCAGTGGGAGAATATGAATGCTGACTGTGCTGAGCCCGGGTCAGTGCACCAGCTGCTTTTACTTTGCTTCTAGATTAAAACTAACTTGTGATAGCGACAACTGAGCTTAAAAACCAGAATTTACATAATGATTCTGTGTTAATGATATTAAACATAATGGCACTAACAATAGCCTGTTAAAGGCAAATCCACAGAGATTTCTTTTTCCATTTGACCTTGAGTGCTGACATTGGACTGGCTCAGCATTGCATTTTTTTCCCCATGTTTGAACTTGAAAGGTTCTTTAATACTCAGCTCAGTGTTCCTGTTTTGCTTTTTAAATTCCTTATTATTTCCCATGGCTGCAGTGCAAACTGATACCCCGTGCCAGGTCATTTCCAGGACTTGGACCTGAATTAGATTCAGTAGCTGGAAGGCGCTGGGCCTCAGAAATGTTTGTACATGATTCAGTTCCTGGAGGACAAAGATTCATCCTTGGCCATGGAGCATCCTACACTCCTTGTGCTTCCAGGCACTGTGAGAAGAGAATTGTGGAGGCACGCTGTTCCCAGGATAGTCCCGCTTAAAATTTCCCGCCTGCATGGCTAATTCTGAGTTTTGTCTCCTTTCCCAGCCAGCCTCTCTCTCTGAATCTTTATCAGATGCTAATTAGCATTCGTTCCCACCCAGCCCCGGGATGCTTATTAAGGTTTTGGGGAAAGCTTTGCTTCTGGCGCTGTTGCAACCCTGTCAATGAAATCTCCCATAACCCCTCCACACCTCAGCTCTACCCCTTGTGTCCAGTCACCCTGAATTATTGAATTTCAGCCTTGCTTAGCTCAGGCATCCTGTGATGAGTAAGACTTCAGGATCAATAGGGGTATGGCAGGACCTGCAACACTGGCAGAACTTGCAGCTGGAGATGCTGCTGGTTCTGCAGAGCCCGGGGAGTCACCGGTGGTGGCTGCAGACCAATTTCATCCTGTAGTTTGAAACTCCACCATAAGCTGCTGCCTGCAGGGTCCATGCTGTGTGTTACCCAAGTCAGCAGATGCCATCAGGCACTTACTGGCTGTTGCTCCCCAACTATTTTTATTTGCATGCCTGGAATTCCTGCTTTCAGCTCAGCAGCAATAAATGAGCCATTTGCATAATGAATGGTTTTAAAATCTGCATCCCTGCAGTGGCTTGAGCCTTGCCCTTCAGAAGGGCTTGTTTGCTGGGAGAAGGTGGCATAATTTAAAAAGCTAAACTCCTCTGGGAAATGGATGTTCTGATGGGGGAAATAGGTTATTTTTCAGCTAATTTCTTTTGTGTTTGCATAGTTAGAAGCAAGCAGAGAAAATGCAGTGTATTGTCCTGTGATACTGGAGCAGTGGGGTGGTGTGCTCAGTGAGGTGAATATGAGAGAGGCAGGTGGGAAGGAGATTTGGGCTAAAAGGATGCAAGGAGTGCACCTGCAGAACAGTGCCGGAACACCAGGGGCACGTGGGCTGTGTTGGGGTCTCTTTTTCATCTGGTCTGCTGGCATTCAGGAGCACAAGAATGCACTGATCTTCAGTGCTTGGGAGGTGTCAGTCCCTTCTGATTCCAAAAGAAGGAACACAGCTTGCTCTGAAATAATCCAGATGAGCTGTGAGTGCTCCTGTGTCCCTGTGGATCCTTTTGGATCCTTTGTGACCATGAGGCCATCAAGTGTCCAAGAGCTCCGTGTCCTCCATCTGAAACTGGGGCATCTCCCAGTCATAGTGAGGTACTTCACTCCTCCCCATCACTGGGATTATGGAGCAGGAAATGGGATTAGGAAACCCACCACCCCCACAGAAGCAGGAACCCTTGGGCACAAGAGGTTTTCTGTTGTGTTAGAGTTGCCAAAAAGCCCTGCAGCTCACTGGGTGATGGGTTTCCTAATAATTTCTAATAAATACAAACCAGGAGGATGAATAATGCACAGCAATAACTCTCCTGCAAACATTAGCATCCCACTCCTGGTGATAAAACATCATTCTCTTTCGAGTGCCTTAAAATGCTTTGTGTGCTTCCAGGACTCTTGTTGCAAAAATTCTGCAAGGCATCAGTTTCTGTTTGTTTTCCTTTAAACTACTTTCAGATTCCTATTTGCTGAGTTTGCCGAGCACATAGGGAGCTTCACAGGAGGAAGAGGAGAAGAGTGGAGCCGAGTCCTTAATGGAAAATAAATGTGAATCAAAATCCAGCCCAAACCCTGTAATCTCTGCCCCACACAAGAAAGCTCCACTTCAAGGAATAAAAGTCAGAAAAAATAGGTTGGATTTAATTGCTTTGGATGCCGTGGTACAGCAGAAGTGCGAGAAGGTGATAAAAGCTGCAATTTAAAGCTCGGCAGCGGCGGGTTGGAAACGCCGGAGCTGGTGTGCAGGGAGATGGATACTTTATCCCTGGCACATCTCTGCTGAGTTAAGATAAATGTTGAGCTATTAAGTTCCTGAGAGCGTTAAGAGGCTGGGAGAAGGTCACGTACTGCTTCCTCTGTTTTGGCTTTGCCTCTGCGCTGCGTCGCTTCCTTTGCTGAGCTGTAGGGAGGATTCCTTTCTCCTCTGAGATTCCCCCCAGTGAGCCCCCCAAAAATGCAGGGGAGCTCAGGGCAGCCCAGATCAGGGCACAGGGGGTTGCTTCCTCCCATAAAAGCTCACAAAATCCAGGCTGGAACCAGCTGTGCCTTATGGGCAAAAGTGGGGTAACAGCTGAGATCTGTCTGTCCTTGGTAGTTTGCTTTTGAAGGGTTTTAAAACTCCTGTTCACTTTCTCTGAACAACTCCTTGTAGAGTAGTGATGGTCAATATGGACCCACCAGGTGGAAACAGAGTGTGAAGTGCCAGCAGCACCCAAAAAACCTCTGGTACCCCCATTTCCTTTCTGTCTTGTCCCCTGGAGTGGAAAGAGTCAGAACAGTGGGGGAAACAGGACAAGAGGAAATGATAGGATGAGAGGAAATGGCCTCAAGTTGCACCAGGGGATGTTTAGGCTGAATATTATGAAAAATTTCTTCACCAAAAGGGTTGTTCAGCCCTGGCACAGCTGCCCAGGGCAGTGGTGGAGTCTCCATCCCTGGAGGGAATTGAGAGACATGTACATGTGTCACTTGGGGACATGAGCTAGTGGTGACCTTGGCAGAGCTGTGTTAATGGCTGAACTTAAAGATTTTTGAGGGCTTTTCCAACTAAAATGATTCTGTGACTCTAAGATTCCATGGAAAATGTGCAGAGGCCAACAGCTCCGCTCTGTCTTCCTGCTCAAATCCTGATTTCTCTGTCCTTGGGAGGTTGGGCCAGATAAAAGACTGAAGTGAGGGAGGACAGAGGAGGGGAAGAAGATGAATCTCCTGCATTCATTATTCTGTATGCAAAGAACATCAAAAGCACTAATGGAAAAAGCCTTTTTATATTTTTCATCAAAGCAGCAGTTCAGATTTGGCAGGCTGAGTTCGGATCGCTGAAATATTTATGAATGGAGCAGCTGTGGGGCACTGCTTTAGGAGGACAGCGAGTGCTCCCTCCTTCCCTCCCTCTTCCCTAAATACGGTTTTTGACTTGGTCCTTTTTTCTCCCCCTCTGATTTGGCTGTGTTACTCCTACTGGAGGAACTCGTAGATGAGCCAGGACTGAGTTTGCACACCACAGGTAGTAAGATATGTTTATTTTTTGCTTCACTTCAGTCAGGAGAAAAGAGGGGAAAGGGATAAATCAAACCTCAGGGGTGGATGGGGACACCAATGGAGGTTGTTCCCTGACTTCTCTCTGTTGCTGCTTCTGTGTTAAACCTGAAAACCTTCTGAGTTATTTCTATAGCTAATAATTCATCATGGTTTGGTTTTTTCCTTCTAAGAAAGACAATTGCACTGAGACCCAAGTGAGTTTTGTCTTTTATTCTTCCCTAGTAACTATACCCATCCACATGTAGGGAGCCTGAAATTATTTGTAAAGGTGTTTTAATCCCAGTTTATTAATTTCTAATTTAGATTTATTATTATTCTTTCTAATTTTGCATCATCACTTGGTGAGTAAGGTTGTTCAGAAAGCACAGAAGCGCTAATACACAATTTGTGTTGAAATATCAGGTACACAGAGGGAAACCTGAAGCACTCCTGTTCATCTGAGGGGATAGGAGAGCAGCAGTTGGGATCAGTGTAAACCAATGTGTCCCTCTTATAGGCAGTGATACCCTCAGTTTATTTTAATAAAAACAAGCTGCTTTTCCTTGTGGCTTTGTCCAGAAGATGGTAAACCCAGTTCTGTTACAAATCTGTGTTTTTCACAGTGATGCTTCTGGAGATGGTGGGCAGGTAGCCAGGTGTCACCAGGGATGCTCAGTTTGGGATGCAGGGTGCTGAGGTGGAGTGGTGGCAAGGAGCTGCTGTGGCTTTGAGGAGAATATGGGAATTCTGGAGCATCTCCAATAACTTGGTGTGTGTGTGTGCAATGCGTGAGGAGGAACACGGCTATTTAAAATTTAAAGCTGCATTTCCATCAGGGTATTGTGTTCTTTAAACACAGATCCTTTGAAATGTGATAACTTTGGTCATTGAAGGATAGTAACAGTAATTGTATAAATATTTATGTCATGTAAAACAGCACAAATCAGTGGTGCAGAACTGGGATAGCTCTTTGCAGTTTTGAAAAGTTGGCTTGAAATCTCATGTTGTGACCAGATGTGTAGGTGGATCAGCCCATAAAAACAGGAACCATTGTCTGAGCTGAATTCTATTTTAAAAAGTGCATTAATGCACTTGAAAAGTGTGAATTTCCAAACCTGCAGTTTATGTAGCAGAGTTGCAGACTGAGGTTCACACAGGGACAATGTCCCCAGTATTTAGAGAGGGCATCCGAAGCGTTCTGTGTATGAGTGGAAAGCCCTGCCTGGTGTCCTGAGGTGCTGTGAAGCCCCATCTCTGCATGGCAAACTGAGGAAACATAATGGCACTCTGTGTTTGTTTGCTCTTTTAATGGTTCTTTTTTCTTTTCTGTTGTATTTGAATATTACAAAGCCTCCTAGCAGACTTTCTCATTCAATCCTCATGTTGATTTATCATCAGGTCAAACACCCTATAATCACTTGTCCCTGTCCAAATCTGCTCTGGTAGGATGAGTTCTCCCTTGAGGGGCCATTGCTGGCCTTAATGACCATTAGACCTGGTTGGTTGCCTTGGTCAAGGTAAAAAATATCCTTGGTGATGCTTTCCCTGGTATGTGGTACCAAAGGGGAGCACAGGTGGTCGTCCCATTCCCAACCTCTCCTGGTGTCAGCAGTGCCGAGTGGGAGCCGTCCCTCATGTCACCACCATGGTCATGGAGAGGAGAAATCCTTCCCCCAGCAGCCCAGCGATGGCTGGTGCTTAATGAAGATGTAAAACCTCACACTCTCAGCACGGCATCGACTCTCCAGTCCCAACACGGCTTCAGCGGGAAGGAGCAGGGCTGTTAATCCTCCTGACATCCCCTTTGAATACCGTCATATTTCAGCCCTGTTAAGCTGTTGGGCTGTTGTTTATGGGCTTCGTGCTGAAAGGAAGAGCTGTGCTGAGCCTGCAAAATGCTGCTTTACTTCTGGAATGCTCATCCTCACCACAGCAACCCAATCCAAATCCGGCCCGGTGCCCAGCTGAGCGTTTGCCCCATGCAAATTCTCGCGTGCTCAAGCATCGCTTGCTGCTTGGAAATAATCACAACTTCATACACATCTGCTTGCTTGAGGGAAATACCAGTTTGTCAGGGGTTAACCCTGCTTCCCCTTCCTTTTTTGGGCTGAAATAGCCAAGCTAACAGTTTCTTCTCTGCCTCCTTTCTCCCAGCCACTGTCTCGCTGCGTGTCCTTCACAGACAGATTGATTGAATTTGATTTTCTGTGGAGTCGTGGGTTGGCGTGTTCATTAACCTGCACGCTGCTCTTTTCCCTGGCCTTGCACCCTTTGCATCCATGGCATCTTCCACAGCCTGTGCTTTATTAGTCAGGTTTTATTTCTTCCAGTTGGTGTTCCAAACCCCAGGGTTTTCTCATGTCCATCTTGCTTGCACATGTTTTCCTTAGCCTGTGGGGAGGAAAAATACCTTTCTGCTGGTCTCTGCCATGTCTCAGTGCCAGCTTGGACATCTATGCCAGGGAAACCAGGGCATGGTGGTGCTGGGACAGGGATGGGTAGAAGGTGCTGCACAGTCAGTTGTGTTACCAGCCACAAAACTGGCATTTAGCTCAAAGCCAGACTTGTCAGCTGGGACCCAGTGACCCCACTGACAGGGTCTGGAGTCACCCAGCTGCAGCCACACTCAAGTCATATTTTTGTCAAGAGTTTTGCAGTGAGTTTGAGATACTGCCTGTGTGAAAGGTGGGAGAGGTGAATCCCAGCCATGGAAAAGTCCTGCCCAGTGAATTTGCAGGTGCCTCCCCAGGCTGCAGCTCGAGCTGCTGACAGGAGATGCTGGCAGTGATTTGTGGGGCAGGGAGTTTTCCTCCTTCCCCTTGCACGGTCTGTAATTCCCTAGTATTATAACATGTCATTTTTCTAGCATACCTGAGGAGTCAGGAAATAATGTCTGAGCCTAGAGGGACAGCAACGATGGAACCTCCAAAGAGGCGAGAGATGGAGAGATTAGAGCAAGAAACAAAGGTCGTAATTTATTTCTCTTTTCCATCCCTCTTAGCCTGAAAAAGTGGCTGCATTCCTGGCAATCCCTTTATTTTACAGCTTTGAGCTTGTGTTTTTTTCAAAAGCCAGCGGATGCTGCCAGTTCCCATCACCTAATCAAAGCTGCTCTGTGGAAGGGCCGCCTCGTTATTGCATCCCATTACAGCCTCCGGCGGCGGCTGTACTTCATAACCGCCCAGGAAAGCTGACAGGTAACCAATGAGATGCATATTCCAGTGACAACCTCCTGCACCCCCGGGAGCCGGGACCCTCTTCGGCACCGGAGCTGGGCTCATTGTGGCTGGGTGCTTCCTGGGAAGCAGCTGGGACCATTGTCTGCCCGGCCGAGCGCGAGGCCATGGAGCAGCGAGGTTTGCTCTTTTGTTCCCTTCTGATTTCATTGTCCGTGGGGTAGGGGCTGCCATGCAATGCCTGCGTGTGGTGGTTCGATGGAAAAGGGAAGAAGAATTGCCCGGAGATGAGGGAATGGCTGAGCCAGAGAGGTGGAGAAGGGGGTGGGGGGAGCTGGGGAGGGATGGG
>VXAC01005957.1:111828-141681 GCA_013399225.1 Rhipidura dahli
GGGAGCTGGGGAGGGATGGGGGGGAAAACTGGCTACATAATTTTATCTTTGCAAGTTGGCATTGCACCTCAGCATGGCCTGATAGAGTATTAATTCCTACCTCATTTCACTGATGGGATCCTGCCCACAGCCTAATGACCCCCACCTTTAAATCAGTATAACTCAGTGCATGCCAGACCTTGGGCACCAAAGGAAAAGGAATTGTGCTGATTTTGAATCAGTGTCTTCCCTCCATCCTTCCCTATGCTTGTTCATTGTGTTTCACTGCTTGTCATGAATTATGGAGGGACTGAAATATTTGGGTGTTTTGTATTTTCAGGGCTCATGCCAGGGGCAGGGTGAGAGTGTCAGTCTGGATGTAGAGGGATGAGGGATATGCTGGGATTGCAAGGGATTTTGGAGCTGGCTGGAGTGGAGTGTGGCAGCTGCGACAACTCGGTGGACTTGAGTTATTTTTTGGTTTATTAATAAGTTACTTGTGGGTTGTTTTTCTACTTATTTTCTTCTATTGCAAAAATCCAAGCGATGCTGAGCATGGCTGGCTCTGGTCTGAAAGCAGGTGCTGGTACATCCAGGGATGGTGATGCAGCAGAGAGCTGTGAGCAGTGTGTCTGTCCAGGCCTGGGGGGCAATATCGGTTGTGGCATCTCATTCTGCAAGGAATGGAGATGGCATTACAGCAGCCCAAATAACTGTCAGATGAGACCTGTGCATCTGTCTTGGGTGGTTTTGAGCATCCTGTGGTCTGTGTGGAAGGCTGGGAGTGTGAGCTCAGGGCTGTAAACCGAGTGTGTGGACGAATAGAGTCTTTCTGCCATAGAAGTGAATTTTGCCTTCTCTGTCATCTGCCGTCTCTGGTGATTGTGGCAGTCAGAGGGATTCCAGGAGCACATTTTACTCAACAGAGTTTGCCTTCAAATCCTCCAGCCCCTGAATGTGACAGCTGCTAAATCACCTGTTACTATGCAGGGAACAAAGCTGTCCTCCAGGAACAAAGGAAGGAGAATGGTCTGTGACTGGGGGGAAGGCAGAGCACGGCTCTGGGAAGGAGGCGAAGCCAAGAGCCACCAGCAAAGCTGCCAGGACTCAATGGGTAGAGAAACCTCCCAGTGTGGTAAATAAAACCCCAGCTGATGGTTGAAATAATGGCTGGATCCATCAGCACTGCTCCAAACAGTGCCTGGCCATGTGCTGCAGCATCTAAAGACCAAGGAAGAGCCACATCCAGGCTTGGCTGCAATTGCTCAGTTCCTACAAAACCATCCTGTGTGGTTTTAAGGAAAAACACGACTTAGACCTGGATTTCCAGTTGTTGTGCCTGGGTTTGCTGACCTGCCCTCACACTGCCCAGTGCCAGGCTGTCCTCCAGGGCTTTGCTCACAGCCTCAGCTCTCAGCTCACGGCGAAATGATGCAACCAAAACCCCAACCCTCATTTCCCCCAACGGCGTGTTTAGTGCCACCTGAGGCTTCCCTGCCAGCTCAGCCAGCTCAGCAAGAGATGCCTTTTGATGCTGAGAAGTTAATCCCTGCTCCAGCCTGGCAGAGCTGTTGGACACAAGCACAGAGCCGTGCAGCCAGCAGGGCAGCGCAGGAGCTGCTCGAGGCGCGGCCGTGGCGCACGGAGGGGGTCGAGGCTTTCTCTCTCACTTCTGCCAGTGCTATCTAAATATTATTAATAATTAAGGACGCAAGCTGGGCTGGATATGCTTCCTGGGGGCTGCCACCATGCACTTAAGCAACTGCACCCCAGCCGGCAGATGCCACCTCCTCTGCTCGATGGCCTTGGCCGTCCCCGGCAGTGGTGCGTGGGCTGAGAGGAGCAGCCATGGCAGCGGGAGCCCTCCTCAATATTTAAAGACTATTGATGGCTGAGTCGGGCTGGGATGGTGCAAAACAGAAGTGTCTAGACATAGCAGAAAGCAGAGCGTGCTTTCCCTTGGTGCACGAAGTCCAGCAGGAGAAAACAAGCTGCTTTATTTATTCTCCCTTTCTTTTTCAATGAAAAAGTTGTGGGCTTGCTGTTGATGCCAGGGGAAGAGCATCATTTTGCAGGAAAACCTGACTGGTGGCTCTAGATACCTTCAAGTCTCCATCCTCACCCACCCCAGCAGCAGTGGGACATCTTCCCAGCGTGTCCAAAATGAGAGTAGCACTTCACATTTTGCTGTTTTGTCAGTAATAATTAACTGAGAAGTAGGAGGAAGACTTGCAAAATAACTCTGGAAACTGAGCTCTTCAAGGAATTAAATACATTGATAGAAAGAGAGAATCATTAGTCTGGAATTAAAATAAACGGCTCTTCCTGTAAATCTACATTTCAGGGGCAAAGGCAGATTGTAAATTCTTCTGCCACTACTGCAGCAGACAGTGTTGTGAAATAAAGCTCTTTCAAGGGAAATACTGTTTGTGACCACTGTAATTTAAATTATATATGTGAGAGAAGAGAGGGGAGCAGCTGCTGAAAGCCTGGTCTAAAAGTCACCACTGAGCATTCTCTGAAGAAGAGGCTTTTTAAAGTTGCTGTAAAACATAAGGATAAAAGAAATTGAGCTCATTTTTCTCCAAGGACCATAACATCCTTTAAGGCTTAATTCTGCTTAATATTTTGTCCATCTTCTCTGGGCTGTGTTGTTACAGTTTAATCTGTTGCAGTGCAGTTTGGTGAATTCAGAGACATTTTGAGATAAATTTCCTCTTTTGTTGCTGGGGGAGTTTTTTGGAGCCAGGAGCAAGAGGCAGGATTTTAGTGTAAATATTACATGATGGGTGGTGTCCTGCTTGGGTGACTCCTGCCTGCCCCGAGTGGCTCTTAGCTTTGATTACCTGCTCTGTTATCCTGCTTTTTTCCTTTCTCCTGTCCCCCTGTTCAGATGGTGCTTGTCTCCCCATGCTACCAGGGCAGGAGGATGAATACATTTTATGTATCTGTCTCTGCTGTCAATATTTGTGTCAGGGAAGCACTTGTGCCTTTTCTTAGAGAAGTCACAGTCTCTCTGCACTGACCTTTTATTTCTTCTGTGGATGGAGAGTTTCTTTTCAAATATCCTCTGCAATCTCTGTTTCAGCCGTCACTTACTCTCTTATCACTTTTAATACACTCACTATTAATCTCCCCACTTTGCATCCACAAGAGCCTCCTGCTCTTTAACCCTTGAGGGGCTGCCCGTGGCTCCTCTTGGGGATGGCAACAGCCCGCTCTGGGCAGTTCTGCTGAAGGGCATCATTAACAGCTGAGCATATTCATTTATTTTAAAACTGTTTTACTGCCTAATTGCACTTGTCTTGGAGCAAAATGTGTCCTGCCTGAGAGCAGGAGGGGCAGCCTGGAGGGGTGAGATGACACCCCTGCTTTCCACTGATGCAGCATCTTTCTCACCTCCAAGTCACTCGGAGCTGCTGAAGTGACATGAATTCAGCCATTGCCCTCGGTCCATTCCCAGGGATGCACTGACTGCAGCAGGACCACATTGCCTGTGCACATGTGGTTCATGCTTTTCTCCCCACAGCACTGCAAACCCAGTGGCACCGCTGCCCTGAAGCCTGGTGGGCCATGCAGAGCTGTGCCCTTAACTTTCGGAGCAGGAACTTCTTAGTAGATGCTTTTTGTTTCCTTTCATGGTCTTTTTTCTCAATTATTTCATTCGATTTATCCCAGCCCTTCAGTACTAAGTTGGTGGGTTTCTTGTAAACATTGAAGAAAGAAGGCATGAGAGATTGTCCACAACATTTTTGGCAGAGAAATGTTTGAGATCACCTTTGGTTTGGCTTTGTTTTTCAGGAAGAAAGAGAAATTATTGTCTCTTCATTAAAATTTCAAAGCAATAAGGGTTTGTTGCTCCAGTGGCCATCCACAGGAACCAAGTTTTCCCGCATCTGGGATGGCCCTTTCTGCCCTCTGCATGCCACACATTCCTCGTGTCCAGATGAGATGGGGTCTGGGAAGTCTCATTAGTTCCTCGTGACCCCCCTGGCTTTGTGCCACTTTCCCAATACTTCAGGCCTTGGAAAAATTCCCCTTTTCTCTCAAATTCTTCTGTTCAGCTTTCAGTTTAGGAGATGTCCTGACACAGGGCAATGGTAATAACTTTCTTGACTTTAATGGAATTTGAGGAGTTGACAGGGAGTTTCCTGGGTTGCTGATGGGAACAGATCATTCTCTTCTCATTCAGAATCCTGATTACACCCACTGCCAGTGACCACTGCAAGTGTTACCCTTCTTTTGGAGGGTAATGTCCACTCTGGGCTTTTGTGAGCAGCACTTTGGGTTGTTAAGGTGACACAGTGGAGACCCCTGAGCAGATAACCACCGCGAGGAATGATGATTTGTCCTTGGAAAGCTCTGTGGGCGGTTCGTGAGGGAAGGGGAGATGCATTGACTTGGACAGCTACTTATAGAAAACAGATGTGCAAGTTAGGAAACACAAGGGATAAATCTGAGCCCATATGGCGGCTCTCTCACAAGCATTTAGAGTCACAGCAGCCACAAAGGGTGCTCAGTTCCTCTTCTGAGAGAAGAATTCATCATCTCCTTTAAAACACGGGGATGGGTTTGTTTGTGTGGGTGTCCCCCAGGCTCCACTCTTGCTGGAGACCTGCACCCTTCAGATGTTCCCTGAGTACTGGGTGGGGAGGGAAGAGCAGGGGTGTAAATCCCTGGGATGGGTTTATGATGTTTCCTCGCCAAATGCCAGGACTGAAGGCACGAACAAGTGCAGGGCCTGTGCTGGTTTATGTAGCTGCCAGATGCTTTCAGCAGCACTCGCAGTTGGGTTGGGTTTTAAGTCTAGTTTCTTGCAAAAAAGGAGATTTTTTGCTGTCTCAGGGCCCTCCAGAGCTTCTCTGCAAGGCTGAGGGATTGCTGTCCCTCCCTGCAAACACAGGCAGGACCCTTTGAGTAAAGGACACCTGGGAGGCACCCTCATGGAGGGATCCATATTCTGCTGGTTGGGAATTCAGCCTTTTTTCCCTTTCTTCTCCCCTTTCTTCAACTTATAAGAAAGGCAATTGCCAGGCTTTTGTTATTTTTCTCATACCCGTCTGAAAAGTGCTTTTCAAGCAGGTTGGGGCTCAGTGGGCTGCGCAGCCTCCTCTGCACTGGAAAGCCTTTTCTGCAGTCCCACCTCCTCTCTTCTTGTGGCACCTCCTCCTCGTCACCTCTTCTGAAGTCCTTTGTATGGGACTCTGCTGGGTTTTATTGGCTATTGTCTTAGGTGCAGAGTTTATGAAATGAGAGTCCTTCCCCCACAATATCATAAGGAGATTGAAAAGAAAGCTCAGATTTATGGGAAACAGAGAATGAATACATTTAGAACCTGAAGAAAGACTGTAATAATGTATTATAAAGTGGGATCCAAAGTTTAAAATGCCTTTTAAACTTTGGATCCCACTTTAACCCAATGATTACCATTAAAGAATGGGTTGGTTTGGGGTTTCTTTTCTGGGATTTGTCTTGTAGAGATGACTGTGGTGCAGTTTCCATGGTTTTTATCATTACCATGGTCTTGCTGCTGATCCCCTGGCCAGCCAACATTCCTGTTACAGCAGGGCTGGGCTCTTGTTTTATTTCCATCTCCTTTTTGATATATTACTGCACCCTAAATTAATTTCTTACCAATCACATTTGCAGCCCTGTTGAGTGAATGGGTCTCTGGAGAGGACTACATTGTTAACACTGACAAATTTCATGATACAGCCGTGCACAAAGAGGCATAGCTGGGGAAAAGAAGTAATTAAGGAGCCTGGTGCTCTTTGCAGCCTGGCTGAAGTCCATGTCCTCTCCTAGTGCTTTCAGAGAGTCCTGGTTTAGAAGGAAAACCACAAAGCACTCACTGAGGCCACAGGTAGGAGGAGTGGTGGGGAATGAGGTCCCAGGCAGAGCTCTGGCTTGCCAAGGTTCATGGTTACCCTGCAGCAGCTCTGCTCAGTCAGACCTTGCTTGGAAGCTCGTGAGGGCTTATCCAGGGATTTCTTCCAGTCCCAGAGCAGCTGTCCTTCAGTGTAGGTGGGGAAATGGGGAATGGCTTTAACCTGACAGAGGTTTGGATGAGATATTAGGAAGAAATTCCCTGTGAGGGTGGGGAGGCCCTGGCATAGGTTGCCCAGCGAAGCTGTGGCTGCCCCATCCCTGCAAGTGTCCAGGGTCAGGTGAGATGGGGCTTCCCAAGTCCCTTCCAGCCCAAACCATTCCATGACTCTGTGGCATGGTTTTTTTTAATATCTATGATTGGTTGCCATTGGATCTGTTGCAAGTCTAATCTGCTGTCACTGCTGTGCTCGCCAGCACTGCCTTGTCTGCTCCTCCTCCTCTGCCATCCCTCTGTGTCAGTTTGGCATCCCACACCTCATCCTGAGTCATTTGGAGAGAAGCCACCTCTTTGTCTTGCTTGTACCCTGCTCAGGTGTATAATGCTGATACCTCCCACGTGGTCCTGGGATGCTCTGGAAAATCCCACCCGTGGCCATCTGGGCTGCCCTGGGGACTGGAAGGGAAACACACGTGTGTGGCACTTGTGAATGAATGTGCATTAAACTTGGAGGTGATGACAGCTATGCCAAATTACCTGTTAAAATTATCTCAGTAATTATAACAGGAGAGCCAAATGAGGATAACAGGCCATCTAATGGCATAGGCAAGGCTGTAATTACTGAATGGAAGCCCTTTAGAAACTTGCAGGGCTAAGGACTTGCCTGTGATAGAGCCTGGGAGAACTGCTTAATAAACGTGGTGAAACCCTGTCAATTAACATATTTTTAAAGACAATTTAGTGCTCACTTCAGGTAAAAGTAGTACCATCCCCAAGAACTGCTTAACCCCAGATTTTTCAGATACATTTCTGGCATTGCTGTGTTTTCTCAGGGTCTGAAGTAGGATTTTGTAGTGTGAGGGAAGACTCTTCTCTTGTGCTTTGTTCGAGTTAATCAGGCTTAAGGCTGACTCTGAAGTATCCCAGGAACTGAGATGATCTGGGATCTCAGATTGCCCCAGCAGCCTTTGGAAATCCCCACTGCTGTGCCTCCCACTGAGGAGAAGTTCAGATGCTTTGCAGATGGCATTAAATTGAAATTCTTGTGGTCGGTCCTCTCGGGCTTGGTTTGTCGGTGGCAGCGGTTCATGTAAGGGCAGGAATAACTCGAATCCTCTGCATCCCGCCTGGCAGCAGTGCTCCCAGGGCTTCCTTGTTATTATTCCAGCCTAGGAAGAGAGCTGGGCATGTGCAGGGATTGGTGTCAGCTCTCGCCAGCCTTTAGAAGAGTGGTGGCTGGTGGTTGATGTCCCGGCTGGTTCTACATAAATCTTGGCTCAGCTTGGATCTAAGTCCTCAGCTACAGGGTTTGGTGGGCTCATCCTGGAAGCAATAGATCCAGTACCTTCTGCCTGCTTTCTTTTGCAGTGGAAACAGTAAGAAAATGTGGAGATTGTGCCACTGGGGAGCCAGCATTCACTGTGGTGGTTGGCATTGCCGAGCACTGTTTGTATTGATTGGAGCAGGGGCAATTAAGAGCCTCCCACTGCTTTCACTGGAGGTTTTCCTACATAAGGAGGCTTGAAGCAGAGGGGAGGGCCATTACAGCATATAAACACTGCACAGGCTGGGGTCTAGAGGCATCTCACAGCCTTGTTGAAGTCTAAAATATTCTGTACTGACTGGCCAGGGGGCCAACATGAAACACGTCTCAGGATTGTGTCTTGTTGGCTTTGCAGCGCCTGACTGAGGAAGGTGCCACCCCCCTCCTCCTCCTCCTCCAGGTGATGAGGTGGAGAAGTAGGGCCAGATTCCTCCTCACTGGGCTTCATCTTAGGGGCCTTCCTCCAGTACAAATTTCTCAAAAGTTCCTTACTCCTGGACTTGTTCTTAAGTTGGCCCATATCCCATGAAAGTCTTTTTTTGGAGGGTGGAAAATTATTTCTGTCTGTGAGGAAGCTGAAGCTGTGAGAGGATTGTTTGCACAGAAGAGGAGAGTCCCACTGCATATAAACTATCCTCATGGAGAATTTCATGCTGCAGCTTCTCTCTCCTCCATTCCATGCTCTGGGTTCGGTGCTGGCACTGGCCACGAGCTCTGTCCTTGGCCGCTGGGACTGTTTCACTCCCCGCTAGGAAATAGTTTCTTGTGTTTCCTGGCAAGAGTTCACAAGTGTGAAATGTAAGATTTGGGATGGGTTGTAGGAAGTTAATTTGATCACTTGGCAAGAGAGTGGAGTGATCCAGTTCTCATGTGTTTCTTTTAATCTGTGTAATTTTGTCTGGGAAGAAGAGAGTGGCAGCGAAGGAACTTGGCTCTCAGTGCATTAACACATCCCTTATTGTCCTGAGGTTTAACATCTCTCTTTAAACATGATATTCTCCAGCGGCCCTTAGAGACCCCAAATCCTGTTTAGACAAAGTAAGCCTTGATGAAGCTGGATGTTTCTGATTCAATAATGTGGCTGGGAGAGGGATGGTGTGAAAATGCTGGAGAAAAGAATAAAACGCAGCCTCCTCTCACTCATGCTACAATAGACCTTCCTTCTTACGCAGGATTACTTGCTGGAATTTAAAAAACTGTGTTTATTTTAGTAGAAATGTGGATAGTTGTTTGTCTGGCTGCTCCTGTGATGCTGCCAAACTCTTGGGGAGGGCAGCAGAGCTGCAGGTGTTCCCAGAAATGCCATGTGATGGGAAATGGGCTGCAGCTCTGGGGCGTCGTGGCTGGTATCAGACCTGTGAAATCAGTGAGGGCTGGTGGTGATGGGGTGGGAACCAAAGAAACATAGAATAGTTTGGGTTGGAAGGGACCTTCAGAGATCATCTATTCCAACTGCCAAGGGAGGCAAGAGCTGGAGGAGGGTGTTACTGAGGCAGAAACCTTCCCTGGCTTTGGGAGAGGAAACAGAGCCCCTGTGTGCTGGGTCAGGTAGGATGTGGTTGTGCCCTCCTCCAGAGAAAGGAAGTTTTGAAATTAAACTGGAATTGCAAAAATGCATCTACATTATTTGCAACAAAGCAAACCACCCAAGCTGTCTCTCATTTTCACATAAAAACGATGCCTTTGGTCTCGGTTCTAATTCTGCTGGCATGAAAACTCATTTGCTGCTATAATTGAGAAAAGGTGGAGGAAAACATGTTTTCTTTTGCTTTGCCTTCTTGTGCATTCAACAACTTTGGGTACAGTTTTCTGCTGTGAACTTTGTTTACTTTTAGTGAGGGATGAAGAGGCAGGGGTGATACCTGTGAGTGCTTAAAACTTGTCTTGGGAAGCAAGGCCAGGTTGGATGGGGCTTTGAACAACCTGGTCTGGTAAAAGGTGTCCCTGCCCCTGGCAGGGGATGATCTTTAAGATCTCTTCCAACTCAAACCATGATTCTATAAAACTCAGGATGGCTCTGCAAATGGAGCACAGGAGCATGCAATTTATTCTTTCTGCTTTGGTCTGTGCCAGAAGAAACTGCCCAAGTCTATAGTGCACTGTGCCAGTTTGGACAAATTTGGAGGAAAATATCCTCTGAGAGAAGGCAGGTTACAGCCCCCCCTCCTCCACCAGGTTCAGGGGAAAAAAATTTCCTCGGAAAAAAGTGAAAGAGATAAAAAAACTATTTATTCCACAAACACACAGGAAAAGAATAATAATGCTGAATAATAAAACCTCTTGCTATGGAGAGGAACCTGGGAAGGTTTCAGAGTCCTTCTGTAGGTGTGGTCTCTCTCCTTCTTGGAGCTGGGTGGGTGTGGGCTCACCTCCAGAGCCTCAGTGGAAAATCCTCCTGGTGTGTTCTGATGTTGTTGAAACAGTCCAGAAGAGAAGGGAAAAGCCAAAGTCCCAGGAAAACAAAGTTCAACTCTCCATCTTCCTTCGGAGAAAAGGAGCCGAAAGCTGAGAAGCAAGAAGGGGCTTCCTCTGCTCTTCTCGCTCCTGCAGCAGGACCCAGAGCAGTGTGTGTGTCTGTGTCCTTGAACTGCTTTCAAAAGTTTGCTCTGGTTTGTTTTTTCTCTCCCCCTTCTCAGGCTCAGTTTAAAGGCACAAAATTCATTTCTGGGCACAGAGCAGTGATAGGGGATACACATCATGAAGTCACCCCAAAACATGCACCAAAGCAAAAGAAAGGAAAATCCAGCTGCACACAGGGCTGGGTAACCCAAAGGGCTGAAGCCAGGGCAGGTCTCTGGGCTGTGCAGAGGGAGCAGCAGGGGCTGGGCTCAGTGGCCTCAGCCATGGCCAGCCCCAGCCAGAAAATATAAAGTACTGGCACACTAAGCCTCTTGTTTGCTCTAAGCTGTTTATTTTGCTGCTGAAGGATTGTATAGTCTGTTTGTCTGAGTGGAAGCAGCCAAAAAACTTTAAGCTCTGAAATTCCCACCTACCTGTGCTACACATATACATCTATTCATATATATATGTAATTTACTAAGCATGTATTTACTAAATGCATGTATATTTACTGAGGGGGAGCAGGGGGTGTTTGTCTTTGATAGCACAGTGGGACACAAACCCCAAGGCCAGGTCAACACAAAGCAGGAATACAAAAAGCTCTCTCGAAGGCTGGCTCACATCCATTATAATATTACTAAATACCTTAATCCTATGAGCCTTCACCTCATAATACGATAATGAGTTATTAAAGCTAAAGAAGGTACTTTGGGGAGGGAGAGTTGGACGTTTTGGGTCTTTTTTTTTCCCTCCTGCCAGGGCTGAGCCATTTCTCTTGGTCCTTCTCCATTCATAAGAGAATGGCTGCAGCAGCAGTTCCAGAAGTGAACAGTTTTAAAGGCTATAAAAATGCCAGTTGTTGAACATTGTGTGCCTTTTCCAGACAAGATGAGCTGTTGTACTCTGTTCCCTCAGCTACCAGCTCATTCCACAGCCCTTAGCTCCTCTCCAGGAAAATACCCAAGGCATTAGCTAAGAAACAGCCGTGCTCTACCAGAGTTTGTGAGCACAGCGTGGGCGATGGGAAAGGTGTTCCCAGGGCCACACGTGTGCTGTGCCCAATGTCAGCACACAGCAAAAGGATGCTCTTTGAATAAAAATGTTGGAAGCTTCTCGCAGCCACCTCCCTGTCTCAGGTCAAGGGCTGTATGTGTTTCCAGTAAATCCTGGTGAGGAAATTGTGTCGTGAAAAGTGCCAGGACTGTGGAGGGGGAAGGAGCCAGTTCTTGCTTGCTTGGAAAATACAGCAAGAATGAAAAAAAAAAAAAAAAAATCCAGAGGAATGTGCCAGCCATAATTTGCAAGCTTGTTCACTTTGGTGTTGGGAGCACTTGGCAGCTCTGGGCTATATCCAAAGCAAAGGCAGACACATAACCCTTCCACCCCAGAGTGGAGGGAAACCTGGATGCTTTTTCATTGCGAAATACCCTTTATTTTACCTTCCTTTTCTCTGATCAGAAATAAACACCTTGCAAAATTCAGGTCTGCTGCTGGTTTTTGCTTTGCTTGGGGTTTCAAAACCCTTTGGATGAGGATGTGGCTGCATCCCTTAGCCCAGCAGCTGCCTCCTTCAGCCCGATGCTGCAGCACAAGGCACAGCTCTCTAAATACCATTGTCCAACAGCACTAGGATGTGTATTATTGACCATCCGTGGCAAAGTGGAAGCTGATAAAGATCTTTATTATTTTACAAGCACAATAATTACTACCTAGAGTTGTTTTATTATAGTTTAAGTGCTCTCTTTCTCCTTTGGATATACAGGATATACATGTTTGTCCTGAGTTCCTTGAATGTTGCTGTACTAACCAGGATTTCTCCCAGCACTCTGAATATCAAAGCTTCACCTTCGAGGAGTTGTTTTCTTCTCTCCCTAATATTCAATGAAAAAGTCAAAGAAAGGGTAGAAGATGAGATTTGGCTTGATTTGCTCTAGCACCTGTTAATTGAAGTACTGAAGGATGCCTTCACTTTGCTATCGGGGGACAACAGCGTGTCGGGGCAGAACTCAAGATGAGGGGCATCACAGAAGGAACCTGTACCCTTTGTCTTACCAGGAGGGTTGTGGCAGCACTTGTACCACCTTCTCAGGTAAATTTTGTGCTCCTCTTGGAGCAGGGGGTATTCCAAATGGAAAGGGATGGACGAATGATAAAATCATCAGCCCAAGTCTGTCTGCAAAGTGAGAGGTGGGAGCTGACAAAAAGCAAGGAGTTGTTTTCCATAGTAAAAATAATAATATTACCCATTAAGTGTGAAAAGACATTTAGAGTAGTAATTTCCAGGTGAATCTGCACAGATGCAGATCTCTGGCACAGGAGAGCAGTGGTGTGTGGGTGTAGGAATGGCTGTGCTGGGAGTGTGCAGGCAGGAACGTGGGAGTGAGAGAGAAATCCAGGGCTTTGTCCGTGGCAGGGCTGTGGAAAGGACATTCCTGGACATTATTTTTTGAACTGTTTGTGCTTTGACCTGCCTCTCCTGATAAGGGATGCAAAAAAGAAAGGGATTTATCCAGATGTGCAGCAGCCATCTCACCTGACAGCACATCTGGGGGCACCATGGAAGCCGTCTCTGGTCCCCCCATGAAGTCCCCTTTGTGGTCACAAGGGCTCTACCATCATCCTCCTCCCAAGGCCATCACCTTGCCTTGTGTGTTCTGGCATTTTGGGCAGGTACTGAGAAGCTGCCTTGGCCACAGTGGAGCTGGAGGAAAGGCGGGAGAACCCGTGCCAAGGGAGAGATTGAAGGGAGCAGGAGCTTTGCAGAGGGTGGCACAAGGATGAAGACAGGATGCTCGTGTTGGGATGGGGCAACACCCATCATGCCACATTTTCCTT
Source organism: Rhipidura dahli (assembly GCA_013399225.1). Lineage (NCBI taxonomy): Eukaryota > Metazoa > Chordata > Aves > Passeriformes > Rhipiduridae > Rhipidura > Rhipidura dahli. Next base: position 124,572 of record VXAC01005957.1, read on the forward strand.
CTCTTTTTGTTTTTTGGTGAAATACAAGTATGTTCTGGTTTTTACCCTTCATGTCATCCTTGGGGCACAGCAGGTGATGTGTAAAGGACTCCCTGCTGGGTTTGGCTGGTGTAAATATTGACAGCCAGAGATGTCTCCCAAGGCATGGGGATGCCAAAGTGGGAGTGCAAAGAGATGAGAATGGTGATTATCTCCTTGGTTTGGTGCAGCTAAGCTATTCCTTCCAGCTTTCCAGGCTCTGTTTGCCATGGCAAAGCCACTTGCTGGGCATCACCTACATTGGTCTCACCACCGCTGTCTTGACCAGCATCACTGCAAGGGACCATCACCACCCAGGTGACACTTTAAGTGCCCATTCCCACTGAACACTGACATAAATTCATCGTGAGTGCATTTTTCCCTCTGGATTTCAGAAATATGGTCTGTGCCATTATAGCTGGCAAACGAGCAGATCAGAGTTCCCCTGTGGAAACGTATCTCTATCAATTTATTTCTCATTAAAAATCTTACACACCGCAATAAAGCTGGTAGTGAGAAAACAGTGGAGCTTTATAACCTGTTAAATCAGGCTTCTGCTTCTACACAAAACCACCTTAGGCTGTCATAGGGGTTTAGAGGGGAACCAAATCAATCCTGTGCCCCCTGTCCTGCGGCTGCACAGCGCTGGGTGCAGAAGAAGGGGGTAAATCACTGCCTTCAGTGATTGGTACTAAAGAGTTTGGTGAGGGGAAAGGGATTGATCTCTGGATGATCTGCATTACAGACAGCTTTTTTTTTATTCCCCTCCTTTCCTTCCGTGCAGATAAAAAGCCAAAGAGGTTTGGGTTTGATGGAACCTATAGTGAAAATCTTTTTAATTAACAGTGGATTAGAACTGGAGCCATGTTTTAGCTGGAATGGCAGATGCCTGTTTTTTCTAGACAGCCAGGCAGGATCCTAATTATCTCTTGTGAAGGCAGGAGGGTGCAGGGGGATTGTCCCCCATCCCAACCCATCCCGGCTCTGGATTCACCCCTTACAGCATTTGCTCTGCTTGTTCTAAAGAGAATTTCCTCCCCCCCCACCCCAGTTTTTATCTAGATCAAATCTCATTCATTGCCAACTGAAGTTCACTTGTGCCCTTTACTTTTGGGAAGGGATTTTACTTTTGCTGGGACTTTGCTCTCTTTAACTCTCTGACAGGAGGCAGGTGGGGGGTCAATCTCTTCTCCCAGCTAACAAGTGATAGGACAAGAGCAAATGGCCTCAAGTTGCATCAGGGGAGGTTCTGGTTGGATATTAAGGAAAATTTCTTCACCAAAAGGTTTATCCAGCCCTGGCACAGCTGCCCAGGGCAGTGGTGGAGTCCCTATCCCTGGAAGATTTAAAAGACAGTAGATGTGGCAGTTGGGGACATGGTTTAGTGGTGGTCTGATAGTCCTGGGTTAGGGATTAGACTGGGTGATCTTGGAGGGCTTTTCCAACCTAAATGATTCCATTCCCTGTGTCTCTCCATGGGGCTCAGGGCAGGAGCAGGGTGCAGCTGCTGCTGTGCCAAATGTCCCCACCACATCCCCTCCCTGCCATCGATTGGACTCTGTCACATCTGGGGGCTCTCGCCACAGTCCCGCCTCACTCTAAGTGCAAAGGAAGGGAGAAAAATCAATTCCCATCAGCTGAACAGTGGCCTTTGATTTATTGCCAGGGGAGGAAGAAATTCTTTATCTCCTCCTGGAAGGGATTGCTTTGGTGTTTGTTATTAGAGAGCATTGCTGGAACACCCCCCTTTCTCCAAACCCTGGTATTTTGATAACCTTTACCAGCTCGAGGACATTTGGACCACAGAAATGGTCTCCCAGTATGCAGTGAAAGGGAGCAGGTGTTAACCTGGTCTGCTGGGGTGGTCAGCAAAGGTCTGGCTCTTCCCATGGCTCATGGCAGCTTTGGCACTGTGTTCCCCCAGCAGATGAAATTACTTGTATTCCTTTGATTTCAGAGTCTGTTCTTGCACCTGACTGGGGTTATTTAGTGTGGCATTTTGGCTGGCAAATTGAAGAGCATCCCTGTGCAGAGCAGAGGGGTTGCCTTGGTCCTCCTCACCTTCCAACACCAGCTGCCTCTCCCATCAGCGTGAGTTGTCGTGCTGCTGTGGAGAATAGATGGAAACACTCTGATCTGCACCCTTGAAAGTCTCCCCCATCCTTCATCTTCCAGCTGAGCTCCAGAGCAGAAGCAGGAGATGGGCACACCAGAAATCAGAATGGCTGCAGGGCGATGTTTTAATTATCTGTAATTGCTAAAGCAGGTTAGTGGCCAATTGAGCAAGTGCAGATGCACAGCTGGCCTGGTGTGTTGGCAGATAGTGTGAGCTGATACCCTGACAACATGTTTAGTGCTGATTTTGCATTTCTGAAAAAAAAAACCTCTTGGCTTTTTTGAGGTTGCTTCTGGTCTCAGTTCAAGACCAGCAGTGGTGGGAAGTGGGTGGCCATGGCTTGGTCTCCTCAGTGGAAACACAAGGAGAATTCTCTGTGCTGAAGCTGCTCCAATCACCCCCTTTCCTGCAGGGTGACTGATTTGCAGGTGGTTTCATACATGGGTGATACCAGGACTGTGTGATTCAGGGAAGATGGAGAAAATTCAGACCATCTCAATCCCCCTTAATGTCAAAATCGGCTTGTCCCCCCTTTTAGTTACTCTGATAACATTTATTTGTGCAGTTTCCTAGGACATCAAGGTTTTACATCACCCACAGTCCATCAGTTTAATACCCTCTTTAAAGCAGTGATCATGAGTCTTAAAATGGAAAAAAAGCCAGCAACCTGACAGGCAGAAGGGAGCTTGTTTCCAGCCTCAAGCAATGCAGCAACAGGCGCCAAGTTCTCCTGGAGGGGACCCACCTGGGGTGGTTGTGCCACACCAACATTCCCAGGTTTTGGGGGCAAATCCCAATTTTTTTGAGAAGAGCCTCAGTGCAAATGAACTTGAGGGCTTTGTGAACAAAGAGAATGTTGTTATAAGCCACCTGTGGGTTGGTTTTGCATAGCTGGAGGTGATATCGACCCTGTCTGGGCTTAGATGAAGTTCCTGATTTCCAGCAACTGATTTGAATACCTTCCCTGGGGTCTTTCCTCATTGTTTGTTAGCAGGTAATGGGGAAAGTGGGAACACTGGAAGGGAAGGGTGCGTTTGGAATACCTGGATGGCAGAGGATGCTGCCCAAAGCTATGGAAATGAGCAGAGCTGGCAGAGTGCTCCCCCCTCCATGGGCTCTCCTCTGTAACTGATGGCCAGAGGTCAGCTCAGGGTAGGTTTGTGACAAAATCTCAATGTCTTATGAGTGAGGTATTGGAGATTTTTAATAGAGTTGCCAGTGAAGATAAATGGAACACAAGGTTGGTGACCCCCGGGGGGCCTGACCATCACTCTGGGTTGTGGTGGTGAGTAAACTGCAGAAATCTGGGCCTGGTGTTAGTTTGGGCTGGGCTCCTGTTTTAGGGTGAGGGTAGCCCAGTTTGAACTGCTGCAGCTGATTTAATCCAGATTTCTTTTGTGTGATTTCCTATATTTTTTGGTCTTGAGGACCTTGTATTGTGGTCTCTGTCGTTTCACTGGTGCTTTCAGTCCCTGTGCATGGAACATGCCAAATCCTGCCACAGTAACCATAGAGAAAACCCCAAAAAAGTAAAATTTAAAGGGGAGAAAGGCCAGCAGAGTGTGATGGACTTGTGCAGAGCTTGGCCAAGGACCAGAACATGTCAAATGTGCTGCAGGGCAAGTTTTTTTCTGCAGGATTTTACCATGTAAGGCAATTACTGAGCTGAAGAGCGTTCCTTAAGAAGATTATAATTCCGCCTCCGGTGCAGACCAAGGGCACCCCAGTCGGGCTGCAGCAGCTCTCCGGTGTATTGGAATCCAACCAGGTCGTTAGTGGTGTTGCAGCATTAATTACTCTGAAAGCAAAAGGTTAATTTGAAATTTTGTGGGTTGCAGAAGGTACTGGGGAGAGCAAAGCCTTTAATTTCGTGCCATTGTGTAGATGAAATAGGAAAATGTATTTTTGCAGGAATGGTTGGTGGAAATGGTTGGATGTGCTGGGTGCAAGGAAATGCAAGGTCTGTGAGCCACACTGCTTTCTGGAAGATAAAATAAAAGCAAAACTCTGTATTTCTTGTATTGATTTTCCTACTGTATCCTGGATTTAAAAAAAAAAGGCAGGAAGGATGGAGACTTGTCAAAATTAATTATTTACAAAGTCATACTTCACACTTCCTTTCAGTCTGAGGAAGAAAACATGCCCTTTTCTATGATATAGCCACTTTTTTATCTCTTTTTTTTATTCCAAGGAAGCATTTCCAACCAGTGGGCATCCAGTTATTGCTCCGCAGTAACTCAGGGAGCTTCAGCTTTCTGCCACAAATCTTCAGAGAGCAGTCAGAATCAATAGATAGTGTTTGTTTATTTTGATTCAGCAGAGCAAGAGGGGAAGAAATAATCAGACAGGTGAGGGAGAACAGGAGCTTTGGCAGATTTTGTTTATATAGAGTTGTTTGGCTTGTTTTGGAAAAAATAAAATGAAAGCGCCCATCAGATTGGATTCAGATTTCCAGCACGGATTCCAAAGGCACGCGATGCTCCTGAGCACAAAGACTGCCTTTCACATGCAGCTCAAAGGGAAGACTTGTGCTTTTCTTGCCAGCACTCCCCAAAGAGTATTTGAATTATTACCATTCCCACCTGCCAGTTCTGGACCTGCAAAGGTGGTGGGCACTGGGGAGAAAATACAAAGGGAATGGAAACCCTGGAGACCTGGACCACAGTATTTTGCCCGGGATGGTGACTACCTGTGCTAAATGCTGCCTAAAACTCACCCCTGCCTGCTTGCTGCAGGAGAAGCTGCCGTGGCTCCCTCACAGGCTCTTTGGATCATCCTGTGGCTCATCCTGCCATAGAGCCCCCCAAACCAGCACCCCCCTCATACTGCCTTTGCAGAAGCCCAGTGCTGGTTAGAGCCAGCTTGGAGAGAGGGAGAAGGCAGAGACCTCAATGCCATGGAGCATCCATCTGGCCATGGTGTCATTAAAGCTGGCTGAATGAACCAAGAGATAGAAATATCCCATAAATTCAGCTCTTGGGGGGTGTGTGTGTGAATTAATCACAGCCCCATTCAGGTTTCTGGCTGCTCACCCACTTGTAGCCCAGGTCGATAACCGCTTGCCCAGCAGGTAATTCCCAAACCATCCGTGTCAGGGCGGATTTGCCACGAGGGCTCCGTCCCTCCCCGGTTTGCTGTGTTTGTTCCCTGGTCAGGGAGAAGCAAACAGCAGGTGCCTTCATCTGCCTTTGGATGTGAAGAAAGGTATTGATCAAAATCTCACAGCCTGGAGGAGGTGATGGAGAGCTGTGCATCCCCCCTGAGCATCAGGTGCCCGGGGGGAAGGGTTGGCAGCTGTGCCTGTGCGTGGGATAAAATGGGAATGTGCCCCCCAGGTGCTGCTTTAATGCCACATGTCCCTCCCGTTCAGCAGAGGAAGGGGAGAATCTCCCCAAATCCCTTACAGTTATTAAAACAGGAGTTTGCTCCCAGGTTGGAGCTAAGTTTAAACATCCCATGATGCTTTGGGGAGAGCTGCCCTTTAAAAGCTGATTTTTTATTCCCACTGCTCCAGCCCCTTGGTTTTAATACTAACTTGCCTGAGGAACATTAACCTGCAGAGCAGAGAGAAGCACACAGGGTTCATTTTCACCTGGATATACCAGGCGTGCAGGAATTATCACCAATTAAAATGTATTTGACATGATAGAAGCCAAACACATGCCTTGGCTAGTTCCTTCCCTGTGTTATCAGAGAGGTTCATAGCATTAAAAGGGCTTGAGAATGCAGGAAAGAAACTGGGAGGTTCTGCACCCCCAAGAGCACCCCTTGCAGCTGCATCCCCTCTCCTTGCAATCTCAAAAAGGTAAAAATCACCCCATATTTGGGGTGATGGTGTGTTTGCTGGGGGATTCACAGCACCCACAGCTGGAGCACTGGGCAGCTCCAAGAACTGCAGCCCCACCCGTGGGTCCAGAGCACTGCCACATCTCCCTCATGGGTTGTCCCTTGGTTTAAAGGTTTATCCTACACCAGGACAGGGCTGGGGGTCTGTGTGGAACAGGAGGAAATGTAGGGGGGTTGTTGTACAACCATTTCAAAGAGACTTTGTGGATAGTAATCTCCCCTTCACCCCGATGCTCACCCAGATACAGCAAGAGGGGGAAAAAAAGGGAGAAACCTGAACTCCCAGGTCTGACAGGGAAGCATTGGAGGTGGAACAAGTTGGAAGTGCCCAGATGGGGATTCCCTGCCCACACAGTCCATGTACTGCAGAGCTGGGTCAGCTGGTGATGGTCACCAGTTCCCAGCCCTGGGATTAGGACGTGTGCCTGGGGGTGTTTAGGCGTCTGCTGGCACCAATAAACACCGGCTGGGATTTGGGAAGGTAGCAGTGTTCAAAGGGACTCTCAGTGGGATTTAGGCACCTAAACGGCTTAGGTGCTCCTGAAAATCCTGCTTAATCTTAAATCTTAAATAGCTGCTGAAAATGCACCCTGAAGTGAGGGATCCCAGCTCTCCAGCACCTCTGGGCATGCGGCTTGCAGAGGTGAAATGGGGGTCATTCTCCATGCCCCCCACATCACCTCCAGGCTGCCAGTAGGGAATAAAGGCTGCCAGTAGGGAATAAAGCTGAGCTGCCTGCTCCATGCCTGCCAGCCTTTTCCAGAATCGCCCCATCCCTTGCTCAAACAGCATCCGGGGAGTGGATGTATTCTTAATTCTTAATTTAAAATAATGATTTTTTTTTTCCCCTCATGCCACCCTTGGCACAGCTATTTCCATTTATTCTCACTCCCCTACAGCATCTCCTTTTCTCCTGCCTTTTGGCTGAAGTGGAACTGTTGCAAAAAAAAAAGAAAAAAATTAAAANAATTTTTGGGATAAACTGCAAAATTGACCTTGCCTGAATTCAGGGGGAGTGAGAAGAAAATTATGCCAGAGATAGCTGTAATTAGGTTAATGTCTTCAACTGAACTTGGAAGCCAAGTAAAGAGGGGAAAGGTTGCTCTGGAAATGAAAGGTGGAACCGGATGGCTGTGGGAATTGCCAGTGGGATTTGGGAGCTTCCCAGATGCAGGTCAGTAGTTCTAGTCTGTCAGTGGGGCTGCTGAGGAGGGGGAGTCTCACAAGAAGGGGTTAAAGAGCTGATGTTGGGAGTGTGTGTTGTCCTGGGGGTGCTTTTTCCCTTGCTGGGACTCCAAAGCAGGCACTGGAGCTGCTTTTCCCACAGGAATAGCCCCTGGTGCGGGTTTGGAGGAGTTTTGCATGGGAGCGTGTTCCAGCTGGAGGAGCAGAATACAGGCAGGAAATTGGGGAAAAAATTAAATTAAAATCTAGGGTGGGGGGAAAAGGCTTTTTAAGCTTACTGAGGCTGGATGATGGGACTTTGTGAGTTGCCTGCTCCCCTTTCCCAGGATCCCTTCTTCCCATGTGTGTTCAGAACTTTGCTTCTGCTGCGCTGGGGATACGGGAAGGGCTCGGCTGCAAGAGCTGGGTCAGAGGAAAGAGAAAATAGCTCAAACAAGCCCTTTCCTCTGTCTGTGTTTTCATGTGTTTGATGTGCAGATCACCAAGGGGAGAAAAAAAATACTTGTGGAACCACAAATGTCTGGTTTGGGCATTTTCCGGGAGTTTTGTTTAAATTATATCCTAGGCAGAGGAACTGGGGCACGAGCTGAAAGCAGCTTGGTTTAAACTGAGGGTTAAGGTGTCCAGGAGCTGGGCTGAGCTTGGGCCAGAGCTGCAGGAAGGCAGAACTCTGGGGAGCTGCAGGAGCTGGCAGGAACCGGCGTTCTCTGAGGCAGCAGCGCAGGTGGCAGCTCGGGCTGGGAGCTGGAGGGCTTTTCCTCCTTTCCATCCCAAATCCAACATGAGCTTTTTAACCATGCTCTGGTGCTGCCAATTTTCCCCCTTATTCCCACCACCTTTTATGGGGGCTGGGATGACACCTCCTTGCCCCCCACCCTTGTGCTGAGCCCTGAGAGCCATTTGGGGGGCAATTTATTCAGCTGGGGTGTGTGGAGGTGGCTGTTTGCAGGACCAAGCCTCGAACCTGCAGCGAAACGCTGGGCACGGTCGCTTACGGGTTGTATCTGGCAGAGGATAAAATATTCCTTTCCAATGCACTTGGCAAACAAATGAGCGAGGCAGAAATACAGATTGTGTTTGCTAATGGTAACAGGCTGCCAAAGAATGTATAAACCGCTATTCACTGGGAGGGAAATTCCTCCCTTTCATGTGAGATGTCGGGGCTGCAAAGCCCAGGATTGCAGCTCTTCTGAAATGCTGCTTCTTGGTCTGTGTTTTGCTGCAGGTATTTTAGGGGGGAAATTAATGCTGCTGTGCTGAGGGGGGTCGAGGGAGCAGAGCCCTGGCTGATGCTGATTCATGCTGAGATCCTCGGGGCTCCAGCGGATCTTTAGGCAGCGGAGATAAATGCCAGGGGTCTGTTGTGTGGAGAGGAATTAGGTCTGTGCTTGCATCTGTAGTGCCCCAGCCGCTCTGGGGAGAGCTGCTGCTTAGCTGCATCTCCAAAGATGATTTTGGAGCTTAATCCAGTTAGATGGAGCGTTCCCCAGCTCCCCACATCCTCCTGAGGCTTATTTCTGGGATGCTGAACGTCTTGCACTGAGGACCATGAAGCTCCTTCCCTGTGCTCGGGCAGTCCGTGCTGCAGAGTGCCAAGGGCAGGTCTGGCTCCTGGGCATTTCCGTGGGAGATGCAGCAGCCGGGGCAGTGGGTGTGTTACGTGTGCAGGAGGGCGTAGTGGGGGTTTTAGGGTGACTGGTCCCTGAGGAAAGGGGACTCACCGGTTCCCAGGGCACACTGGCTGGGGCTAAGCATCCTGGCTGTTCCCCAGCTCCCCACATCCACTGGGGACCAGTCCATAGATTTCCAGCTGGAAGCAGTGTTTGGCTCTGAAGTTAACATTTGCAGCTTTGGGGATAGATAAGAGAACTGGGGGATAGGAGATGAAGGAGAGTATTCATGTGTGGAATTATCTCTTGCAAATATTTTTTTGGAGTGTGCTTCCTTTCCCCCCTCATTGTGGGTATTAATTTAAAATATGCTTTTGACTTCAAATTAAACAATTTAAATTAAAAAGGCCTCCATGTATGAGTGAGTAATGTTAAGACTGCAATAAATTATTCTTGGGAACCCCTCCAGAAGCTGGAGAGGACCTGGGAAGTGCAGAGTCCATGGTGCATTGCAGGATCCACCAGGGATGGTGGGAATGTCCATGTGTGAGCTGAGGGTAAGGACGTGTATCCTGAGACAGTAAAATCCTACACAAGTGAGTCTGAGGAGCAAGCAGTAATTGTTCTGCAGACAACAAGGGGAGAACAATCCATTTTCAGCCTTTGTGGGGGGCTGAGCACCCCTTTGGTCATCCTGGCAGCCTCCCTGATCCCTCCCTCACCGGATGTTGCAGAATATAAAAGGCTGTAATTAATGAAATTGTTCAGGAGAATTTAGCCTCTCATTTGGTTTGTTCTAATGACCCTTCAGCAACTGCTGTGGAAAATAATAGGCTTTGTGGCAATTACCCAACCAGGGAAATGCCATGTGCGGGTGGTTGGGATTCAGGTTGGGATTCAGGCTCCATGTTTTTGGTAAGGCACAGCTGCTCCCTAAAATATTTTGGCAGCTCTTGCAGAGCCACCAGCCCATCTTCCCTTTTAGGTTTTGCTTCCTCCATCACCCCTAATCCCACACTGGGTGTTTGCTCAGGTGAACCCGTGCCAAAGGAAAAGCTGCCGGCACTGAGGGCTCAGCCCCTGGGGTTACCTCTTTGCCCCATTTTTGCTTCACCAGGGCAGGCACTGTTACAACTCCCTCAAAAAAACCTCCTGGGTTATCTAAAAATTACGTTTTCAATTCATCTTTGCAACAGGTTTGCGGTTCCTCTGGGTTCACCTGTATCTTGCCTCAAATACCGGGTGTGCTGAAATTCAGCTCAGTAGTGGGTAAAAGAAACTCAGTATCACATACGGATTTCTCTGTTCCTGCCTCACTCTGTGTTGTTCCTTGTGCCACCAGCACAATCCAAACTCATTATTTTCCCCACATGGCTCTTTTGATCTGATTTTCTTCCCTTCCTCTGCTGCAATGGCAGAGCAGAGACCATGAGAAGTGGCTGGAGCAAATGCCATTTGTCTGGTCCTCAGGTCCAGACAATTTGGATTAAAAAATGTCTTAAAATTAAAAACCCAGCCCCTAAAATATGGTTATCTCCTCAAGGATACCCTTTTCCTCCCTGGAGTACTCTCTCCCTGGGGAGAGACTCCTGCATGTAAATCTCCTTGTGCTCCTGTTACAGGGTGGCAAAGGCTTACAAACCCCCTTGAAGGTGTAATTGGGACCTGGTGGTATTAACTGAGCCTAAGTAATGGCATCTGCTGAGGAGGGTGCAAAGGAACCTGCTCCCAAACATGCAATTCCCAGGGAAAAGCTGGTGTTGGGACAAACCTCATTGTCCTGCACCACATCCTCACCTCTGTTCACGCTGAGGAGAGCTTTGTGTGCTGCTGCCCTCTCACAACCCAGCTCAGGGCAAGGAATATCTCCAGGGAGCCTGACTGGTGACCCTTAATCTAAAAATAAAATGTTACAAAAATTTTTTTTTAAAAAATCCTCAATTGCAAATCATTTCCCAGTGGTTCCGACTGAAGCAAGTGTGTTAAGCCTCACAGATAACATCCAGTCCTGCCCTATTTATAGCTGAGAAGGCAGAGGAGAGTTTCTTTTGGACACATTTTCTCTGGAGATGCTGCTTGGGATGCTGCAAGGATTTCTCTGGAGGGCAGCCCATGCTTCCAGCCCTCCTGGGAGTGCAGCCTCCCCTCAGGGCTGCTTTCAGCCTGTCCAGCTCGGTTACATCCACTAAAGAAGGGAATTTATCACCTTGCAGGTGGCATGGTTTATAGGTGCTTTTCCCCACGGAATAAACCACAGTCACAGCACACCCAATTTCCAGGTGTCTGTCCCCAAAACTCTCAGCATGCAGCTCTGTTGCTGTACTTTGATTTTCTCCGCAGTGCTTAGAGCTGCCAATGCCTGGGAAAACTGCCTTTGCTGAATTCCCCTGGAGCCCTGCTTTCCTTGCCTGGCCAGAGCTGGATCAAATAATATCCCTGCCATGCGTTGGTGATAAGGCAGGAGCTGAGCAAACCTGCCACTATCTCTGCTTTAATTTTCCTTTGCAAATAGTGTGGAGCCAATGCTTCTCTGCCCAGATCAGCTGCTCTTATCAGAGGGATAATAACTGGCTCACTAACCAATGTAATTCCTTTATAACCCCCAGCAGTCTTTCGGGAGGATTTTGCAAGTGGCTGAAGAACAGAGGAAAATCTCTGGCTGTAGGATTAATTGGTACAAAATCAAGGCAATATTTAACCACGTGCTTAAAAAAATAATTAAGAAATAAAAATACTCTGCATGTATAAATACAGTGACTGCATTTCCACTTGTTTCCTCTGAAGTGGTCCCTCAGTGGCTCCTGCACATGCAGAGCCTGGTTGATGTGTGCAGGAAATGAAGGTGCACAGGATCATGGTCAGGTTTGGGATTTCAGGTGTCCAAAGCTCCCAGGGCAGTGCTGCAGGTCTGAGGGAAGTATTTTGTGTTTATGGGCCGTGTCCTGCTGAGGATGCTCTGGGGCTGTTCTGCAGCTGCATCAGCTCCTTCCTGCCCTGTGCCCCGCTCCAGGCCATGCTGTGCTGCTGCTCCACAGCTCTCCCAGGCAGACACATCCATGCCTGGGCAGGTCTGACAGCCCAGGGGATGGTTTTGTCTCCAAATCTCTATTTTTTCTATGTTTCTGAGTTCAGTTTGCCAGCAGTTTCCTTTCCCCTTGCTGAGCCACGGGTGTTGAAAGCGAGCTGGGCTGGCTGGGCTGCCGAAGAGCTTTGGGTTTCCTTGTTGATCCTTCTCCCTTTTTTTTTCCCCTTCCAATAAAAGGAAATCAATAGCAGCGAGCAGCACCGAATCTCTGTGTGTTGCACGATTGGATTCTTGTCCCAGGAACCGGCTGGGATTATTGGCTGTCTTTGCACTTTGAATTTTAATAGCATTAACTCTGGCCTAGTCATGTTCTCTTAAAATCCCATTTAAAGTTGCCTTTGTAAGGCAGGAGCCAGACACTGCTCGGGCTGTGTTTTTTCTCCTCCCTCGCCTGCAGAAATCACAACCAGAATTAAGAGACAGATTTTGAAGGTTAAAACTTCCCAGATTGTTTCCCTCTCAGTTGTCATTTTGGGACGGTTTTGTTTTCTTTCCGGTTGCATCAAATATTTGTACTCCTGCGAGGACTGTGGTGCGAGGGTGAATCTCCCTTAAGAAAATAAAGGGATTTTTTCCATCATTTTTGTGGCGTAGCTGGGGGGAAATTGGTAAAAAGAGGAGTTACCAAAAGTGGCTCAACTTGGGGCTGTGCTCTGCCTCTCCTAAAGCTTCTGAATTATTTGAGGCATCGCTGAGACTGTTATATTTAGAAATATTGAAATGGAGACCCTTTCACCCAGCCTGAATTTTAGATACTTTTTCTTCTGGTCTCACAGGCTGCCCCTGAGAGAGGGGACTTGGCCAGCATCCTGTCCCAGCACAAAACAGCTGGATTATTAAAAAAACATTCCTTTTTTACCAAGTAAAAAAGAGTTTTGAAGAATTTTGAGTCTTTGAAACCTTTTGGGTGCACTCAGCAGTGTGGGGTGGGTAGTGGATGTCTGGTGTGTGAATGACCAGTTATTTCTTTAATTTTCCCAGGTTTAAACCTAATCCTGGAGTCATTTGGGTGCCCCTTCTCACATCCTGCCCCCACACCCTGGTGCTTGCACCAAATAGAAAGAATTGCATTTGCCTGTGGCTTTTTTTATCTCCTCCAAATCCCCCCATTGCTTTGGGAATTTTTTTGTTATTATTGGCCTCATTTTTTCAGTACAACAATGTTTTTTCTGGGAAGATGCCCAGTGCTGGGCACAGCTCGGGAGAGGTCCTGTGAGGGCAGTGTAGAAAAGGTGGATGACTTTGGAGCCTTTATGTGAATAAACAGCAGAAAATAACATCTTTTTTGTCTTCCTCAAGTACCACATTGGAAACTCATACTTGAATTATTACTCTTGATCATATTTAGCTTTGAGATAATATGATTGCTTCTTGGCTACCTGTCTCTTAGGATCATGTATTCCTTATTTTCATTTTCTAGCTCTGGCTATTCAAAAATCATGGTTTGGGTTCTCAAATGCATGTGGAAGAGATAAGGGTTCCTGCTGTCTGCTTTGCTTGCTGAGCCTTGTGCAGCACATGGGGGAAAATGCAAGAATGTTTTCTATACTGGTCATGGAAGTTTATTTATGAGATTTCATGAGCCTGAGTTAAAAAAATAAAGTTTGGGAAGAGAAGAAAGCAAAGAAGAAGAATCCAGATGCAATCATTACTATGAGATTTGTGATGAAGTGATGAAAACTGGAAGCTGCTGTTCCTGCAGGCCTTGCTCCAGTAAACTCTCCCTTCTCTTCCTCTTTACTCTTGTCCCACATCTCTTCCCTGCTGCCCCTTGTTCATTTATCCCTGGGTGATCTCTGGAATATCAAGAATGTCATGTTGGAGCCAGGATTCCTCCTCGTGGCAGTGTCACTGTCCCATGCTGGCTGCTGTCCCATGTGAGAGTGGCAGGAGCTTTCCAGGTTCCCAGAGAATTTGTGGCTGCCCCATCCCTGGAAGTGTCCAGGGCCAGGTTGGACAGGGCCTGGAGCAACCTGGGACAGTGGAAGGTGTCCCTGCCCATGGCAGGGGTGGGAATGGATGAGCTTTTAGGTCTCTTCCAGCTCAAACCATTCTGGGATTCTCTGACCAAGTAAAACAGAGCATGGAAGGCTTTGCACATCCCCGCTGTGACCTTAACCGAGCACTGGATATTGCCTGGGGAGCTTGGGAAGGCATTTAGTGCAGTTTAAAAATCAAATTGATCATTCCACCACCTATTTCCAGCCACGGTGCAGCATCTGGGGCCATTGGGATTGTGTTTTCTTGGAGCTTGATGTTCTCCCCTGCTCCCTGCTCCCTGCTCGCTCACCTGGTGCTTTGCTGCTGCAGGAATTGCAATGCTCGACTTCCCTGGGCTCTCCAGATAAAACAGTGCAGAGAGTGGCTTCCCCCAGGAAGCAGCACTGGTTTGTTTCATCTGGATGGAAGTAAAATGCAGGATTTTTTTTTTTTTTCTGTGCTTAGCTGGGTGTCAGTGCATCTTCACACTTTCTCCTGGGATGTTTTTCCACCCTACCAAGAGCTGATCTCATTCCACAGGGATCCAGCCCCACATTCCAACCCATATGTCCTCACCCTGATTCTGCCAGGAATTTGGCTTGTGCTGCTGGCTTTGACATGCAGCTTTCGTGCCTTCTGCTGCCCCCTTTGGTTTTATTTTATTTATTTTATTTTATTTTATTTAAAATTTCGCTTTTCTGCTGTTCTCACAGCCCCAGGTTTGCCTGGTGCAGTGCCCTGATAACTCCATGAGAGCAGCTCCCTGCTGCCTCCGAGCACTGCAGCAGGAGCCAAGATTAATAAAAGGCTGTCACTTTTATTAACTTTGCTACCTAGTGTGGTGTTTAATTCCAAGCAGGCAACCAGTGCAGCCCTCCCAGCTTTAAATGGCTTTTCCTGCCTTTGGGAATATGTGTAAAATAGATGGGGCAGCATTACACCACTCATTGTCACACTCCCATCCTGTAATCCTGTGGGTATTTTGGAAAAACATGCATATTTTTGGTACTGGTTGGCATTTGCCTCCTCATTTTCAGACTGAAAAACCTAATTTCCAGTACTAATTTGGGGTCAGGTTGGTTATTTTGCCCAAAGAGGTTGCGAACTCCTGATCCCTGGCAGTGTTCAAGGCCAGGCTGGATGGGGCTTGGAGCAACCTGGGATGGTGGGAGGTGTCCCTGCCCATGGCAGGGGTGAAACAAGGTGAGCTTAAATCTCCCTTCCAACCCAAACCACTCTGTGATTTTATGGGCATGGGTATATTTGTTTCATCACAGTCAGGTCTGCTGTGATATTTAGTGTGGTAATAAGACTTTGGTGGAAAAAAATGGTTTAAAACCTCCAGGTGTTCGATTTTTGTTCTAAACCTCCTGGCAGGGTAGAACAAACTTTGTTTGCTGTGAAAAGTTTTAATAAGCATAGATAGAAGTTCAACAAATGGTGCATAATAGATGAGTTAAATATTATCCATCTTGCTGCTTAGGCACTTGGAAAGACCTTCAGGTTTATTTTATTTATTTTTAAAAAATACTAAAAATAAGAGGGGATAAAGAGGGTTTTTGAAAGAGAACTCTGGGTTCTTCAGGGTGAAGTGCAGTGGAATGGGAGCAGGATGCACTGGGGCTTCTGGAGAGCCCATTGTGGGCTCAGCCTGTGGATTCACACGTGCCAAGACTGGCATTATCCTGTTAAATCAACATTAGCTCCTTAAGCATTGGAATCTGGGGAGTTTTCCTGCTGTCAGCCCATCACCTGCCATGAAATCAATGGGCAGGGAGGAAGCTGCTCGTGCCATCCGTGTCTGTGCTGCAGTGCAGTTATTTTTATCTGTTATATATTGTTCTCAGTGGAATTATTCTGGCCCCAGCCTGTAGATAAGAAGTGTTACTAAATGAATGTGAGCTCTACCTTGAAGGTTAAATTGCTGCCTTGCAGCTTGGTGAGGAAGGTGGGGAGATGTTTACCCTCCTCCTCTAAAAAAAACCTGTGAGCTCCAACCCTGACCTGGCAATTTTGTTGAGTACTACTTGAAAAAGGCAAGTATTGCACTGAAATGCTGTGTTTAGTCCTCTGAATTGGTGGGTCTTCCTGATTAAATGCCCACCCGCTGCCAGCTCCCAGGTGGAATCCCACAGCACTGGAGGAGGCTGCCAATTTCTCCATAAATTTGGGAAAGCTCCTCACAGACATCCCCAGGATGCACATCACAGCTGGGGGATGGGACATTGTTGGGTGCTCCTCAAAAATGAAGGGGCAGCTTCAGAATGTTATTTTGGCCAAAAGCACCCAGTTCTTCATCACAGTGGTGCTTGTCCTGCAGACTGGATTAAGCCCAGCCCTGGTGTTGGCATCTTCTGGGTGTGAAATAAATAATTATTGACAGCAATACAGCCAAGGAAAGTGCTGCTGGTCCTGCCCTGAGCCACCCCTCCCCAGAGTTTGGCGTGGAAGGATTAGGGTAGAAAAATCAGTAGGAAAACATATAGAAAATGGCAGAAATGTTGACTGCTCTGCCAAGAGGTTAATTTTTCAGTTGGCAACCAACCCAGCAGCATATTTAGTCCTGGCTTAGCCAACAAGGAGTGGGTTGGTGATTGTACCATGGGATACACTGGCTGGGTAATATTAGGATTTACACCCCTGCAGGCTTCTTCTCACATCCTGGAGTCATTTCTCTGTTATTGTCTACAACTCAGCTCAAAGGGTTGGTCACTTAAGTGAACCCAGCAGGACAGTAGCCCCGTGCAACTCACAGTGTCCATGTGAGGCTCCCTGGATCCATCGTGCCAGGGGATGCAGGAATGTTGGGCTCCATGCAGGAATGTGGGGCTCCCACTGCAGCTGTGGAGCAGTGGTTTATCTGCAGTTCCCTTTGGTTAACAAACACGGCTGCTGCAGGTTTTTAGAAGCTGTTAGCATGAACCATTAACTCTTCCTTTTAATTATTCAGGTTGCCTCTTTTAAATTTCTTTTTTAAGTGGAGCTAATAGGCTTTGCAGAGGAGGCTTCCAACCACAGCAGTTCCTCCCTGGAGGAGCCCTGTTTGTGCATTGCCAGCTAATCTCTTTTCTTCATTATCCCTTATCTTTCTCTAGCTGATTAATTGCTTTCAATTGATTTATAAATATTCTGTTGATACACACAGTGGCGGGAGGGGAACGGGATATGTCCGGGCTCACAAGGTCATTGATCCATGCAGCCTCTTGGGCTTTCCTAACCTGCCTCACAAATCCCAGCCATCCCAGCCAGGCTTTATTCAACACTTTTTTT
>VXAC01005957.1:151620-185888 GCA_013399225.1 Rhipidura dahli
GGGGCTTGGAGTAGCCTGGGAAAGTGGGAGGTGTCCCTGCCCATGGCAGGGGGTGGGATGAGATGAGCTTTAAGCTCCTTTCCAACCCAAACCAGTTTGTGATTCCACGACATTGGCAGGAGCCCTGAGAGTGGGTTGGAAAGAGGGATTTTCCTATCAAACCCTGTCTGCCTGGATTGTGCTTTCCAATATATATATATATA
Organism: Rhipidura dahli; assembly: GCA_013399225.1. Taxonomy (NCBI): domain Eukaryota; kingdom Metazoa; phylum Chordata; class Aves; order Passeriformes; family Rhipiduridae; genus Rhipidura; species Rhipidura dahli. The sequence continues at coordinate 151,824 of VXAC01005957.1, forward strand.
TATATGTGTGTGTGTATATATATATATATATACATATTCAAACCAGATTTGGCTTTGCCAGATATATAATAATATATATGTAGCAAATATAACTATATATTGCAAAGCATAATCCTTTTTTCTACAGATATAGATAGAGATATATATATATGTCTGTCTCAAATTATATGTCTAAAGAAGCAAGAATTTTGGATATATGGCTGATCAATAATTCAGGTTCTCCATAGGCTTTGGCTTGCAGCCAGCAGTGTGGGGAGCATGGTGCTGAATGCTTCTCTCCAGATTACATCTGTAGCTTCTCATAGATTTTGGATTTTAATCCTTCAGCAGTTTCTGTCTGGATGAGGAGCCGAGTACTAAGTGGGGATGAAATTCCCCTGTTGCCCGATTTGGAGGAGAGATGCTTTTGAGTTTTTTCAGTGTTTCTAACTGTGGCCAGAGGGGATTGGTGCATTTTTGGAGAGCTGCACTGGACAGAGCATTACAGCACCTTGAGCCATGCCCAAGGACCCCTCCTGAATTCCTTGCTGCAGATTTCCCCCCAGGCTGCCAGTCCTTGATCTTGTTTCCCCTCTCCCTTTCCCAGATCACTTCCTGCTGTGTGGGGGTTTTCTTAGTTCCCACCAAAATGCTGCAATTTGCAGGAATCCGTCAGGATCAGTCACCCCTGTGCAAGCTGCCCTGCCTTCATCCTCATCTGCTGGTTAATTTTTTTCCCAGTAATAGCTCTTGGCAAAGTGGCATGTAAGGAAAGGTGAAAAAGAGTTATCAGTGGGGAAAAAAAATTTGTTGCAGCAAGGGGTATTTTGTGGGGCTGCAGGGGGCTTTCTGTGGCTGGGGAAGGCGCTGGGTGGGTTTTGCACACTAAATATTCCACCGTGTGTGAGCCTCTCACATCCTCTCAGGGTTCCCAGAGGCTGCAGGGGACATGCTATGTTTCTCCCATCCCTGGGGAAGATCCTGTTGGCCTCGGCCGCCTCCAGTTCTTGCTTTCTGCACGGATTTCAAGAAAGCACTTCAGGCTGCACCAAACCCCCCAGCCCGGAGCTCGACTGTTCCTCATTAGTGACTTTATTGCTAAATAATTTACAGAACGGGGCCTTGCCAGTTTTCATTCGGGAAGCATTTCAAGTATGTGAAGCAGATTTTATGCCTTCCTGGCGCAGCTGCCGGGGGGAGCTGCCTCTCCCTGTCCTGCCGCCGGCGTCACCTCCCGGCCTCGCTCCGCGAGCGGTGCCGGAAAGGAAACGGCCCACGCACGTGCAGAGGGACCCGAGGAAGAATAAGGAGAGAAATCCCTGTGTTCCATGTCCAGTGGGTGTCCCCCAGGCTGCCTGCTACACGGGGGCACCGGGGAAAGGACACAACCACAGTGGTTTGGAGAGGAGGTGTTTGGGTTTAATTTCTGTTTCATTTTCCTGGTAACTGTGACGTGTGTGCTGAGGGAGTCATTTTTTCTCCCCATGTCCATGGTGCCAACCCAAGAGGATGTGAATGTCCCATCCTTGGACGTGTTCAAGTCCAGGTTGAACTTAAAGCAACCTGGGACAGTGGAAGGTATCCTGCCCTTTGCAGGGGCTGGGACTGGATGGCCTTTAAGGTCCCTTCCAATCCAACCCCATTCCATGATTGTCTGAAATCAATAAACCAGTTTGGGATGAGAAATGGCCTTTCTCCACCTGTTTTTAAAGGGGAGGGAAAGCAAACCCAGACTCAGGTGGAAGATTGCAATGGTGCATTCACAGCCCCGAAGTGTTTTGCAGGATAAGGGTGATGGGTGCAATGTGGAAATAGCAGAAAAGCACAAAAGCACTTTATTACACTAAACAGTGGGTGCAGCTGTAGGAAATGAGGTGCTGGAGCTTTCCTGCAGTGCCTGCTGTGGAGGGGATCCTGGCTGGGTTCTGCCAGGATGCTCCTGCAGTGCAGCTGCTTGGAGGAGTGAGCAGTCACTGGGTGTAAATCTGCAAAATTCAGCATTTGGGGCTGCAGATGGAAGCAGCATCTTCCCTTTTGCAGTCTCACAATGGTTTTTTTGAGTGTGCCCTGAGCACATGGGTGGCTGGAAGCAGAGCTGAGATGTGTGGGAGCTCAGGAGACTCTGTTGGACCCCAGCCCTGTCAGTGAGTGGTTTGGATAGGAAAATCCTTCTTGGTTTCTTCTTACTATTATTATTACATATTAACATTTATTTTTATTTTTTTAATGCAAAAGCCATCACCCAGTGGCAGCTCCCCCTCTCCCTCCTAGTGCCTTCCCATCACATCCCTCCTCCCTCTCTGGTCCCAGAGTGGTGCAGGTTCTGGGCTGTGCAGAGCAGTTTTGCCAGCAGGGAGGGGCCACCCCAGCAGCATTCCCCGGGGTTTGAGTTTCCAGCGGGGGCGCGGGGCTGTGCCGGGAGCCGTCACTCACTTCCTCGCATTGTGTCTCCTCTTCCTCCAGCGCTGCTGCGGGAGGAGGTGGCCCAGCTGCAGGAGGAGGTCCACCTGCTCCGGCAAATGAAGGAAATGCTGACGAAGGACCTGGAGGAGACGCACGGCAGCAAATCCCCGGAGGTGCTCTCGGCCACCGAGCTGAAGGTGCAGCTGGCACAGAAGGAGCAGGAGCTGGCGCGTGCCAAGGAGGCTCTGCAGGGTAAGGGCTGCACCTCCCTCTGCTGCACCTCTCCCCAACACCCTAAACTTTCTAACTAAAGGTTGATTAATGAGGGAAGGAAAAGCCATCCTTTTCACCTGGACTCTGCAGAGTGCATCCACTCATAACGGGGGTTTGGTGTTCCTGGGACCTCCTGCTCTCCTGCCCCTGCAAGGGGTGGTGTGGAGCTGGGAAGAGCTGGGGTGCAGCAATGGGCTGGGAAATGAGATGTGAGGGCTGATTGCAGCACTGCAAAGGAATTCCTCCACAGCTGTAGAGTAGAGCTAAGGCAGCAGCTGAAATGCAGCTGGAGGTGGGGGTGTGTTGGGTTTGAGCCCCTCGGGCTTGTAGGAGGGAAGCAGCAAGTTTCCTGGTGACTGCAACTTTCCCTATCCCACGTGGAGTTGCTTCCAGGTGACGTTCAGGATCTCCTCCTTCCTTCATGCCTGCATTTGGGTGTTTTGTGGCAGTCGGGGCCATGCTCTCCCTCCCTCACCAGCACGGTAAGGCCCAAGACTGCGGTGTTTGGAGCAAAATACAACATTGCAGCTTTTCCACTCTAAAACCAAGCTGACAATAAATCCAGGCAGGATGGTTTGTTAGCTGGAGCCAGGGGATGATCCTGAGCAGGGAAGGCTCTCACGCGTCAAACCCTGGCAGCGCCGCGGCTCTAAATATCATCTCAAATCCCCAACATGCCGAGTATAACTTGCACTTGTCAGCTCGTGTTTGCGGATTATGAGGAGAAGCTGTCAAAAGTTTTCAGGCTCAGAGGCTGAGCAGCACGTGGGGAGCTGTGGGGCCTCTGCATCTCCTCCTGTCTGGGATGCCGAGAGGCTCGGAGGCGCAGGGAATTGGGCTGAGTCAGTATTTGGGGATTTCAGAAAATTTTATGTTAGCACTCTCTGATGTGCAAAAACATCCCTGTTTATCAGCAACAGCCAAAATACCTCCAAAATCCTGCCTCCCCACAAGCCACTGGTGCAGCCTCCAGCAGCAGGAAATGCTCTGGGTTTATAGAACTGTAATTGGAGGAGAAAAATCTTAATTAGGGAATATTGGCTCTGTGTGGATGGGGCAGAGGGAGAAGTGCTGATAAATGCAAAATGCAGAAAAGTAGAACTATTATAATACTAGTTACAAAAAAAAAATTAGTAAGAGTAAGAAGTCATCTAAGAAGCTGCAATGAGGTCATATATGCTTCTGTGGATCATAGTCCAGAGAAGAAGTGAGTTTGGCTCGAAAATTGTGAGTATTTGAGGAATTAAATGTTGGGGTTTTATTGGGCTTTTATTTGCCACTGTTCGAGCCTCTGAGCTTGGTTTTCCAGGACTTCTCTGCAGGTATGGTGGCTAGGAAGAGAGAATCTCATCTGGCACTTGGATGGGCACATAGCAAGAAGCTTTTTTCACTTGATGCTCCTTCCCTATCCTGCAATATTGAGAAGCTTTTGTGGTTTTTGGAAAAGTTGTCCAGGCTGGATCTGGGCTGGAGGCTCTGGACAGCAGAGCAGGCTTGGCAGCAGTGATTGAGACGGATAACTTGAAAACGGGATAAGCAGCTGGAGGGGAAAAAAATCCTTTTTCCTTTCTGTGAAAAATTGTCCATAGAGAAATGTAGCCAAAAATGGAGGAAAAACGGTGCCTGGTTCTGCCAGGCGAGACAGATCTGCTGACGGACACACTGGGGAAATCATGGCTCTGTAGTAAGGAACTGCAGGATAAGGCTGTGCCAGGAGCACAGGGAAGCTTGGCCACACTGCCCTGGAGTTTAGGGATCTATGTCAGTTGTGTCCTGCAGCCAGAGAGCATCTCCCAAGAGCAGCTCCCTCCTCACAGCCTGCATCGCTGCTTCCCTGCATCCCCAGCCCCACGTCCTGCACCCCCAGCCCCAAAGGATACCCCACATCCAGAATCCCTGCACCTGCAGCAGCCCTGCACCTGCATCATCCCTGTGCCTGCAGCATCCCTGCACCTGCAGCAGCCCTGCACCTGCATCAACCCTTCACCTGCAGCCCCCCTGCACCTGCAGCAGCCCTGCACCTGCAGCATCCCTGCGCCTGCAGCGTCCCTGTGCCTGCAGCCCCCCTGTGCCTGCAGCATCCCTGCGCCTGCAGCCCCCCTGTGCCTGCAGCCCCCCTGCGCCTGCAGCATCCCTGCGCCTGCAGCCCCCCTGCGCCTGCAGCATCCCTGCGCCTGCAGCATCCCTGTGCCTGTAGCAGCCCTGCAACTGCAGCAGCCTTGTGCCTGCAGCAGCCCACGATCCACAGTGGGTCCTGTGGAATGTCATTAGCAGATAAATTATATGGAAATCTGTCATCGTTGCTGGCTCTGAGCCTGGAAGTGCAGCGCAGCTGGTTCAGATGGATCTTGGCTCGCCAAGGGAAGCAGAGACGGTTTGCTGGTCAGGTTTGCTTTTGGGGGCTCCAGCAATTTAAGAGCCTTTATTGTGCACAGCCACACGGGGTTTGGTTTGTGATGGTCTTGGTGGAGGGTGGGTTCATTGTCCCCCTTTGGAGGTGCATTTCCAGCCCTTCCCAACAGCATTTGGTGCAGGGATAAAGCTGATAAGCTGCATCTTCCCTGTGCTATGCTAACAAGTCCTTTCTGTGGAGGGAAGGAACAGGGATCTGGCCCAGCACAGGATGCTCTGCAAGAGCATCTCGACCAGTTTCTTCATTTCTGTCAGTGTGTGCTTTGTGCATCTTTATTCCACTTTTTCCTGAGCTAATTCAATCTCTTGCACTTTTTTTAATCCATTAACATCCAATTAAAATCCCATAGTGCTATATACTATCGCCCTCTCCAACTTCTGCCACAGCTGGGACTCTGAACTGTGCTTCCAGCATTAGTGCAGTTATTATTTCCCCTGTCCTGGCTGGAAAGGTATGGATGTGGTCTGGATTTCTGGAGTGGAAATCCCTGGTGGGAGGAGTTGCAGACAGCTTTATTACTGCTGGTCCTGCTGCGGGCAGGGACTGTGCCCAAGTGCCTGGGGCACTCGAGGAGCCTCTTGGCTGGGTGACATCCATGAGCCTGTGGGCTAATGGCAGGAACCCCGTTTCTGGGAAGGTTTATCCAATCTGCTGGAGCTCGCCTGCGGGATTATCACGCGGAGAGCAAACCTGGTTTCTGTTTCCTTTTTGAGTGCTAGGGTGGATACCTCAGGCTGGCTTTTACTGCTGCTTGGAAAGGCATGAACCAACTTAATGTCTGCTCCACAAATGGGTTGTAGCCTGGTTTTCTCCCTTCCCCACCTTCAGCTCAAAGCTGTGACTCCCCAGGAATAGTATTTGGTCTGGGGAAAGCCTCCTACAGAGATCCACAGCACCCTCAGCTTGCTGCAAGGAGGGGGTGGGTAGCAAAGGAATGGATGGACGGGTGTCCTGGTGGATGGATGTCCCAGAAGACGGGGGTTGCATCAGATGGGTGTCCCAGAAGGATGTGTGACCTGGCAGATGTGTGTCCCAGGAGACAGGTGTCCCACTGGATGGATGTCCTGACTGATGGATGTCCCAGCCATGGAGCTAGCCAAGGAAGCTGTCTCCACCATAAGGACATGGACCTCTACAGAAATCCTGTTGTTCTCCTTTGAAGAGCCATGTTAAGTTTTCAGAAGTCATTGACCACCTTGTTGACTGGGGTGAGGTTTGGAAAGCCCTACCAGGTAAATTCCCACAAGGAGAATTGCCTCACTTAACTTCTTCCTGAAATTTGACATTGGGCTCCAATTTCCTGCCTGCTCTGTTCCTCCACGCACCCAGGAGCGAGTGCTGGCTCTGCCTGGCACCACGAAATGCTGACATTTTCAACGTCAAGATCTTCCTGATGGTGATGACTGCACCTGGGGACTGCTCATGCCTCTTTAATTGCAAAGCAAGGAGCAGCACTGCGATCCCAATTTTGTGGGTTAGTCATGGTGACAATATTGGATTTCATGGCTGGGAGGAATAAACAGGAGAAATTAAGTAAATGTTAATGGGACAGGATGGGTTTGCACATTCCTGTTGTGTGGGGCATCGCTGGGGTTCCAGTGGTGCTCCCCAAGGATGCTCTTCCCTGCATTAGAAAATAAGTGTGTGATTCAGTAAGTGTTGAAGTTAGCTCTGATTCTCTTCCTGGCGTGAAAATTCATATTGTGTGGGGTGAGAGAAGGACTTGGAAGTGGATGGGAGTCACAGGAAGCTGCTCTTTGGATTTCAGGGGTGTGCTACATCTTCTACCAGAAGATGGTGTGTGTCTGGGCTCTGCTGCCTCATCCCAGGAATGTGAAACTGGGCAGAGATGCTGCTTCTATGGTTCAAATAGTAGATTTTCATCTAATATCACATTATCAAGGTAGTCAAACTAATTATTACTCATACATCCGGCTGGATGGTGTGGCCTCCACCTCATAGGGCCAGGGGTTGGACATCAATGATCCTTGTGGGTCCCTTCCAAGGAAGGATGTTCTATAATTGATATCCCCTTAATGTGATATTATTAATTTCAAAGGGGGAAGGCAGTATTTATCTCCCAGGGAGCTGCCTGGGTTTAGGATACAGGAGCTGATTCCCAGCTGGAAGCTGTTGGATGGTGAGATCAGACTGGGGCCCATGGCGTGGTGACACTTCCAGTGGTGGCATCACTGGGTGGTTCCAGCCCTGCTGCTGTCCCAGACAAGGCTGTGCCTCTCCAGTGGAGCGACTGGATTTTGGCTCCTCACATAGAGCTCGGAATAAAAGGCGCTGAGGGGGTGGGTTTGTAATTGTTTGGCTGCAGGAGGAGCCCAGCCCGGGGCCGGTCCCGTTACATCTCTGTGTCCATCATTCTTCTCCCCAAGGACCGAGTGATGGATCAAGTGGCAGGAGGTGGAAGCTCAAGTAACAGGAGCATAGGGTGACCTGGTGCAGGTGGGGGTGGTGGTGAGAGCTGGGGGGTTCAGCCAGCTCATCCCAACCCATCTCCCCCATCCCTTGGTGCCGAGGCCGGTGTCAAGCTGCCGAGTCCAAGGGAGGCTGCTGGGCCCCCCCTCTTCTTCTGCCATGTGCTTTGGGGGGAGGGGAGAATTAATAATGCAATAGGAGAAGTACTTTCCACTCATGGACTGGGTTTAGGATTTCTTTCTTCTTTTCTTGGGTTTATGAAGAGGTCAGAGGTTTGGCCAGAGCCCACCGTGCCGATGGGCTGGGGGAGTTTATTTGGATACCTGTGGGGGTTTGGGATACAGAAACCTGGCCCTGGATCATCAGATTAAAGGAAAAAGCCATTTCACTTCCTCAGATGTCCCTGACAGACAGGGAAAATCTGCTTTATTCCTCCTTGGCTGGCCATGGATTGCAAAGGCTCGTTTTCCCCGACCGAGTAATTAGCTGGGCTTGTTTGCTAAGGACGAATTAAGCTGCTGCAGCAAGTGGGGCTCGGTCCAGGAGCTGCTGGCAGCCCTCACAGCTCACTTCTGCCTCACTTTTTATTTTTCTCCTGCCTTTTTCAATTAATTTCCTATTAATTTGGTTTGGAATGAAGTTCTCAAATGACTGATAAATCTTCTTTAAGCTTAGGAGCTAATCAGTCTTGGAGGAAGGAGAGTAATAGAGGGAAGGGGAAAAAGTGTGTTAATTTCAGCAAATCTCTTAAATATGAAATGAAACAAATGGTAAATTGTCCTGTTGGGTTAATAGGAAAAAAGTCTTCTCTTTCAATACCCAAACCTCATCATCTTCTTGTAATACTGATACACTGACTTAAATACTGGTAAATATTAGTATATCAATATATATTCAACCTTGTGAAGTAGTTACCCTTCTTCTAACAGTACTTCAGAGCATTTTAATTTTTTCATTGGCAAGTGATTAAGAGTTTTCTGTAAATCTTTAAGGGCCATGAATGTTGCCACTAATTAAAGGAGTTTGTATGCTATAGGGGACTCACTATTTAATTAAATTCATTAGGAGTCTTTTGTCGCCTCCAGCATCAGAGATTGGCAAATGCGACTTAAACTTTTATAAGAGCCTCACAGTATCCTTGAGGAAATTAAATTTTACATATATAGATACATATGTGTCTGTGGGGTCTGGATCTCACCCCTGTATGGCTCGGTCAACGTAGCATTAATTTTTCTTTTTTAGCAAGTTTTTAGCTCCTGTGAAAGAACTGGGCAGGGGAAGGTGGTGGTTAAGTACACAGAGGCAGTGGGAAAGGGCTTTTTCAAAGACATGGAGATGGTTGTGATTGTTTTTAGAGGGCTTCTGTAGTAATTTCCTAAGATGGGAAAAAAGTAAGGGAAGTCCCGGTGTCGGAAGGGGCTGAGTTGTCCCAGGAGGAGTTGTGTTCATTGAAGTGGGCGAGGAAGACTCCCAAGAGCGCCTGGTCACAGGACAATGTGAATTTTTGCAGCATTTCCTACCTCATTTTCTGGTTTTCTGTGTTCTGATTGATCTCCAGTGCTTAATGGCAGAATAGTTGGTCCAAAGAGTTTAATCTCAGATAAAAACAGATAACAGATAGAAATCTCTGTAGTCCCAAACATCTCCCTCTTCTTCTACTATTTAGTCTGATTTTTCCCCCATTTTTTCTCCTCTCACCTGCAAACCCCCTTCTTTCCTTACAGCTCCATTCCAAGCACTTGCTTTGTTGTTCATCTTCCCAACACACACTTAGAGTAAGAAATAATAAAAAAAAAGGAGAGTAAAACCCGTGCACAGGAGTTCACACCTGAGTAAACCAACTCTCGAGACTGTGGTTGTGACAAGCTGGGGTGGGATGTGGGAGCTGCACGGAGCTGGATGAGGGGGGCTGCTCTGATTTTGGGGCCTGTTCCAGCACATCTGTGGGGCTGGGTGATCCCTGTTACCAGGTTATTCTACCTGAGGGTGCCTGGGGGCTTCACTGCACATCAGACAAGGTTGCTCTCCCTGCTCACATGCAGGTGGAAATGCCTTTTGAGGGCCCCCAGCCAGAGGAGGGTGGGAGCAGAGCTCCCCTGTGCTGGCTGAAGGTAAAGGCTCAAAGCCCAGGGTGCCAAAGGTGCGTGAAGGAAATTAATTCCCCTTTCAGAGTGCCACAGTCACAGTTTCCTTGTATTTCTTACATTGTCTTTATGCCCCATGTGCCGAGAGGAGCCCAAAGGCACCTTGTGGTGCAGTTTAAACCCCCGGATGAAATGACTCATGACAGAGGGTAGAAAACACAACATGGGCTGAAAAACCCGCTGTGATTTCTGTAATCTGATGGAAAATCTGGATGTGTGTGTGGAGACAGGTCCCACTTGTGATGCTGCATCATCTTCTGGCAGCTTTTGTAGTAGACACAGCCCCTGGTGGCTTTGGGGTTGTTTTTTTCTGGAGACTTGGGGGGGTATTTAGGATTTTTTTATAATACAAACAACAACTTGCAAGACTCAGTGATTCAATACAATGAGTGCAGGGAGAGTAGGAGGGGCACAGGGTGTTTCATAGCATCCCGCTCCTTCAGGAGCAGCACTTGCCCAGGGTGGAAAAGCAGGAATATATAGTATAGTATCTGGGATCTGATTCTTAAACTGGGCATTATTTTGGTGGAGTGGGGTGTATCTGGAGGAGGGAGCCACAGGGCACTTCTGCAGCACTGCCAAGGATCAGGTTCCGTACTGAGTAAAGCACTAATGTACAGAAATTACCAAAACTCCTTGTCCTACATGAGGTTTCTGTGAGATTTCTCCCTGCATTGCCAGCCTTCCACAGCGATGCCAGGCTCGGTGGTCAGCGAGCATCCCTCACTCAATGAGGAGGGAAAACGTGAAGGTTTTGGGTTCCTGTCAGGGCTGTTGAAACACCCATCACATCCCACAGTGTCTCTGCTCCATCCCCTCATCCTGACACAGCATCAAGGAGCTGGAAGGGGACACTCGGGGAGCCGTGCCCTGGGCTCGTGGGAGCGCTGCCGGAATCCGCCTCGCTGCTAAAAATAAAACAGTTGTGGTTTATTTATCCTGGAGAGGGAGCAGCGGGTTTTCCTGCATCGGGCCCCGAGGCTGAGGCAGCAGTTTTGCTCCCAAACCTCCTTTTCCAGGGTCTGAGCTGCCCCTTGGAGGATGGACAGTGGTGAGGAGCCACAGAGATGACATGATGGGCATTTCGAGGGGTGCAGCGATGGGGGTGAATTGGGCATCTTCTCCCTGCCCAGGCTCCAGGATCGTAATTTTGGTGCTTTTTCCTTGAAGAATAAAAGAGATGGAGTCAAGGGGCTGCCATGCCCCCCATGCTGGAGTCATCCTCTCTCCCACAGCCATGAAAGCCGACCGCAAGCGTTTGAAGGGGGAGAAGACAGACCTGGTGAGCCAGATGCAGCAGCTGTACGCCACGCTGGAGAGCCGAGAGGAGCAGCTCCGGGACTTCATCCGGAACTACGAACAGCACAGGAAAGTGAGTGCAGAGCCCAGCACCATGGTCTCGTGGCACAGAGGGCTGGCAGCAGCTTGAGTGTGAAACATGGTTTGTAATCAGGCAAAATCCCACTAAAGCCCCAGCTGGACTCTGCTGGAGCTGGGATGGACCACAGCAGGTTAAGGTTAAATAAATGCTGGAGGTAACAGAGCCAGACCTGGGGAATTTGATGTAATTTTAACCAGGTGCACAGTGAGCACTGCTTTTTTTGGGACTAGCTGCATTCTGGATCTCCACAAAAAGGGTTGACATTCCTGCCAGTACACGGCTCGTGTGACACCTGAAGACACTGCTCGTGGTTGGGTGGTCCCCAAGGGGGTTGTGACAGAGGGATTTTTAGCAGCATATGGATTTTCCCTTCCTGATGGCCACGCCCTGTCCTGGCAGGAGAGCGAAGACGCAGTGAAAGCCCTGGCGAAGGAGAAGGACCTCCTGGAGCGGGAGAAGTGGGAGCTGCGGCGGCAGGCCAAGGAAGCCACGGACCACGCCAGCGCCCTCCGCTCCCAGCTCGACCTGAAGGACAACCGCATGAAGGAGCTGGAGGCCGAGCTGGCCATGGTGAGCTGGATAATTAATATAGATCTGAGTGCTGCAGTGGTTGCACTACTGCAATACTGAGAGGAAAAATCTCTATCTCTCAAAAGGAGCTTGATATCCCTGGCACGGGGAGCGGCACAGTTTGGATCTTTGCTTGCCCAGGGAAGGGTGGGTTTGGTGTGCATTGTGTTGCTGCTTGATCTGCTGCTCCAGGAGATGTCCATATGGTTTTCCCACTCCATCACCACCACCTCATTGTCCTTCCCCAGGCCAAGCAGTCCCTGGCTACGCTGACCAAGGACGTGCCCAAGCGCCATTCCTTGGCCATGCCGGGCGAGACGGTGCTGAACGGCAACCAGGAGTGGGTGATGCAGGCTGACCTCCCGCTGACCGCCGCCATCCGGCAGAGCCAGCAGACCCTCTACCACTCACACCCCCAGCACTCAGCAGACCGGCAAGGTGGGCACGCTGTGGATCAGGACATGGGCGAGTTCTCAGGGCCAAACCCCTTCTGGGGAGAAAAGAAGTTGGTCAAAACCACTCCCCCAAATATGTTTATAGAAGTGCATCAGAAGCTTTGCTGGAGCTGACTCCGTGTTTTCCCCCTGCCTTCCAGCGGTCAGAGTGAGCCCCTGCCATTCCCGGCAGCCGTCCATCATCTCCGACGCCTCCGCGGCCGAGGGCGACCGGTCATCCACACCAAGTGACATCAACTCACCCCGGCATCGAACGCACTCGCTCTGCAACGTAAGGCCCTGCCTGGTGGGGGCTTTGGTGCCCTGCTTTGGGGAGATGGGCTCTGGGGATTCTGCAGGGCCTCTGCTTCCCAAAACAGCATTGGGTTTGGAGTGGGGGGCACGCTGGGGCTTGGCTGACCTGGAGAGCTGCTGCCCTGGGGTTTGTCCCAGCCCCACCGCGGTTCAGCTGCACAAACGCTGCCTTTTGCCATAGGGGTGGGTGGTCTCAGGCTGTGTCGGGGTTGATTCAATGGATCCATCTCCTTGTGCCATAGGGGGACAGTCCTGGACCGGTACAGAAGAACTTGCACAATCCAATCGTACAGGTAGGGCACAAATCCTCTCAAATCCTGATTGTGCTAGAAAGTACTTGAAGGTGGCGAGGGGTCAGAGACACTGATTTTGGGTGAATGGAAGTCATCCTGAATTGTAAAGCTGGGATGTTGTATATGCCCATAATTTGCCCCGAAGCCCGGGTAATGCCATAGGCATGCACTGAGCTCAGGCCTTTAGCACTGTTGGTTTTTATAAGGCCCAGCCAAAGCAGGATATTCTTCTGTATTTGGCCCTAAAAATTGGGATATTTTTGCAATCCATACAGATGCTCTGACCATTCATTCCATGAGCTGGAATCCTGATCCAGTTGATAGAAGAGGCCAAAATCCCAGAAATGTGGGGAGAGGGCCCAATTTTAATGCAAATTCCACCACACAGGTTTCAAGAATATTGTTGTATTTTTGTCCAGGAGCTTAACATTACTTTGGACATGGATGAAAAGATTTTGTGGCATCCGGATGCAAATATGTTTTGGGACCTGAACCCAAATATTTTTTGGGACGGGGACCACATGGTCCACTATCCACGGTGTGAGGGAAGAGGAAAAATAGTGTAGGAAAAGCTGGTTACCCAAACTTGTGTCTTCTCCTCCCACAGTCTCTAGAAGACCTGGAAGACCAAAAACGGAAAAAGAAGAAAGAGAAGATGGGCTTTGGCTCCATCTCCAGGGTGTTTGCCCGGGGGAAGCAGCGCAAGTCCCTCGATCCCGGTCTCTTCGACGGGACGGCCCCCGACTACTACATCGAGGAGGACGCGGACTGGTGACGGCGCCGGAGCCTCTCCCGGCCCCGCTCATGTACATATCCCACATCCCCCGTCCCGCCTGTGGACGTGTTACCTGTTGTCTTGGGAGCGATGCAGCTGTGTCGTAACTTCAGTTTTTTCCCCTTTTTCCCTTTTTTTTTTTTTTTTTTTGTTTTTTTTTCCATCCTGGTAACTCCTTTGTTGTCGCTTCAGTTTGTCAGTTTGGGTTGGGGTTTTGTTCCCGTTTTGGGGGGGGAATTTTTCTGTTCTTTTTTCTTGTTCTTTTGACAAAACTTGAAACTTGAAGGACTGCTGTGTCTCTGTAAATACCAGAAATATTGTGCACTTTGTGCTTGTGACGTCTCTTGTCCGAAACCCGCTGTTTTCCGGAGCCCAGCCCGCGGGATGTCCTCGCATGGGGACGAAGGACCTGCCCAGCTGAGGGATCTTAGAGAGAAAACACACAAAAACAACAAAAGAAAATCTCCTTCGCTGTGATGTCTTCCTGGCCGAGCCCCGCAGAGGCGACCCGGGCTGGTTGTTACGCCTGCCGGTCTGGAAATAAGTGTTTTAACGTTCCTTTTTAGTTGTTTTAATTTATTTGCACAAACCCAGAGGAGCTATTCTAACTAAATTATTGTGAGAGAAGTTTTGGGATTTTTATATTTTTCCACGTCGGTTGGGATGGGGCGGGGAGGAGGAAGGGGGTGTTTGTACTGTACTGTCCTGGGAAGCTGCTGTCGGGGGGAATTGGGGGTGTCAGAGCCGTGGACCCCCCACCCCGGGCTCCCTCGGCTGCCCCAGGAGCACTTAACGCCTTGGAAAACGCAAACCTAAACACGTGCCAGGAAATCAGATGGGGGGAGCTTTGCCCGCTGTTTTTCCCTGCTTTTGGGGGGGGCTCACCCTTTGCTTCAAGTAAAATTTAGGGGGATCCAGCACAAGCTGGGAGCAGGGGACAGGTGATATCCCAAGATATCCCATATCCCAAGACGTTGCCCAGATAGGGCCGGCCACCCTGCTCCAGTTTGGGGTGTTACTGCCATCAGGGGGGCTGGGGAAATTGGTACGAGTCCCCACTGGGGAGGTTTTTCTGGCTCTGGGGTGATTTGGAAGCACAGGTGGAGCTTGTTTTTCCAAATCCCTTGGAAATGCCCCCAAACCGCCCCCCGGCGCGGCGGCCGCTTCCCCTCTCCACTAACACGTGCCACACTCTGCTTATGCCAAGATAAGTACCTTATGCTTTAATGCTTACAGTATAATTTTAAGCTCTTAAAAAAAATGTATTAAGATTTATTTAATGAACTATAATAGTGTATTATTTTTCTTAATTCCAATACGCGCACCCTGGTTGAGGAAAAAAAAGGGTATTTTGTCTTAAATCACCAAACTAAACCAATGCCCTCGTGCTGTGTATTCCATTCCAAGGGATGATGCAGAGAGGCCATGGAGGGGTGACAGAGGGACCAGCCCCCCCCAGGCTCTCCTGGGGTGGCAGGGCAGGCTTTGCCCCATGGCATTTTTTCTCTGCAGAGAAGCATTTTTATACATTTTGTTGTTTTTTGGGTTTTGTTTTGATTTTTTTTGTTCTCCTTGCATTTTTATAATTTAAACTCTAAACCACCAGAACAGATGAGCGATCTCCTTGTTATCAAGTAGTTTCCTTTGCATTTCAGCTTTTTTGTAAATTAGGAAATAATTCTAAAAATTACTAAGAGGATGATTTATTTAAAAGAGAACTTCGCTAAATAGCATATGAACTATGGGTAACATTAGATTTAACTTTTCCCCCCGTGAGCGGGGGAGAATCCTTGAAGGCATGGATGCAAATATAAAATTATAAAAGATCTAAATAAAGCTTATTTTAAAGTATGGATGAACTCCATGTGATTTAATTGGAGAGCCTGGACTGGTGTTGGCATCTCTGTTGTGTCACCAGGGTGCAAGACACCCTGGGTGCCACGTGAATTTGGCGGGCTCCAGGGTGATGGGAGCATGCAGGAAAAGGCTGGACCAGCTTTTCCCAGGACCAGCTGCCACCCAAAAGCCTGCTCCCAAATGAAATGATGCTGGCAGGAGGCAGGGACCGTCTGCATCTGTATGAAATGGGGATTTCAAGGGTTTAAGGTGAGTATGGATTTGGAGTGAACAGCCCAATGTCCCCCTTAGATATGGAAAATATAATGAGAAGGATCAAGAACAGCAGGAGGGATGGAGAAATCAGGAAGTGTTGTGTTCTGACTTTTATTAATGGAGGAATTATTGTTACCAATGTACAGGTTGATAAATTATTACTCTTGTTACTGTTATTCAGATGACGCTGGTCACCTGTAGGGCTGTGCCAGCACTTCAGTGGGGCCTGATGCCATTTGGGGTCAATGACTGTGTTTGCAGGCTGGAGCAAAGGCAACCTGCAATGAGTGTCAGCCCCATAATGAAGGTACAGATCAAGAGATCAAGAAAGGTACCTTTTCTTCTGTTTTTTTCTGACAGAAACAACCTCCTGGGTTTTGGGAGCAGCTGCAGAGCAGGTAAGAGCCACCATAGTGTGAAATGGGAGCTGGAGCAAAGAAAAATAGGAAAAACTCAGGAGAAGCCAGCTGGGTCTCCAACTCTTACCACTTGCAGCTGGAATCCAGCATTAATGGGAATTAAAGGTGGCATTAAAGGGTAACTGCTGAGCGTGGCAAACACAAGCCAGGCACAGACCATAGCAGCATTTGCTGCACTTGGAGCAGTTCCCTGCTAAGATTTGGTGATGTCCTTTGTGCATGGGGGATGGGGTGTGGGTGCTTATCCATCCCATCCGTAGTTTTAAAAGCTTTGGGAGCCCTTTGGGAGCCAGGAACGTGGCAGAGCTGTGGCTGCCACACTACTGCTGGTAAGGCTTCTGCCCTTGTGCCATGGGGGCCACACCAGACCTTGTGTAGGGGGACACAGGTGTCACCTCCTGTGCCAGAGCCACTCCCTATGTCTGTGGTGTCCTGGGCTGAGGCAGGGTGGTGGGGGGGGTGTCTTCTTGGTGGCTTTGTTCCCCCTCACCTACACTTCCCTGGCAGTGGAGGCTGTAGGAGCCTTATCCCTGCTGCATCCCCCTCCCATCAGCCTCATCCCTGCTGCATCCCCTATCAGCCTTACCCCTCCTGCATCTCTCCTGCATCCTCCTCCCATCAGCCTCATCCCTGCTGCATCCCATATCAGCCTTACACCTCCTGCATCTCTCCTGCATCCTCCTCCCCTCAGCCTCATCCCTGCTGCATCCCCTATCAGCCTTACCCCTCCTGCATCTCTCCTGCATCCCCCTCCCATCAGCCTCATCCCCGCCGTGCTGGTTACTGCAGCACCGTGCTGCGCTGCTGCCACCGTGTGAGCAGTGCCCGAGTTTCTGCGCCCCGGGTGTGTTTGTTTTAGGTGGGACTCGCCCACGTCGGTGCACTTTGCACCGCGCATGTTGCTGTGCAGACGCTCGCAGAGCCTTTTCTCTGGCGAGGACTTTAGACTGAGAAAGGCAAATATCCCAACACCGCATCAGGGCATGGGGTATTGTGTGGGATGGCCGGTGTACCCCACAGAGGGGACACCCCCTTTCCCCAGCACCCTTTTCTGGTGTGTAACCCAGCTGTGCTGTGCCTGGCATCATCTCTGGGTGACATTACAACAGAAGCTGTGTTTGCCTGCTGTGCACTGCTAACCTGTGGGTCAGGAATGAGGTTGAGAGGTCATAGCAGAGAAAAAGGGGTGAGTCTGGGACATTTCCTGCCTTGGCACTGACTCACCCCGTGGCTTTAGCTGGTGATCTCCCGGGGCTGGATTTTTGGTGATAAAGAGCTAAACTGGTGTACAGCAAACATATTGAACCACCATATTCACCAAACAAGCTGAATAAATCATCAGGAGGTTGGTAGGGTTTGGCATGGGGTCAGTCACAGAGTGGGGGTGATGCTGGCATCTCCCCAAAAGCTGGTGTCAAGGGCTGCTGCTGAGGCTGCTGGTTTATTGCTCAAGCCTGCTGAAAATTTGGGAATGTGCCTGTCATAAATTCACCTATTTTCAGTGTTTTCCCTGGAGGAGTTTTCGACTGGTGCTGCTTTGTATGCATAAAGCCAACACTGGAAATGTCTTTGAGTCCTCGCCTGCGCAGCCCCAGGGATGCAGCAGTGCCTGAGGGTATCCCTGACTGCAGACATCCTTTGGGACATCCTGCTCTGCCATTGTCCCTGCTGCTGTCCCCACTTCAGCGCCTGTCTTTACCTTCCCACTGCCCTGACCTGACACAAGCACCAGCAGAGCACAGACCGAGTGGCTCCTCTCCATCCAACCAGGACACTGGAGCTGTGATAAGGCCTCATATCCAGGTAAGAAGGTTTCCTTGGAGTTTTATCACTGCTGGTGAATGATTTCCCAGCATTTTCCTGTTCTTGGGCACAAGCCCTCATTTACCATCTGCTCCTAATTTTGCAAAGCTACATTCAGCTCTGCTCAGCTCTTTTAAATAACCCGCCGCACGACACCACCGTAGCTCTGCTCTTCCAGCCGTATTCTCCTCAAGCCATGGGTCTCCTGCTCCCAAGTCCTGCCCAAGACAGAGCTTCACCAGGGGGATGCAGCAGCCTCCCAAGCAGCTCCAGGAGGAAGCAGCAGGTTATTTACTGTTATTACTGTTAACACAGCGGCTTTATTTGCGCTGTTTTGCAGCCGCAGACGTGCGTGCGCTCGGAGCGGCAGACGGTGACCTGGCACGGTGGTTGAACTGGTTGTACTGGAACCGCCAGGTCCCGGCAGCCCCGGGGACACCGGATCCTCACCCTGCCAGGAGATGCCGGCAGGTCACACCCTCCCACCGGGAGCGTGCAGAAATGCCTCCCAAGTGGCTGGTTTTCCTCTTTTTTCCCACTTGCATGGCAGGTTCCCAGCCGGCAGCCCCGGCAGGGACTCTAAAGTGGGGTGTAGAAACACAAGCATGAGGAAGAGAGAGAAAAGTATAGACCAGTGCATGTGGGCTGGGAATGGGATCTGAGGGAGCCCATCACGGAGCAGGCTGGGATGGGCTTTCACCCTGGGGGCAAAGCTGGGGCCCTGCCATGTTCCATTATATATTTATATATTTATTATATTTCGGGTGTTAATTGGCTGTAAACTCCATTAGTCATCAAACCACAGAATAGTTTGCATAGGAAGAGACCTTAAAGACCATCTCATCCCCCCCTGCCATGGGCAGGGACACCTCCCACTATCCCAGGCTGCTCCAAGCCCCACCCAACCTGGCCTTGGATACTTCCAGGGATGGGGCAGCCACAGCTGCTCTGGGCACTCTGTGCCAGGGCCTCACCACCCTCACAGGGAAGAATTTCTTCCTCATATCTAATCTAGATCTAGACTCTGCCAGTTTGAACCCGTTTCACCTTGTCCTATCATTCCATGGCCTTGTAATATAATAATATAATAATATACTATAACATAAACGTGCAGTCTGGTGGCTCTACTGACCTGACTCCCAGGGATGGACTTTACCCTTTTCAGGACAAGCCATCCAGCTGTGGGTATCCAGGAGTCACCTGGAGCTGTGCTTTTGGCTCACTGTTGGAAAGTTTTGGAGGAATCCAGGAACATGTCTAGGCTTCCACTGGTGACTTTAACATACATGCTGAGCACCTTTGAGCAGGAAAAAGCAGGGAAATGTGACAGTGAGCAATTTTTAAGGCAGGATAATGTGAGCCCCTGGCAACTCTGCACGTAGCAGGGCATCAGATGCCCCTCTGAAAGGCCCTTTTGTTGCCTGCTGGTGGCTCTGGTGGGGCTCCAGTTCCCTCCTTGGCATTCCTGCGCTCTGTACCCTGCATACCTGGCTGGATAAACACTCTGGAGAAGTCCCAGCCCCCCCTGAACTGGGCAGGGAGTGTTTGCAAGGGGAGGATTTGAGCTGCCACAGATAAATACCCACAATGGGATGGCTGGGGAGCTGGAATGGGAAATGAGCCCAAGGGATGGATGTGAATACATTATCCCACAGAAAATGTGTATCAGGGAGAGGCAGGTGCTTTAGCAGTCATCCAAGGGGTGAAGGCAAGCCTCCCCCTCCTTGATCCCGCTCCACTGCCACTGAAAAGCCCATTCCTGGCCAATATTCAGCTTTGTGGAGTGGGAACCCGAGGAGCCACGTTATGAATGTCCCCTCTGTGCTCATGGTCTCCAGGGCCTCTGCAGGGGGGTGACCTGGCTCAGGCACGGAGCTCTCCCTGCGCCGGATCAGTGACAGTCGCTGTGTGAAGTCCATGTTCCCCCTTTTCTTACAGAGAAAACAATTCCCTGTTATGTCTCCTGACTGCCGGAGCTGCTTGGGATGTCAGGTTTGTGGCTGACACAGGAAGGTGGAGAAGGAGAGGGGGAAATCCGCCTGAAGTGGGGAGAATTTGCCTGAGCCAGTGGCCAAGCCAGAAAATGCAAAACCATCCATCCAAGGAAAAGCAAATACATATGCAGTTACGTTTAATAATTATTTTTCTATAGCACAGCTCTCAGAATTGCCCTTTGATTAGAGGGGGAGGTCTCGCTGCCGTGCGCCGGGGAAGGTGAGTCAGTGGAAAATACCATCGGCTCCATGTGGGATTGTGCTCCTAGGGAGAGATGCAGGGAAGCAGGGGGGGTTTCCCAAGCATCCTGAACTCCAGTGGCCCCAAGGCAGGGCTGTGGAGCTGAGTCACGCCAGGTGATACGACAAGTTTTGTTGGGTTCGTGATGCCTTTTGCCTTCACAAGGTCTCCCAGGGCTTAAGGGACAGGAAAAACTGCAGTGGCTGGTCCAGCAGCATAGTGATGCAGTTTTTTTGCTTGGATCAGGGAAAAACCCACCCTGAGTATCATCTCCAACAGGATTTGAGTCCTTGGTGGTATTTATTATTGCAGCTGGGTGTGAGAAGAGCCTGGAAAAACACATCCCCGTTGCTGCTGGGATGGCAGCCAAGGAGAGGTGACACTGGACACAGCGTTAGTTGCACTGAAGTTTGCCAGAGCCCAGCTCTGCTCCCCGTGGTTCAGTCTGGAAACCATGGGAATGTCTGGCTATGAGGCCAAGGCATGTGGCCACAAGCCATGGTGAGGGCCATGCCTGGAATGGCTCTTCCCAGCAAGTGAGTGGTTAACTGGGAGTGTTTATAGAGGGCAGCAGCCTGATAAAAAGCGCTTTCCAAGCTCCCTGTTAGTGCAAGTTTGGCTTCACGGGGATATTGTCTTTGCTCTGTTGAATGCAGTGATGAGCCTGAGTGATTGGAGTTCCTCAAAATGAGGCTTCTGCAAACACAGCTTGGAACTGATTGAGGAAAAGCTCCACTCATCAGCAAAAGACAGTTTTACAAAGCAGGTCCGTTGCAAGATCGGTTTTAAACTACAGAAAAAAACCCTAAAACTTGCATTAGGTGTTGGGGATCATTTTTTCCTTGGGAGGGTGGGGAGGCCCTGGCACAGGGCGCCCAAAGAAGCTGTGGCTGCCCCATCCCTGGAAGTGCCCGAGGCCGGGTTGGGTGGGGCCCGGAGTAACGTGGGACAATGGGAGGTGTCCCTGCCCATGGCAGGGGGTGGAACGAGATGGTCTTTAAGGTCCCTTCCAACCCAAACAACTCCGGGATTCCATGAAAGCAGAGATGGATGCAACTGCTCCGAGGGGGTGACCCGATCGGTAACCCCAGTGTGATCCACACCTGGGTGTGGGGGTCTCTCTAGTGGTCTCCCTACTGTTTTCGGAAGTCTTTTGGATTCCGCCCCCTCCGCTCTCCCGGTTTCCCGGAACGGATCCCGGTGCCCGGGGCCGGGGAGCGGCGGGGCCGGTCCCGGGAAGCGCCGCCCCGGGAGGGCCGGGCCGGGGAGGGCGGAGCGGCCCCGCAGGACCCACCGCAGCCGCCGCCGGAGGTACTTGGGGTCGGGGGAGCCGGGAAGGGACGGGACCCCCTGTTCTGGGATCCTTCGGAGCGCTGGGAATCGGGAGCGGGGCGGGCTGGGCTCGGTTCCGCCGGGAACGGGACCAGGAACGGGAGGGAGTGGGAGCCGGGTCCGGCTCGGGCTGAGCTGGAATCACTTCCAAAGCTTGGGGAAACACCTGCAAAGCGGGGGAAACATCCCTCAAAGCAGGAGCAAACGCTCCCAGAGTGGGGGGATCACCCCCAAAGCCGGGTCGCGCACTACGGGGTTGGAGCGGCGGCGTTTGGGAAGCGGCGGAGCCTTGGGATCACCCCCCGGGGACCCGCGGGCTGGGGCACCTCGGCAGCCCTGCCAGGGACCGGGTGGCCGTGCTGGGAGTGGGGAGAAGAGTGGCCGTGGTTTCGGGGACGGTCAGCTGGCACTTTGGGGAAGGGTCAGCAGCAGGGAGGGGGTCAGGCTGTCCCCCACGCCAAACGCGCCCCGCAGCCCGGCAGCAGTGTCACCGATCACGAGCCCGCGGCTGGCGACGTCCGTCCCCGGGAAGGTGCAGGAGCGGTGTGCGAGCCAGGCTGCTGGGAACGCAAACAAAGCCAAGGAGAAGGACACCTGTGCCGGCCAGGTCGGGGCCGGCCGGTCCAGTAGTGGAGCGCCGGTCGCTGGAGGTTCGACCCTTCCTATCGTGACACTCCCGCCGAAGAAAGAGTGGTCTGGAGCTTTGAGGGGCTCAGCAAACTCACGGGTGTCTCCCAAGCGTGTCCCAGAGTGGTTGTCTGCTGATGTTGGTGTTTGATTTTTGGAGGTGACGTGGTGGGGACAAGCAGTGCCGAGCACAGGGTAGCAGGGTTTGTTGGGAAGTGTGGATGTGTGAGCAGAAACCAGCGGCTCCATGAGCCTGTCCCGTGTGAGATGGGCTGCCTTTGGCTCTGCGTGGTGGATGGAGCCTGGTGAGGTGAAGCTGCACCAGGAGGTGTGGCCCTGGTTTTCTGGCTCCTTAAAACCTCTCTGGAGCAGACCTAGGTGACTGCCAGATGGGATGCTGCTACAACACATCCCTCTACAACAAATCCAAGCATCCTGCAGCTGTCCACAGCCCTGGATATGAGAGCCAGAAAGAGAAACCTCCCAGGTGTCAGCAGGGAACATGTGGGTGTGGGGCTGGTGAACCCAGCCCTGGACTGAGGTGACTCGGAAGTATGTGAAATGCCTTTGATTTTAGCTGTGTAATTACACGGGCTGGAAAACCCTTGGGAAGGGAAGTGCCTGGGGAAGGAGGAATGTTTGGCCATCGGTGCCCTGGAGAGAGCTGAGTGTCGGTGCCTGGCGCCGTGGTGGTGCCATGGGAGATGCCAGAGGGCCAGGGCTGGGCAAGGCTGTCTGCCTGCTCTCCCACCTGGAGCCCTGGCAGCCCAGGTATGTGTCTGCCTCACAATGCTGCTCCACGCTTTTCTCATTCCCAGTATATTTCACAGGCAGAAACTGATGTCAGGGCTCTATGGAAGCAGCTGAATATCCTGTGTGAGCAGTGCAGGTGATTTGGAGCAACATAATCCCCAGCAAACCTCCATCCCTATCGAAATACCTGTGCCCACCTTGCGGAACTCTGCTGCTCTGTGCCTGGCTGCTCCGTGTCGCTTGGCTGCCCAGCCAGCTCCGTGTCCCCGGGCTGGCTCCGTGTCCTCCAGTGTCACCCCTCACTCCTTCCCTGCCCTGGGGGCTCCTTGGCCATCCACAGTGGGTTTTCTTTGTGGGTCTTACTCGTTGGAGAAGATGTTGGAAAAGATGGGGAGAGGTGATGCTGTGTGGGGGAAAAAGGAGTTGCTGGAAATCCAGGCAGAGGATGAGGAAGGCGGTGCTGGCGAGGCCGATGGCAGCGTGAGGTGCCAGGTTAGTGGCTTGCAGGAAGGGGAGATCATCCAGGGGCTCCAGCAGTGGGACAGGAGGTGCTTAAAGCACTCCAGAAGGGCTGGGAGGAGGGGGGAGTGCTGGGTTCCGCTTCAGAGGACATCAAAAGGGCAGATGGATAATGTCTCCCAGTGCTGGAAGGCTCTGGAGGAGGGTGTGTTATCTGGGTGTTATCTGGCACAGAGACGGGGACAGGTCCCAGAACAAAAACCAGGGGGAGGCTGCGGGGGAATGGCTTTATCTCAGCGGAAACAGCAGATTAGGAGAATTAAAAAAATTCCAAACTCAGAGGTGCAAAGTGGTGTCCAAAGGAAAGCAGGAAGGAGAAAGAGCAAAGTGCTGGGATTTTCCCAGGCAGGCATGCACCAGGCCAAGGTGCATAGGGAATTTAGCTCCCCGAAGAGAGGTGAGCACGCCTGTTGCCTGGAAAATTGCATAGATCTTTCCAACAACTTCAGAGTGAATACAGCAAACCTTTACTTGAAAGCTTTCAGGTACACAATATGGCAAAAATCGCACATGGTGTGGTAATTCTACAGTTTTTATAAGGTTAGTTGATCAGTACACTTATTATATACTGTCCATTTAAAGGGTTAGTTGATTAGGGGTGTGACAGCCACAGCTTCTCTGGGCAACCTGAAGATAATTCCTGGGGTCCTGCCACACTGGAAGCAGTCCAGAGGCTTCTTTTGCCCCACTGTTGTTATGTCTGGTCCACATTCTGGTTGGAAAACAGAAAGTCCTAGTCATTGGTTCTCTTCTTGGAATGAGACTAAACAGTATTTTAGGAAAGTGTTTACAAGGTTAGCTTATTGTTCCTAAATGTAGGGAAGAAAGACAGGAAAAGTACTGGCAGCTACAGCCATGCATCAACAATCTACAAAGCTACAAATACATGAAAAATATAAAAAGCTAAAAATCCTAGGCATCACCCCAAGCCCCCATCCCTGGTTTAGCAGAGCTGGGGCTGAAAGCATTAGTCTGGCTCCCCGTGCCCATCCCAGAGCCCGGCTCAGGGAAAGCCCCAGGACAGTGTTTACACAGCGACCAGGACACAGCGAGGGCTCCCCGACCTGCCGAGAGCCGGTGCCAGCGTGGCCTCGGTGGCCAGGGCAGCATTGTCCCCAGGAACAAATGGCAGCGTGCTGAAACACCAGTGCAAAAGGACTCTCTGTCCCTGTCCTTTACCGCCGTGCAGCAGGCACCGCTTGGATGGATCTGATGGAATTACGGGGAGAAGGAGTCTGGGAGGCAGTTTCTTATATCTCAGTGGCAAAGGCCAAGGTGATGGCTGCTGCACAGTCATGATTACAGCTCTGGAGAATGCCTGCCATGGCCTGTATGATCCATGCTGCTTCAGAAACCCTTGGGAATTCCCAGGGACACGGCAGAGGCAGAGGCATATGGCTTGGGAGTGGTCAGGCACCGTCTCGTGGAAATGGGGTGTTTTGTGGGCCCTGGCACTGTTGTTCTGCTGTGGAGGCCACGGCCAGCCAGGTGGACTGCAGCATCCTGAGCCTGGGAATGGGCTTTCCCGTGACCCCCTTGTTTGGCAGGAAGCGGCAGAGCCGGGGCCCTGGGCTCCCTCAGGAGTGGGAGAGGGGGGAGAGACTTGGGCAGGATTTGAGGAGAACATCCCTGTTCCCCCAGCACTGTCTACAAGGTACAGCTGAGGAGGGGTTGTTAAAAATGAAATTTAAGAAAAAAAGAGGGTAAAATAGTTCTTAAATGTCAGTAGGGAATGCCAGGGGCGATGGAGATGTGGATGTGTTCTTTTGTGCTCTAGGCAGGAAGTATAAGTAAAATGTGGGAAAGTCCTGATAGTCTGCATGGGGCTGTCCCTCCAGGTGCTTATTCCCTGGTGAGATGCTCTAAAATGGGCTGGAATTTGTCCAAAAGATCAGAAATTGGCTAAATCAGCAGCAGTGCTTCTTTTCCTGACTCAACTGGATTTCTCTGGGTATTCCCTTCATCCCCTGACCTGCATCTGGCCAGAATTATCCCTGTTTCTGGGGCAGGGGTAACACGGACAGCAAGAAGAGCCAAAGAGAGAGAAACCATGGCAGGGAGTTGGAAGGAGATGGTCTTTAAGATCCCTTCCAAACCCAAACATTCTGGGATTCTATGAAAATACCTCACAAGTCTTGAGCTGTTGCTTTTTAGACCCCACATGGAGTTTTGTGTTCCTGGTGGGTTGAACCCCTGTGTAATGAGGTCTCAGCACCAGGTTGTGTCCAGTGCCAGAATGAGCTCCTGAGGATGTGCTGGGCCAGCAATTAGCAGGGAAGGGGGTTAATGAGCAGGTTCTCTGGGTGGAAGCATGAGGATGAAGGGAGAGCCTTGTAATCTAACACAGAGGAGACTCTGGAATCTTCGGATGGTTGGAGAACGGGTTTATTTTCCCCCAGAATTTTCCAGAAAATTAGTGGTGTGACTGGTGATGGAGTCACAGCCTGGTTTTTAGAGGCAGCTCCAAGGGGCTGTGTCACTCTGGGACATTGTCCTGGGAGCCGTGCTCCGATGGCTCCTGGGGAGCGAGGAAACCCTGGAGCTCATCCCACATCTGGTGACTGCATCAGGGTTTGACCTCTTCCCTGAACTGCAGACTCATCTCTCGTGATCCTGTGACAAAGGTGTTGCTGCTGGAGCGTGAGTGGGAAGGTGATGTCATGGCAGGGAAAATCCAAAGGTTGTGGAGGGCAGAGGAGCGTGGGTGCTGCTGAGGGCAGCGGGGGTGTCAGGCTTCCTCGTGAGTCACCCAGCGGGGCCTCCGGAGCGCCGGGATGCGGAACATGATCCAGGGCTGACCCTGTCGGGGGGGTCTGTCTCCCACGGAGGAGAAGCTGTTCCTGCTGCTGCTCCACCTGGGTGGCTGTGCCAAAGCCTCCAGGGCGTGTGGTTTGGGCTTATCCCGAACCTCCCCATGCCCAGTTAACACTTGGCCACGTTGCAAGAGCATCCCGAAGGGCTCTGGCAGCCTGCAGGAGTAGGGGAGAAGTGCGGGAAGCCCAGAAGAGGTGTGGGTGCCCCCCGGGCTTTGCAGCCCTGCTGGAGGAGTTTAATGGTTCAGAGATCCTGGTGTAAATCATTGCCAGGGCAGGGCATGGGCAAGCAGGGAACGGGATGGAGAGGGGTCTGGCTTGCAGGCAGAGGAAAGGGGAAGGGGCTGTAGGGGGCTGAAGCCCTCAGGCACCACTTGCCCACCTGATGTGGGGACAAACTTTTTACAGGGCCTGTTGGGAAAGAACATGGGGAGATGGTTTTAAAGTCAAAGAGGGATGATTTGGACTGGATATTTAGGAAGAAATTCTTCCCTGTGAGGGTGGTCAGGCCCTGGCACAGGGTGCCCAGAGAAGCTGTGGCTGTTCCACCCCTAGAAGTGTTCAAGGCCAGGTTGGATGGAGCTTGGAGCAACCTGGGATAGTGGAAGGTGTCCCTGCCCATGGCAGGGGGGGATGAGATGGGTTTTAAGGTCCCTTCCCATCCAAACCATTCTGTGATGGTGGGATGAGCATCCAGACAGCACCAGGGATGCTGGACATGAGGCAGAGACAGCAGCAGCTCCCTTCCCAGGATACTGACGTCAGGGCACTGTTGGAGCAGTGATAGGAACAGCTCTGGAAAGCCAGGAGAGCAGCTAATTCAGCGGAGAGATAGACTGGAATAGCAAGTCTCCTGCTCTAATCTGATTGCTGGGCTGATGGGTAGCACTGCAAGGAATCTGTGAAAAACTTCCAGGCACAGAGGTGACGTAAGAGCTTAAATCCTGCCCACTTCCAGGACTGAGGTGCCTGAGGGAGCCACAGAGGCTGTGAGCAGGCACAGAGGTTTAGACACCACGGGTAGAGGTGACCAGCTCTGTGTGTGTTCTGTGCCCACCATGGGTGCAGTGTGATTTTCCTGCCCCAAGGCCATCACAGCTGTTCTCAAGTGAAGTCTTGGCTGGCTGATGTGTTTGTGACAAGGATGGAAGCTCAGCTGGATCATCAGGTGAGGAAAAAACCCCACAGGGCACAAGCAGAGAGCAAAACCTTTGTGTGGGAGGGCAGAGGCCAGTGCTGGTACCACCAGTCACAGGTTTGGAAGCGCTTGGGTGGGAGGATGGCTCTTGGAATGATGGTGAGAACATTTTGGATGCAGTGTTCTCCCCATCCTCAACTGCTGCTCACTAGGATGGAATTAAAGCTGGGATCAGGGGATGCCTTCCCCGAGGAGCACACAGAGCAGCAGCCCTGTGCTGGAGCTGGGCACAGCAGGGAATGAGGGGCTTGCCCCTGCCTGCCTGTGGCAGCTCCCATCGGGCTGGGATCGGCACCTCCTGGGTGTCCCAGAGCCCCAGAAAACTGTGGGAGCCGAGACTTTACCCTGCCCAGACCCATGTAGGGCCAGGGATGTGTCTAGAGGGGCTGGGACATCCCTCTGGGAGTCTCCACAGCCATGCTGGAGCTCAGGCAGTGAGCAGGGACGTTTCTCTGCAGATTCCTCCTCTCCAGCTTTGCGTGTGTGCCTTTTCCTGCCGCAGCCGCTCTGTTTTCTGGGAGTGCTGCTTTCTCCTGGCCCTTGACCCTGCAAACTGGGCGTGTGTTCAAGCTAAACAAGCAAACATGAAGCTTTTGAGCTCAAGAGGGTTGAGCTGAAGGGTGTGGGGGGGGTGTATGAATATAGCACCACTGACAGCACAGCCCAGGGCCACCTCGAGCCCAGCCCAGCATCAAGAAGCTGGGGAGAGAAGGAGAGATCCCTGACATGGCACATCTATGGATCTGCAAGGCTCACTGGGGTGGAGATGGGGCAGTTCAGCTGTGAGGATGCAAGCTGGCCACCTATGGGTCACGGGACCCAAGGTCAGGGAGGTGAGTGGGCAGGAGATGTGGCTCCATATGCTTATTTTTGGAAATCAAGCACATCTGGTCCTGGCAACTCAGAAAGCATTCAGAGGAGGTGGTGGAGGAAGAGTTCCCACCCGTGGCCTGGCTGGTTGGAAATGTTCATGCTCAGACATCCCCGAGGGATCCAGCCAGGGCACTCAACACCAGCGTGTGTTGCTCCAGGGAGGGTGAGAGCCGGCCTGAAGTGAGCCAGGGGCCCGGCTGAGGGTTCCCCATCCCGGCAGCCCTTGCCAGCAGCAGCCAGGGGAAGCCACAGGGTCGAGTTGGCTGGGAGAGAGGCAGTTTTGGTTTCTGTTCTCCGGGCAGGAGGGCGTTCCAGGGCAGGCAGCCAGCGCCATGAGGAGCCCTGCTCCCTCCCAAACAGGGGGAGAGGAGAAACTGTACAGCCAGGATTGTGTTTCTGAGCACTTCCAGGTTGGTTTGCATTGACAACAGCTCTTGAAATAGATTTTGATAGCCTTCCTTTGGTGCAGTGAAGCTGTCAGTTATCACACTCCTAAGGACAGGCAATCTCAGCCCTTAGCAAACATCGGCGATTTGATTGTTTTCAAAGGTTGGTGGATATTACAGCCAAGAAGGCAGCAAAGGGCGGGGATGGGAACGGCCAGGAAGGATCCAGCTGCCCTGCTCCATCCTGCCATGCACTCCTCAGGCAGGGCAGCGTGAGATTGCAGCGTTAGTTGGATGAATCGGTGTGGTGGTGGCTGCAGAGCCTTTGCTGTTTGCCCCGCACTCACCCCAGCTTCCCCTCTGCCCGCAGAGCTCGCCGCCTGCCCGGGGAGGGGGCCGCACGCATGCCAGCAGGGCTGCAGCCCCCCTGCCCCGAGCCATGCGGTGACCTGGGCACAGCCCGGCACCCCAGCAGCCATGGCCCAGTCCCGGGCCAACGGGTCCCACTACGCCCTGACGGCCATCGGGCTGGGCATGCTGGTCCTCGGCATCATCATGGCCGTGTGGAACCTCGTGCCCGGCTTCGGGCCCCCCGACAAGCCCGGCAGCCACAACAGCAGCAAGCCCGACCGCGGCTCCGGGGGCATCCTGAAGAGCAAGACCTTCTCGGTGGCCTACGTGCTGGTGGGGGCGGGTCTGCTGCTGCTGCTGCTCTCCATCTGCCTCAACATCCGCGACAAGAAGAGGCAGAGCGAGGACCTCGCCATCGCTCACGTGCAGCGCCAGGTGTCTGCGGAGCCCTCGCAGCAGGAGGACAGGTGAGGAGGCGTTCTGGGGACAGAGGGAGTGGGATCGGGTGTGGGAGTGAAACCAAGAGTTGTTGTTGCTCAGGAAGATCTGGAGCAAGGAGGGGAAGGCAGCGTGTGCTGAAGAAAGGAGGCTCGTGCCGTGGTTTAGGGTTTTGATATGTCCTGGAGACAGGAAAAGAGTGACTCCAGCTGCATTTATGCAGCTGTAAGTGGAAGGGAGGCTTGTTGGTGTGTGAAGTGGGGTCTACACAGAGCTCTGGTCAAGGCAACGTTGGGAGAGGTGCCACTCCTGGTTCTGCTGGCTCATGGGAGCGAGCTGAGGAACGCTGGGCAGGGTCCTGGGTAAGGCAGAGAGCAGCAGGCTCCTGCCAGACACTGGGAGAGCAGCCACAGGGGCAGGAGAGGGGCTGTCTCTGCCTCGCTGGGTGCAGCCAAGGTGCCAAACAGCCTTGGAGACTGGCCATGGAGTTTAGACCTGGTGAAAGTCTGCAGGGCTCTGCTGTTTGCTCAGGGAGCTTCGTGGAGCAGAGCAAAGGCTGCTGCCACAGCAGGCATGGTCTGCACAAACACAGGTGCAGGGGAAGTCCCTGTGCAGAGAGAGGCAGGGGAGCACTGGGACAATGTGGGGTGCAGGGGGACTGGATGGGACAATGGCTCTGCTGGCTCTTGTCAGGGTCTGCAGAGCCACCCCAAAAACTGATTTTCCATGTTTAACTGGAAACATAACTTCAGAATGCCAAGGAAATGGCAAGTACTGTGTGCAGGTACCTGTGCAGAGATGGTGGCATGGAGCAGAGTTGAATCTCTTTGCGGAAAACCCCAAGGTACCCAACCCATAAGACATCAGAATGACAAAGACAGAGGGGTGCTGTCCTTTTCTAATGTATTTTGACTGGGTTTTGAGAGTGGAGGAGGAAAACTGATGCTCTTTTGAGGGAAGAAATCACTGCTGGGCAATAAAAAAGGGTCTGTGGGCAGAGAAAGTGATCATCAAAGATGGTCATAAATCACAAGGAAATAAAATGTGTCTGAACTTAGGTGGGGTCATGATTTGTTCTGTTAAGCAAAAGGAAACTGGCATATTATGCAGAAGGGCAAAAACTATTTCTGGTGGGGTGGGGTGGTTTTATTGTTTCCATCCCCTCCCCACAATGAAGCTCAAGTGATGTGCTACCCACAGCCTTAACTCTTTCCCCTTTAGTCAAGAAGAAGATGAAGATGTCTCTTCCCAGTACTACGTGCCCAGCTACGAGGAGGTGATGAACACAGGCTACTCTGAGCCCAGAGACTCAGACAGGAGCAACAGGCTCAGCGTCTCCCTGCCCTCCTACGAGTCCTTGGCGGGGCTGGAGGAGAGCAGCCCGGCCCCGGGAGCCACGGGCACGGAGCCCGGCCCGGAGAGGCAGCCCAGCCGGCACAGCTCCCGCCTCAGCAAGCGCCTGAAGCCCCTCAAGGTCCGCAGGATCAAGTCAGAGAAGCTGCACCTGAAGGACATCAGGCTAAACCTGGAGCAGGGCAACAGCAGTGTCCCTGTCACGATAGAGCCCCTCACCCCTCCGCCCAAGTACGAGGAGATCCAGGAGAAAATGCCAGTGAGCCAGCAAATGCCTTAAAAAAAAAAAAAAAGAGGAATCCGTGATGCTGCTTGGTTCAGGGTTTTTAAAAACTCACCATGCCAAGAGGGGCTTGGTGTGTGGGTGGAGAAGCAGCCAGGGCTCCCTGGAAGCTGCCACGTGGAGGACGTGCTGTGGCACAGGGATGGGACTTGTTTTCCCTGGGACTGGGTTTTACAAAAGGCTGTCAGGACAGAAACCTGATCACCACAAGTTCTGCTGCTGTGAAGTAAATGAAGGCTGAACATGCCAAAAGTGTCACTTGTGGTGTTTGATATGAGACCACCCAGTGCATCCTCTCACCTCCTCTCCCCTTGCTTCCAGAAAGACTCTTCCAAGCCACCAGACTGATACTGCAGAAGGATTTTCCAAGTAGAGAAGTGAAATGTTTCTTTTTTTGGGTGTCTTTTCTTTCTGAGGAAGGGGAAGCGCGTTGCCAGAGCAGCACCACGGCTTCCCCCGGCTCCCAGCTGGGCTGGGCTGGTGGCCCAGAGCCAGCCCCAACTCCTGCCAAGGTCTCTGCTGGCTGGTGGGAAGCAGCTGAAAGGGGCCTCCTGCTCCTCAGGGAGAGGATGGGTTTCTTGCTTCGGTTGCTTTCCCTGTTGTGTCTTGTGCTCCATTCGAGGCAAGCGGGTGGCTCCGGGGCTTTGGGAGCTGCGTGCGCCAGTGCCAGGGGTGAAACCACTGCTGAGCATCCTGTGCAGGCAGACTGGTCTGAATAAATGTTTTGTACGTTGTGTGTGTGCTGTGTGTGTGTTGTGTACTTGTGTGTGGCTGGCCCTTCCCCAGGTTTGGGATCCATCAGCTGCTGTAAGGTGGGTGCTGCTCTGTGAGCATCCCAGCCCTGTGCTGCCTCCCGGGCTTCCAGCAAAGCCATCGGCCACAAAGCCACCAGCACAGCCAGCCACGGGCCCCCTCGGGCAGTCTGAGATTGGGGGGGGGAGGCAGCTTTGCTGGTGTGATGCTGATATCCATGTGATCCTGGAATCCTGTAGGTTGGAACAGACCTCCAAGATCATCGAGTCCAACACCTGGCACTGCCAGGACCACCGCTGAGCCATGTCCATGTTAGGGACTGTTCAGCAGAGGCTGGATTGATGCTGTAGTTGATAGAAGGTATGAGAAGAGTCCAAGTGACCAAAACAAAGATAAAGAAGAGATGCTGGCCCAAAACCACATAACAGTTTCTCTTGTTAATTATTATTTCCTATTACATCTCCTAATTTCTGTTGTTATGTCATAGGAGTTTTACTTTGCTGTGCCCCAAGGCATCATCTCAGATGGGCAAAATAACCTCATTAACTAAGGGACTCTCTCACTGAAGAGAAGGAATCAAAGAGTAGAAGAATATACCCCAGACTGAGGGATTTGGGGTGGGGAGTCCTTGTGTGGGTCTTGTTGAGGGGTTGGAAAGGTGGTGCAGCTCCTTGGAGGTTGTGTCCCAGGCACAGGTGCCCCTAAGAGCCCACTGGGCACCAAGTCCTCTCTCCTTGGTGAAGAAATGCAGCCGTAGCAGTGGTCCTAGAAAATGTGGGTGAATAAAGTAAAGTTTCTTGTCTGAGCAGTTCCAAGTTAAAGTTTTATTGAGCTTTGTCAAAAAACAAATGAAATAGACTGGCAAAAGCAGCATCTTACACATCTCCTGTTTCATGAAGGAAAAGAGCTGGAAAGCTGTGGTGAAGTGCAGTGACCTCAGTGACACGAGCTGTGAATAATGCAGAGATTGTGCCAAAAATGTCCATGTGGCTAATGAGCATCTCTGGCTACTTGAATGCTTGTCCTTGGTGGTTTGGGGGAAGCAGAGGGAGATGTGGGGTGCTGAGAAGTGTGGATGCTTCCAAAGCCATGACCATCATTGTCCTAGGATGGCTTTTCCCTGTGGCACTGTAAGGGGATGGTTATTCCTGAAGGCAAAGGCAATGGAGAAGGAAGTGGGGACAGCACAGCTGTCTCTTCCATGCACATCCTGCAGCAGCTTCATCTCACCCCAAACTCAGGCTGCTTCAAAGGAAGAGCATTGGCAGGTGAGAAATCAGGATGTGTTTAAGGTTTGCATGTGTCTCAGCATCTGCAGAAGGTAACTCTCATTCCAGGACAATCCATGAGTTCAGCCTGGAGAAGAGAAGGCTCTGGGGAGACCTTAGAGCACCTTCCAGTACCTAAAGAGGCTCCAAGAGAGCTGGAGAGGGGTTTTGCACAAGGGCAGGGAGCAACAGGTCTAAAGTGAATGGCTTCAAACTGGCAGAGGTTTGCACAGAAGCTCTGCCAAATCTGCTGCTCGTGCCTCGAAATGAAGCATGATGAAATCTTGCAGGACTTGTGAGGCCAAACTGGGGTTTGGTGGTGGCAAGTGTGGCCTTTTTCCCTTTTTTTTTCTGCTGTTAAAGGATGTGTGGCAGCCTAGGACCAAGGGATATCGATGGAGAAGCGCTGATGGGTGACACCATCCACCTGGCAGCAATGTTATCCCCTCACCTGAGGTTGCAAGACCCATTTGTGTGTGTGTGATATTAAATAAAAAAATAATTAAAATGGGGACTAAAGGTTCTTTGGCAGCCCTGGCAGGTGGCAGGGCCCCTGTGAGGTTTGGGATACACGTTCCCACCCGGCTGGCACGGGATCGCTGCGGCCACACCAGCCTGGAGCTGTGTTGTGCTGCCGGCCAGTTGCTTGGGAAAAGGGGAAGGAAGAAAAAACCTGAACAAATCAAAGAGGAAAAACTCACCCAGGCAGGCAGCAGCAGGCTCCAGCGTGGCCGAGGTTTCCAAGGCTACTGCAGCCACACTGCCAGCTGGGACAGAGCCGCTTTTGGGGTCACTTTGTACAGTTCTAGTGTGTGAGTTGGTTGAGCCGCTCATGGCTCAGGTTGTGTTGGGTGGGAGGTTGCTGGATGAGAAGTTGGGTTTTGGTGCAAGCCTTGCAGGTGAGGGGGCCGGGCAAGGAGAGTCTTTTCAAAGAGCTCGGTGTGTTCCCAGCTGAAATCCTACACCACGACCATCGGGAGCCACAGAGGGGCCGACATCGTCCTGCAGGTAGGGGTGGAGCAGCTGAGCATCCTGAAACTGGTGGAGGATGGAGGGGAGGGGTGTGCTGGAGTCCTCCGTGCAAAGTGCGGAGTTGCCGGTCTGTGCTGGGATTGGCCAGAAAAGGGGCTTGGTAAAGC
>VXAC01005959.1:0-80044 GCA_013399225.1 Rhipidura dahli
TTTCTTGTCATGAGGGACCCAAAGCTGACCCCAGGATTTCAGGTGTGGCTTCAGCAGTGCCCAGCACAGGGGATGGACACTGTGCTGGTCAGCAGGTGAGAACAGCTGCACGTTTTTGTGCAGCTCCAGCTTTACTTGTGAGAATAAAACCACCAGTTGTGTGTCCCAATTTCAACAACTTCAGTGCTCAAGCACACCAATCTCTGTTTGTATTGGCATTCTTCCACCTTGTATTTGCTGACTGACCACCACTTGAGTTTGGGGGAGTAATCAAAGCAGAATGAAGTAAAAGTTATGTACATTTAGCATTATTGTGATTATGCTAATCCTATAATATTCAAGCTGGCCCTGGCCAATGGAACAGTCCCACCTCTGGTTTCCAGAGCAGATCCAAGCACCGCCACACTTTCTGCACGTCTGGAAATTGGTAGCCCAGACAGCCTCATCTCCAGGTTCAGAAGTCATCCAATCCTCACCTCCAGCCCCCACAAACCTCCACCAACATCCCCTGGGAACTGCTTTCCTGTCCTGCCCTGTTCTTCAAAAGCAGCCTAAGACCTCTTTTCTGCTGGAAGTGGGAAGGAAGGTGCCTCAGACACCACAGCTCATCAAGTCCACCTCAGGCTCCACTCACCAAACTATTGCACACATTAGGGAAAGGAGGATCAGGAAATAAAAGCAATACCTGCCCCATCAAACCACTTCTCATCCCTCTTTGGGATGTGGCAGCATCAACCTCCCTGGCTGCAGGATTGCTGGTGGGTGAATGAAATGAGAACTGGAAAGGTGAGAATAGGGAATTTCTCTGCTGGGATACAACCTGTTCCTACCACTTAGCCTGAGAAGAGTGGATTCAGAAATACCTAAGGCAACTGTCTACAAACTAAATAAGTTCATTGCACTGCAGTCAGTGTGAAAAGCTCTCCAAGAGTCACCAGGAGACTGAAGCAGACTGGCTCACCAGCATGCCTGTGCTCTCACCATCCTCATATTGCTGTCCTGGATATTGCACAGCAGGGGTACACCCTCCTTGATAATGGCTCAAATTCAATCCAAAGATCCCAAACCCAGTACTGCACCCAGTTTCAAGGCAGTTTTTTTCCCCTCCACATTTGTTATTTTTATCATTATGACAGGTTAGCACAAGAAAGGACTTTTCTTGAAAACACAGCTTCTGAACAAGGCGTGTGAAATAAGTGGACTGGCACTGGGAATTCGGGTCAATAAGGAGCTCTGTAGAGTACGATGGCTAGGGAAAAGAAATTTGTCTCTGTTCTGCTGTAGATCAAGGGAGTAAGATATTGATTTTTGCTCTCAGCACAGTATTGACCAGAGAGGGAATTGCATTTGGTGACAGAGTGCAGTGGGACTCAGACCTCTCTTTGTATGACATGCAATTCCAAGTGGGCTATGGAATATGAATGGGAAAGTGGGCAATGACTACTGAAAAAAAAATTAAATAAAATACCAGCAGTGGAAACATGTCTGGTAACAAATGCCACTTCTCCAGAGCATCGTTCATCCATCTGAGCAGCATCCTCCTCCAGAACTAATCCTGCAATTACATGAATGTTTGCTTAACTAAACACAAAAAGCCTCTCGAGTGGAGCAGAGGATTCCTGGGCTTACACTTTCAGCAAAGGGAAAGTGAAGCAACTTGGCTGAGTGCAGTAATCTTCTGATGGATACATTCAGCAAACAATAGGCTTCTGCTTGGTGTTTGCTGCCAGCCTCAGGGGCACCAGCACTGCAGGGCTGAGGCTTCAGGCTGCATCATTAAGATAAAATAAACTCAGCTGTGGCTTCTTACATCCCTCGTCCTCCTTAATGTTGGAGTACTGAGCAGAGCAGATAAACTGCTAAGAAGCTGTCCCTTTGACAACTTTTTAGTGCCAGGAAGCCTCAAAAGACTGCAGGGGAAAAGAGTTGGAGGTGGGAGACAAGAAACAGGTAATTTGACCCATGAGGAGGCAGATCACAGGGAAGGAGCTAACACGGGATGGCAGAAATAAACCACTCGTGTTTTTCATGGCAACAGCTATTGCATTTTTAACATGTTCTATAAAGATAGACTTTTGTTTGCTTGCTTATCATAAAGAAATAATCCTTCTCATATTTTTACCTTTTTCCTACAAAAGCAAGTTTTGGCACAATTCTGAAAGGCTGCTCTTGTTCTTCCCCGAGATTTGTGATGTGTAATGTTCATTTTCCATTGGAAATCATGGGGAAAATCTACCCCAAAAATGGACAGATTTGAATTTCTAAATGCCACCAATAAAATGGGGGCAAATACTTGTTTTATGAAACAGGGGGAAAATGAAAAGATCAGTTCCTCCTGTTTTGTGGAAGCCTCATGGGAAGATAAAGCAGTTTAAGGATGAAATATATGCACAGCCATCTTCAAAACAGGAGCCAAATCTCCTCTCTCTGGTAGGACTCTCTAGACAGAATTTTGCCACATGGAGTCATAGAATCATGGAATCACTACGGCTGGAAAAGACCTTTGGAATCATCAAGTCCAAGTGTCAGTTTAGCACCACCACCAAATATCCCCTGGGCTTCTTTCTAGGTGTAAATGTTGTGTTCAGGCTCAGGCAGAAAGGTTTTCCTTCAGCCAGCTTTTTATCTGCCCTTCAAGGAATCTCCTGAGTACATCAGATCTCAAGCTAAGGCAGAGATTGTTTCTTGTGTCTGAGGAAATATCATTTAGGGTCTCTCCACCTTGAACACGGTACATTTGCCCTCCATCAGAGACCACATCAGTGTTTGCTGAGAGATCCTTTCCTGGGCTTTTGCCTTTTTTGGATTATACTGCCAATATCTCCTGTCTTAGAGAGAGGGGTAAAGGATGGCCTGAGAGGGCTCATCCATCTTGGTAATTTATAATCTGTCACTGATCTTTAGCAAAGTTGATATTTAACCCCCCCTCAAAAATTGTTCCAGCCAGCCAGGGTTAGTAATTTCTAATCAAGCAAGATTAGCATACAAAATGGGATATTGAGATTTTATAAGACACTGT
Organism: Rhipidura dahli; assembly: GCA_013399225.1. NCBI lineage: Eukaryota > Metazoa > Chordata > Aves > Passeriformes > Rhipiduridae > Rhipidura > Rhipidura dahli. Next base: position 3,020 of record VXAC01005959.1, read on the forward strand.
GTACTAGCATCTGAGAAATACTCAACATTGAATCCATGCAGGAACAAACAGAAGAATTTTTTCAGAGTTGGCTGAAAAAATCAGGAAGATCCTTATGTGGTCTTTGCTCAGGGTCAGTGTCTATAAAATTCTGATTAACTGAAGATTGGGAACTTTTAATTCTGTAGGTCCTAATTCCAACTATCTTTGGTTAGAACTACCAAGAAGGGAAGAAGAGATTCCTCTCTCCTTAACATTTTCTGAATCAATAAATATAGTGGGGAAAATGCATTATTTGACCTAAAGCAAGTTTAGAAAGTCAGTTGTCCTACAAAACACATCTCAGTCTAGGATCTATTATAAATATTAGGGTTAAATCCTACCCAGCATGTGAAGTTCTGACATACCTATAAAAGCAGGACTCTATTTTTTCCCCTCTCCAGCTGTGATCTGTAATCAATGTAAAGGTTTATAGATTTCTTTTTTCATATATATGGAGGAGAGTTCACGAATCTCAGTTATGAACACAAAATTCCCTATCCACTAATAAGGAACGCAGCCTGCTGGATTTTCCCATGAGAGACAAAGTAAAAAACTATCTTTATTTGTGACCCTTATTTATTACTGTCTGAATATATTTGACATATTGTATGAAATAATCATGCTTTATGATTAGACTTATCTGAAACTTTGAGAAAATGGGCAAAAATGGGGTTTTTTTGGTTGTGTTTGTGAATGAGGGCCCAGCCTTCATTCAGGTCAGAAATTAAATCACAGCACTTCACTCCCTCCCTGAGCTTGCTGAGAAAACTAAATCCAGGAATCTCCAACACCTCGACTGCTTCTTCACTGAGTGCCACAAAACTATTTTGTTTTCTTTATTTAGACCAATAAACACAAAATGCGATGTGCCTGAAAACTTTGACATGAAGAGGCTGTTAGAAAAGACAGCTAAAATGCCACTTGTCACTAATCAGGCCTGGTGGGAAAGGAAAAAGGAGTGTTTTCAGATGGTGTGTGCATATGGAAGCCTCCCATTAGTGTGGATGTTTCCCAGAATTGCTCCTGCAGCAGTTAAAGACTTTGACGTAAGCTGAAGGAGTGATAATTTGGGGTGAGAACATTGCTGATCCAAAACCTGATGACTTCTCATCATCTTTGGCCTGAGCATAGAAACTTTAGTCTTTCCTTAGTCAAAATTCTGGAGTTTTAAACTTGGTTTTTTACATAAATGCAGCCACAAGAACCTGCCCTTTTTTTTTTTTTTAGTGGATTAGGCTTCAAATTTTAGTCAAACTAAGTAATTTTTTTATGCTAAACTGGGCAGGTGCACCATGTTAAAGCACAAAAACCATACTGCAGCTGGGCTTTTATGTGCTGTTTTCCTTTTTCATTTCCCACCTGCAAAAATCTGTCAGGTGAGCTTGACCTCAAGTTTAATTGCCAGTCGTAGACACAAAATGCACATTGCTTTTTATTGCAGTTTAGTTTAAAGTACCTGGGTATTAAATTCCCGTGGAAATCTGAGACATGGCTCATAAAAAGTCATGAAACACCTTTTATACCCAAGTGCCAGTTACTATCCATCTAATGTGACAGCCTCTTCCCAAAGGGGTTGTGCAAGGAAAAGATAACCCTGCACCCAGGAAAGGTTCTTTAACACACAAACGTTTATTTAAATGTGGCTGTTGTTTATTAATCCAGTGATTAATTGATCTTGTAGGTGGCTTTCCTGAGCATGGCAAGGGGTGGAATCCAGACGATGTTTAAGGTCCCTTCCAACCCAAAATATTCTTTGATTCTATGATTAATGTGGGAGCTTCCTAAGTTTTCCTACAAGAAGCTTTTTCCTACAGTTTTTATGTCAGCTTGGTAATTGTGGAGTTCTGTTTCCCAAAATATTAATAATTTTGTTAACAAAAATTTTTTAAAAAATTATGGTACTTGGAATTATTTTCCTTTTTAAATTCTTACAACTCAGTGATTCATTCCTATAAATCATATTACTCGGTTGTCACTAAATCCTTGTGTTTTATGAGAAAATTATTCTGATTTTTTGGTTAACTGTTTCCACCTCTTTTGTCTTAGTAACATCAGAAATCTGAAACACTATTCACTATAGGAATCAGGACATTATCTTACCCTGCCTCACATACTCCCTCAGTTTTAAAGAAGTCTTCATATTTCTCTTCTCAGCCTTTTGTTATCCAAACCTCAAAATGAAGGCTCTCAGCAGTGTCAAATTGGTACCTGGGACATCTGAGAAAAACATATGGAGGAAGTAATGAGGTTTGGGAGCTGTACACATTTTTTCCCATTTAACTTCACCCCTAGGACTGAAATTTTACAGATTCATCTGGGTCCTATTTCCAGTCCCAGAATTAGGCCAATACAGTTTTTCAGCACATCCTTCAGAGCAGCCCTCTCAGAAATCCCCCTCTTTTCTCCAGCTCAGCATGAGTAAGACACAGCCCTAAAGAGAAGAAAAACACTTCAAAATTCTGTTTTGAGCTGATTCATCTGTGATTTCTCAGCGACAATCTGCCTCGCGAAGTTTGGGCGTTTCTCTGCACGAGCTCCATGTGCTGCCAGTTTCCTGCAATTGTCTCTGCTCTCAAGGGCTGCTACAGCTGCCTGTGTTCATCCAAATGATGAAGAGGAAGATCCTGAAGTCAAGGTTTTTTCGTTCATTTCAACAGACCTTGGGTCAGGTCTTGATGGTTCCTGAACAAAGGAGAACACAAAGAAACCAGCCTTGTGCAGAGACATTTGGGTAGGGGAAGGAGGGGAGGGAGACAGAGAGAAGAGGAAAACAACCTCTTCTTTAGTAGGGTTAAAAGATGAACTTTTGAAACTTTGCTGACTTCTCTGAGTTTTTGTCAAAATCCTTTCAGGTATGTGCTTGAATATGTTGCAGCTGAAAAACTGCTATTGCTTGACCCCATCAAGACCTCTGCTGAGTTCTTGTCGTGTTTGAGAAACTCTGCTTCGAAATGTCCCCACTAACAAGCCTGATAGTTTTTGGAAATAATTGGGCTCCATGTTGCCTTTTACTTTTTCCTAAAAGCCCGTTTAGTTTTCTCTTTATTTCACTTCCTATCAGTGTGAATTTTTGGCTGTCCTGAATCACAACAGAAACTCTTTTTTTTTTTTTTTTTTTTTTAATCCTACCTGCATATAAATATATAAATTCTGCTATTGCAAGAGGGTATTCTATGAAAAAGTCATTGGAAAAATCATCTGAGAAACACCTCTAATGTTATCCCACTCATAGAATCACCAGTGGTTTGGACTGGAAAAGACATTAAAGACCATCCAGTTCCACCCCTGTCCATGGGCAGGGACCCCTTCCACAATCCCAGGTTGCTCCAAGCCCTGTCCAGACTGGCCTTGGACACTTCCAGGGATCCAGGGGCAGCCACAGCTTCTCTGGGCACCCTGTGCCAGGGCCTCCCCACCCTCTGCGTAAAGAATTTAAGTTCTACCTCATTTCTTTAGTAAGTTCATGACATCATGAGTTTTGCTTGTCGTCTATAAAATATCACTTCCCATCTGGAAAAGGGGGAAAGTTTGGCAAGCAAAGTCTGAAGAAAAAGGCTTCTTGCTCTTTTCCTTAGCCCAGTATAGGGCTGAATATCGCTGCTCCCAGGCACGTTCTCCCTAAAGTCAAGACAAAGGTGGATAAAGTAACTGATGGGAGAGCCCTAAAATAATGTAGAGGGATCATTTCTGCAGGGGCCTTCCACCCACAGCAGCTCATTCCCCATATAGCTGTTCTTCATCAGAGGGATGAGCATCCAACAGGTTTTCCAAGGCACTGGAGTATCCAAAGCTGATAGATGCATGCTCCCTGGTATGCAGCTGTTTACTTACAGCTTGAACCAGCCCTCTCAAATAACAACTTGTAGCTTGCCCCCAGTGTCATAAGGGCAAAAAATCTTCACAGAGTTGAATGGGATTGGAGTTGACATTATTTTTTCTCACACAGCAATGGCCTCCTGTTGTAAATGATCAGTCACAGCAGTGGAGGAGACCAGCGTGACACACCAGACCTTCATCTTGTTTTTCTTCCAGTTGCCCCAGTTTTGCAACAGTTACAGGGAATTGTTTTATTATAATTTCCAGCAGAAATGACAAGCTGGTCTTTTCTACGTCATTAATACCATTCCTGCCCCTGGCAGGGTGTGCTGTGCAAAATGAACCTTCCCTTAGCCTGGAGCTGGAGGTTTTCTCACCTTTTAGCCAACACAAGAGGGGCTGAGTTTTATCCAAACCCATTCCATAATGGCCTAAATTCCTTCCCAAAATGATTGTATTTCCAACTGCAGCTCCCCATCCCCAGTGCATGCAGCACGGATATATCCAACACTGACAGCTGGATTTCTCTGGGAGACAGGAGAATGACCCAGGACCTAAAAGAGGTTATGCATCCCTATTCCAGATTTTCCACTTTGTATATGTCATGTACAGCTGGGAAGGATTTTTATAGGGCAGTTGGATCTACAATGTGTAGGTGAGTTGGGGATTCCCTAGGCTTGCTAGCAATGCTGAAAGGAATTCAGTCTATTAGAACCTTCATTCTGAAAATCAAATACCTGATTCTCATTTTTGAATGGTATAAAAATATTTAAAATAAACAGAATTTTGTGACAAAATGCCTAATTTTGGGGTGCTTGGAAACAAGTAGAAGTTCACTGAGAGATTAAAATCCTTTTAATGACACAGGTTTCTTTCCTTTTACCTCCTTTTTTTATTTTGTGCTTTCTTTATGCCTTTATTTCTTTTTCTTCCAGTTCAAAACCTTCACAATTTATGTAAGTCACTGTAGAAATTCATTTCAGAAGACTTGTTCTGTGTGGCTGGTGGAACTTGCCAAGGATTTCTGGTGAGCAGATTTGTGGGTGTCTCTGTGTGTGTGGAAAAGGGAAGGGACAGTTTTGCACTGCAGACGGGGCAAGCAGGACCAAGCCAGACGTGATTTGCATTTAAAAAAAATACAGCATAAAGGAAATATCTGTTCTTCTGAGTGCAAAAATATAGTGAAGAAAATGAAGGAAGTTTTCTTTGTTGGGACTGTGGATGAGACTGGAAACTTACTCTGGGATCTAACTGATGCTTAATAAATTATCCTAGACCTTCTTTGAAAAATTGCTCTGAATTACACAAATTTATAGCACCATGCCTGTTAGAATTACCAAACCTGTGCAACATTTCCCTAAGAGTTAAGTTTCATCCCCCTTTCCCTAAAGAATAAACTGAAGCTGTTGGAATCCTGGTTTTTAGGTTTATGGGATATAGTGGTGTATATTGTAATGTGGTGTGTGTGCATGTAACAAAATGGAGGATTTGGGGTGTGGGTCAGTCCTTCTTCTTTCTTCTTCTTCACAAATCTGGGTGTTCTGTTATTGGGTCAAAAATCCCGCAATAAGGGTCATGAATAGTTAGGTATTGGGTTATAAATAAAAACATATTACTTGGCAATTCTTAATTGGATAAATTAGGCTTTAAATGTCCTTGAAAGTGAGAACTCAGGGGCCATTTTCCACCTTGTTAACTCAGAGGCACATCCCATGCAGGAATGCCATGGATAAGAATATGATAAACTTCTGTTTAGAAGAAAAATCCTGCAGCTCCTGTGACTTAATCCAAACTCTGAGTAAAAGAACTCACGAGTCGGGGGCAGAGGGAAAAAAGGAAAAAAACAGAGACTTTTAACATGAAGCCTAATTATGCTGGATGACTTGAGTGTTGCAACAAGATGACCTTTAAGGTTCCTTTCAGCCCAAACTTTCTGTGAAACTATGATTTTATGACTTGGGTAGAAAAACATGCAGTTTAGGAACAAAAGCCCATGAATGCCATGACCCATGCAATAACCAATAATCAATAGTTAAGATGATGAAGGAGGAAAGAAATAATCACTTTATGCCAATGTGTAGCCTGTGTGTATGTGCACTGTAAATATTTATCACAATATAACTGGCTTTCCATCAAGATAGGTCTTACTTAGCAGAGGGAGGAGGATAGGATTAATGTTTATACTCACATTCATTGAAAGAGCCTCCACCATCTGTGAAATTAATGTGACAAAACAACATTTTCACATGTCATTTACTTTAAATTTCTTTTCTGTTTTTTTTTTTTTTTTTTAAGTAGTCTAATTAAAGAAAAGATTGCGAAGGAGAAGAGCAGGAGGGGTAGAAATCTCAATGCAGAACTTGAAAGCACCATATTGCAATTTGGGATTAGAAGAGGGAAATATGGATTTGCATCTTGAAGCCTTTCATATTTATTCCATTAGAAAAGTGCTTACTGAATGCTTTAGGCACAGAATGTTACCAACATGATCAGAATTTCAGCCACTCAAAAGAACCAACAAAAACATGCTCTTCCCTTAAATGGAGGAAGTTCAGAAGCCAGAGGCCCCCAGGTGAAATGCTAGAGATGTCCAAAAAGCACCAAAATCTGTTCTGTAATCCTTCTCTCTCTGACAGTGCCAGGACCCAGGGAACAGCTGGAGCTGGGTCAGGGTGGTTTAGGTTGGGTATCAGGGAAAGATTCTTCCCCCAGAGGGTGCTGGGCACTGCCCAGGCTCCCCAGGGAATGGGCACAGCCCCGAGGCTGCCAGAGCTCCAGGAGAGTTTGGACAACATTCCCAAGCACAGGGTGGGATTGTTGGGGTGTCTGTGCAGGGCCAGGACTCAAAGATCTTTGTGGGTCCCTTCCAACTTGGGATATTTTATGACTCTATAGAATGTTTCTTTCCCAAGATGACTTCAACACAAGCCCTCAGTTAAATGTATTGAAGCTAAAAATTAATTAATGTGTTGCTAGAATAAAGTATTTGGTTTCTTCATTTGGACAAGTGAATCAGAAAAGAAAAATCAGAAAAGCTGATATAAAAGATAAGGGAAAATGAACCAGAGCCACAAAATTCTGTTCTTGGCAGCTCTAAGGTTCATAAGTCACAAGTGAAAAACAAGGAAAGTTTCCATCATGCTTCAACATAAAGTGAGATTTATCAACTGTCAGTGACAGGAGGTCATGGTGTTTAATGTCTTTTTTGCTTCAGCCTTTACTAAAATAATTAGCCTTGGTCAGATACACTGACAAAACCTGCACAGAGCAGAAAGGCCAAGCTTGATAAGGCAAGAGGTAACTAAACCAGACACAGAACACAGGTGGGTGTGGTGGGAGGTGTTAAAAGCTCCCATATAACTTTATATTCTTTAATTGCCTTTATGGAGAGAACTGGTTTTAGTAAGTCCCAAATCCCAGGTCATGATAATTTTGCAGAATGGAAATGGAAATGAATAAAACTCCCAAACAAACAAACAAACAAAATCCCAAACAAAACAAAACAAAACAAAACAAAACAAAACACCATAAAAACCCCCAAAAACCCCACCAAAAAAAAAAAAAAAAACCAACCAAAAAACCACAAACAAACCCAACAAAAACTCCACAAACAAACAAACACCACACAAACAAATGAAAAAAACCCACCCAAAGCCCAAAGCATACTGAGTATCTTCTTTAAACCCTCCAAGTTCAGCAGTAAGGAATTATCATCCACAGGATAAACACATGGCAGACACTGAGGAAATCAGTTTAGGAGCTAACAGGAATCTATCCAGTAACAAGAACTGGTTCAGGCCAATCTATTTTCCTTTCAAGATGCAATAATAATCTTAAGGGGGAAAGCTGTTATGTCAAATCTTTATTTTTATGGAGGTTTTTTTTGTGTGTTATCCTATACAACATCCTTGTTAGGTAAGCTATGAAAGCATCAGCAGAGTGTACAGAGGGTCTGAGTGCTCTACAGAGAATTCAAAAAGAGCTGAAAACTGTCCTCAGATTAATAAAGTTTCAGTTCAGACAGAGCCACGTGGCACTGGAACTCTCTTGAGTTTGGTGCTGTTAGATGTACTCAGTAACCCTGATGAATAAAATAGTGTGATTTTAGGGTCATAGACAACCTAAAATTTTGTAGTACTGAGGAGGATAAGTAGAATTCTGAGTATTCTTAATAAAGATGGGAACCATGGTGCTATTTATTACAAACAGGTGCAGCTTTGTACATTTAGACAGTGGTACTCTGCATAAATGCAGAATAAGGAAGTGGTTCGACAGCAAATCCACTGAAAACAGATTTTTTGATCATCAAAGTGAAAACCATTGAAGAAAATTCAAAGTAAAACAAAAAAAAACCATATTTCTGGAGAAGGACAAACCTTATCCTGGGCTGTAAAATGCTAATATTTTATGTATACATAGTAATATACTAATAGTGATACACTAATATACTAGGATTTTGTTGCCTGGAGAAGCTGCAGCTGCCCCATCCCTGGAAGTGTCCAAAGCCAGGCTGCACAGGGCTTGGAGCAACCAGGGCTGGTGGAAGGTGTCCCTGCCCATGGACAGGGTTGGAACTGGATGGTTTTTAATGTCCTTTCCAATCCAAACTGTTCTGTGATTCCATGATTTGAACATCCCACCTGAAACCAGAGCAACACCAAAGGGAAAAATGAAGAAACTGCAGTGGTTGAGCCTAGAGAAAACAACAGCAGGTGAGGCTGTGGCCAGGCTCTTCAGACACACCAGAGGAAACCACAAAGGCAAAACACTGTTTTCAATATACACAGAGATAAGACAAGCTGTTAAGAATAATTTACAGCTAGCAAGTCCCTGAGGATAAGAGAAAAACTAAATTATCATTTAAAGTCCCTTTGCATTTTTACTTTTTATTTCTACCACCATGTCTCTTTGAATTTTATTTTCAATTTCTACCTCCTAGAAAAGGCAGAATTTTTTGGGGTTTTTTGTGTGGGGAGTTAAACATATATATTATTTTTCTTTTTTTCTCATGATTTTGGGGATCACTTTAGACAGAAAACTGTCTCATATATATATATATAATATATAAAATGAACATTGCACCACTGAGCTGTTCTTTCATGAGCCCTCATCGCTTCTACCAATTATGAAGGAAATTATTGTAGTAACTCCTTTGGACCTAATCATTAACCAGTTACTTTGGACATTCTTTCACTTTCCTACTTCTTAAGCTGTGGTGTATTTCCCCAGGGCTTGCAGTAAATCCATAAATGCCAGCAATTTGACATGGGGATGCATTGTTAGAGCATCAGGAAAGCCGGGGCAGTTACACAACCAGCACATTTCATCCCACGGGCGTCACGGGGCACAAATAAAGGCCATTTTATTCTCAGCCATGTAGAAACCAGATTGCAGATGTTTTACTTGCAGTTTTGAACATTTGTTCCCATGGGCCAAGGCATTTAGAAATCTGGCACTTTCATGTTGGTGAGATATTTCTCCCAGGCTCCTCGGGAAATCTGACATCATGTTTTGTGACATATCTTGCAGACAGCATTTTCTTTCCAATGGCTCACCCAAACACTCCCTGCCTGTTTTACACCAACACAAATTAATATCACAAGCTGCTGCTATACCCCTGCTGCTAAAATGTAATTTGTTCTTTGTATTTCTCCTGTAAAAGGCTGCTGACATGCATTTCTAATGCTCAAATTAGAGAAGAAACTCAGAAATGAGGTTTGCAATTAGGCAAGGAATTCGATAAACATCAAAGAATTTGTGACTGCTGCTTTTTAAAACCAAAGATCAAAATAAATTCCAGAATGTACATGGGTTTGAATAGCCATTTATGCAGTGAATAAAGAACAAGAGAAATGTCTGACTTCAGAAGAGTTCCAATTACAAAAAAAAAAAAAAAATAATTATGATAAATGTGTAAAATTTTAATTATGTGGCAAATATTGCCTAATGTCATCCTTATAAAAAGAATGAAGATACATCCATGTCAATTTAAAAAAAAAAAAGCAACACCACACAAATCAAAATAATTTTCATCATTTGAAGCCAAATGCATGACTGAGACTTTGAGAGAAATATAGATTAAAAAACATTAATTATATCTTACTAGATTAATATGAATCAAGAGGAGCAACTCATTCAGCTGAAACTGAAGAAGCCTTAACCTGATTTTCATATTTGGAATTGTTCTGCTACTCTTTGTTTTGGCCACAGCAAAGGGATCTTTTTGAGAATTCTTCACACTCTACCACCAGACACAAAACAAGAAAGCAAATGCATGAAACAAATATTTGCTCACCAGGTGACAAAACTGTGCCATTGGATCCTGTGTCACTGAGACCCTCAGGTTTGAAAAACACACTAAGAGAACTGAGCACAATTCATTATTATCTAATTTATTACTTGTCCTGACTTTTGCTGACAAAGGAGTTCCAGCAGACCATGTGAATTCTGTGAGGTTTTGAGGGATAATTACTGGAAGCTCTGCTTCCCTATTTTGTAGTTGTGCCCTTTCTCCACAGAGAGGTTTGCAAGGATATGAAGCTCCAGCTCCCAATTTACCCAGGGGAACTGTGGTGCCATTAAACACCTTTTTGCTCAGATACTGGTAGGAGGGTGGGCAAGTCCTGTGTGTTTTTTAAGATGAGAATGGGCTGTGCCACAGTGCCCATCCAGTCTCTCCAGCATTCCTGAGCAACTGGAGCTGTGATGGAGAGCTTCAGGCTCATGATTTCACGTGGCATCATTCAAGGATTTGCAAAGGAATATATTTTGGTCCAGGAGTGCCACATGTCCCATCCAATTAATCTTGTATGGATCTGGGACTGCATCACATAAAGCTCTGTGCTGCCTCCAGCCTCCATCCCCCTCAGGCTCCTCACAGCTCAGCAGTCAGAGAGAGTTGTGCATTTTCCCCTTCAACTGAATTAAGCAATAAATTTATCTTCAACCCAGGGACCTCAGATTGGCTTCAAGCACGAACCTGCTCCCAGGTCTCTGATATATCCCTTATAACATTAAGTATTTACTAGGCTAAATCAAGGCTTAGATTTGCTCTGCAACTCAGCTTCAGATGTTTCTCCCAGGCAGCAGGAGACTCCAGCACAAGCTCCTTTGCCAACTAATATTTAATTAGTTCTAGCTGGAAGGGCAAAGACCAAGGGATTTCCCATTTCACAGCAATGTGTGTCTCACAGGCTCAGGTGCAGACCCAGCAGGTGGGAGGCATCAGCACAAGTTTTCATCCTTTTCCTCAGCTACAGGAGCTAAAAACAACCCCAAATTTGCGCCAGCTTCGGGATTTGAAGTGCTGCCTCTGCAACAAAATCTTTAAAGATGACAGTCCGGGAAATTTTACTGACTTTTTAGTCCAAGCCCTTTGTAGCAGTTTGACATCTGGCACCTTCTCCCCGAGCAATGGCAGCAGCAGCAGCAGCAGCTCAAGACACTTAACTCAGATTCATTGAATCCATCAGACAACTGGAGGACTAATGCCTGGTGCTGAGTTATACTCTGCTTGGTCAATCTCTCAGAAAACACTTGTCCTCAGACATTTTCCCTTGGCACAGCTCAGGAGTTCTCGTTACCAGGGCATGGCAGCAAAGAGAAGTCTGCAAGTTTCCTTAAACAAAGAAATAACGACAAAAAGCTTCATTTCTCCCACGTATTTCCTGAGACACACTAACCTGGGCATCGTGCTGAATACATCAGCCTTACAACTCTTCTTTGGCTCCCAGTCCCACTGCACAGAGACATGGAATAAGCATCCCGCCTTGAAGAATTTATATTCCCAATAGGAAAGACACAAAGATGGTTTTGTTGTGACCTGAAAGTATACGGTGCACACAGGAACCCTACACAGCACCACTAGAAAAAAAAGCAGGGCTGATACTCTCTGATGTCTACAGATTTTTTTCAGCAAAAATATGTGTGTGATCAGAATATTGGTCTGAACATGCAGAACGGGGGATGAAAGCGCCAGAACAAGGAGAAAGATGGAGAAAAATTATTTACAAAAGCACATAGTGGCAGGACAAAGGGGAGTGCATTCCCAGTGCTGGAGGGCAGGGATAGGTGGGATATTGAGAAAATAAAATTTCCCTGTGAGGGTGGGGAGGCCCTGGCACAGGGTGCCCAGAGAAGCTGTGGCTGCCCCTGGATCCCTGGCAGTGCCCAAGGCCAGGCTGGACAGAGCTTGGAGCAGTCTGGGATAGTGGAAGGTGAACCTGCCCATGACAGGGGGTGGAACTGGGGGGTTTTTCAGTTTCCTTGCAAACCAGTCCATTCTGTGATTCGATGATGGTTTTTATTATTAAAATGTAATAATGTTAGTCTTTTTTCCAAGATCCTGGATGTCCAGCAATCTGGATGAATAATTTCCTTCTCCCACAACAGGGCAAGATGTGACACAGAGAAATGACAACCTGTGATTACAAAGGGGAAAAGTGGGAGACAAGAGGGGTGGAACAAATGTGCTGAACGAGCCAACAGGCAAAATCTCGAGAAAAGTCCCAACTGCACAGACAATAAGGCAAATTAGTAAGATTAATGCTTAAGATCTCTTCTTGCTCAAACACCATGGTAGCACTCAATATTTATAGAATCACAGAATCATTAGGGTTGGAAAAACTTTCAAAGATCATCCAGTCCAACCATTCCCCCAGCACTGCCAAGGCCAGCACTGACCCGTGTCCCCAAGTGCCACATCCACACGGCTTTTAAATCCCTCCAGGCATGGGGACTCCACCACTGCCCTGGGCAGCTGTGCCAGGGCTGGACAGCCCTCTCAGTGAAGAAATTTTTCCCAATATCAAGTCTAACTACTCCCAGGTGCCAGTCGGGAATACTCATGTCCTTTGGAGCACACAGAGACTGAACTTCAGTTGATTTATTCAGTTTGGGAGGGTAAGGATAGAGAGAAAGAATTCTGAAAAAGAAGTAGCTGGATTTTTATAATTTTTATTTCAAGTTGTTCATAGTTGTTCACAATTTCACAGCTGGTAGCTGCAAGTGGTGACTTTGTAACTATTGCAAATGATTCAGCAGCACAGGAAATGCACAGGAGGGAGATTATAACCTGACCAACAGAACTTGTGAAAAAACTTCATTAAAAAAATGGATTAGCTGGTCAATTTATGAGTAAATAAATTCTTTTCCCACAAAAGAGTCCTCGTCAAGCTGTATGATCATAGTATTCAAATACCTTCCAGAGTAAATATAAGCCACTTTACAAGACTCTTTCCCAGAAATAGCAGAAAGAGGAAGATAGAACTGAATAGAAACTCGTGCCCCAACCCTTTCAATCTGAGTCTCCTAGACTCCATTAGAGTGTTTTTCTGTGCTCATTTCACTGGAATTCTGATCTTCTACATTGTTGAATATAAATGGGCTTCTAATAATGAGAGCAGCACGGAAATTGCAGATGCTCAGAACTTGTCTGTGATTCATCCTCTTGGGAATATCAAGGCTGGTTTCACTCCCACTTCCAAATAAAATGTCTTTTCCAGAATCCAAATGAACCAAGGTGACCCATGGTGTCCAAGGGTCCCATACCTTACCTAGAAGACGTGACTTTGAGTCAGAAAAATCTCATCAGAGATGAAATATTGTCAGTTTTTCCAGTGTTTCCAAGAGAAGAAACATGGTACAAGCATCTTTTGAAAGCTGCAAAGTCCATTTTGGGCCAGAAAGTTATGGGGATTTAGGAAGAGGTCTTTGCTTGGTTAGGAGTAAAATTTTGGGATAACATTGATGGGAAAGTTAGCATTTCAAATAGCTCCCAGGAAATACTAATCATAGAATCATGGAATGGTTTGGGTTAAAAACGACATTAAAGGTCATCCAGCTCTTACTCCCTGCCATGGGCAGGGACCCCTTCCACTATCCCAGGTTTTCCTAAGCCGTGTCCAGCCTGGCCTTGGACACTCCCAGGGATCCAGGGGCAGCCACAGCTTCTCTGGGCACCCTGTGCCAGGGCCTCCCCACCCTCACAGAGGAGGATTTCTTCCCAATATCCCATTTAATCCTGCCCTCTGGCAGCTTAAAGTTGATGAGTTGCTTTCTCTGACCACAGGATTACTCTTTGTTTAAGTTGTTTACTTTCAGATCATCCTTGCTTGACCACATCCAAGTACTTTGAAAACAACTGCTTGCCTCTTGGGAAGTATTACACAGTTTTGGGATTCTTTTCTGATCCTACTGTTTGGGTTTGCCATTGAATCCATGTTCACACCACAGGAAAGCCAAGTGAAAGTCTTCAACGAAACACTGATGGTAGCCTGAAGTATGTAAATACGTTAGTAAACATAAAAAAACCTTTCTGTAAACATAAAAAAACAACACAGAGACAAAATCACTTTTCAAAGCCACTTGTTCAGAAATGAAACAGGACTAGTACTTGAAATTGAAGCCTCAATAGAAGATTTTTGATACTTCTCACCACTAAATCCTTTAGATTAGGAAAAATAGTCTTTACTATCTGGATCATACCTGAATCTCAGTCTCCCAAAAGCCACACCTGTGAGGTAAATCAGTGAGAAAAGATTTTCTGAGAGATTAATTTTTTTTAGAGATTTCCAGAGAATTTGCAAAGATGATGCTTCACCTCTAATTTTGAATTTTTGCGTTTATTCTCACTGGAGAGAGGGAAAAAAAAGATGGAAGAAAGGGAATGATTGAACTTGCAAAATATATATCCACATTTTGTCTACTCAGGAAGATGTCAGGGATGCGGTTTTGATTGGGTTCCTCTGAGATTCCCTGAGAGATATTGAGGTTTGGACTTTTAAAAATAAACTGAATATAAGACTGAAACCATTCGTGCTGGAATCCAGTTCTTGGCCAACATCAGGAAACAACAATTTTTTCCTGTAGACACACCACAATTTCCCCAGAAATACTAAATTTTCAGTCATAGAAATGAAGAAATATTCTGGAAACTGATTTAATTATTTGGCTCATCCCCGTAGGAGCAATGCAGTATTGACAGCATATCCTCCCCCTTTGTGGAGGGGATTTGTGGACACAACTGGTGCTACGTTTGAGCCAAAAGGGAAAATATGAGCAGATTCTGTGTTATTTTGCCAAAATTAAAAACCTTGAAATGACTGTGGAAAAAAGCCTTGTGGTAGAGATATTAGAGTTTCACGAGTAAAACAGCCTGAGCCTGCATGAATTTGGGCCGGGTTGACTTTCCTCTGTGACCAAACTACAAGAAAATAGTTTAGGTTGGCAGCCCTCTGAGCTGAAAGATTTGCCTCAGGCTAGAGGTTTGAATTTCTTTCCAAGGGATCTTACTCTGGGAATGACAATGATGTAGCAAAGGTGGGCAAGTAAATCTCCTTGGAGGGCTTTTCCCTCAGCTGATATCTAAGAAATCTTGTCCCATTTAGACTGAACATAAAGGGCTGTGCTTGACATGTCCCAAGCACAGGGAACAGCTGCAGAATTCTTGATCCATATTTAGTAGAAATCAACATGTTGAATGAAAATTTCTTCGTGAAAACTAGCTGGATTGAGATAAAAACAAACCCAGTATAAGAGAACTTGGCCCATCTAAGGACCCGTGCAAGGCCCACTGCAGAGCAAAGATTTTCCTTTCTATGAGCTGATGGCCTGGCCATGGGGCAGTTTTAGGGACATGTGAAGGTGTGGTGGCTTCATCCCATCCTTAAAATGGTCCAGTTCATGGTCCCACATAGAGGTTGCTCACTAAGCACTCGTGAGACCTCCCTGCATGCCCAGTTTGGGCTCCCAAGCACAAGAGCAACAAGAACACGAGAGAGAATCCTGTGAAAGCCCCTGAAGGTGATTGAAGGCTTGGAGCATCTGTCACATGAGGAGATGCTGAGTCAACTGTGGTTGTTCAGCCTCAAGGAGAGAAGGTTTGGGAGCAGATCTTACCAACATGGATGAGTAGCAGATTTTTCTCAGTGGTGCCCCTTGAATGGACAAGAAGCAATTGGCACAAACTGAAATACAAAAATTCCGTATAAATACAAAAAATGCCTTTCCTGCTGTGGAGGGTGCCTGGAGACCTCGAAGCAGCCCTTCTGTCTCTGGAGAGGGACACTTCACAGGAACTCTAGTGACAGGACAAGGAGAAATGGCTTCAAACTGGAAGACAATACATTTAGATGGGATATTAGAAAAAATTCTTCCATATGAGGGTGGGGAGGCCCTGGCACAGGGTGCCCAGAGAAGCTGTGGCTACTTCATCCCTGGAATTGTCCAAGGCCAGGTTGGTTGGGGCTTGGAACTGGTCTATTGGAAGGTATCTCTGCCCATGGCAGGGGGCAGTCGAAACTGGATGGTATTCAAAGTCCCTTCCAACCCAAGCCATTCCATGATTTTATGAATAATAACAGGAACCACAATAGAAGCACATTCCAGCCATTTTTACAATGACCCAGCTCCACTGAAGCCAGCGAGGACGTGGCCAAAGCATTGTCACAGCTTTGGCCACATCCAAAGGAGGAAGCAAGGAGGGACCACATACCACACCATGGCTGAGAATGAAGGAGAGGACCTTGGCAGCTGACTTTTAACATGTAGACACTGGCAAGGAAGCTGCAAGACTTTAACCCCATACCCTGTTTTACATGTGCCATGCACGCCACTTGCTTATTTTGGGAACAGCTTATTACTTTGTCTGGTCTGCTGCAAATGCTAATGCATGTAGATGCTAATCAAGATTCCTGCTCTGCTTCCCCACCTCTCCTAATTGGATTGCATTAGAGCTCGTTTGGGAGTTTGCACTCAGAATCACAAATGGGATTGGATCGCGACTCCCCGGCCTCGGAGTGGTGGCAGCTGTGCTGCAGAGGAAGAGGGGGAACAGCAGCAAGGCCAAAATCTCAGAGCAGCCAAATAAATCCCTTTGTCATGCAAATAAATGTCCTGCAGCCACTTGGAAAGGGTGCACACCTCACTCCAGAGGGTCTGGCAGAAGTAAAGGACTCTATTATTTTGCAATAAACGGCAGAGGATTTGGAGTGGCTACAGGAACGAGGTGAATGTGGGACATGCAGGAGCCTGGTTAATGAAATGGGGCACATTAAAAATACTGGGACCTGACTTAGGGAGGGAGGGAGGAGGGAGGGAGTAAGGAAGAAGTAAGGAAAGAGTTATGAGCTCCTTCTTCCTGCTATGGGTTTGTCTTGGCTGGCGTTGAAGCCTGAGGAGAAGCCCCATTAGCTGCCCATTGGTTCTCAGTGCAATATTTGGACTCAATGGAAGTAATTGCTCCTAAATCGCAAGAAAACAAAAATAAAATTCATCATTTAGCTAAATTCACCCAGTTTTAGTATGCACTCATTTCTTCCAATTCTGCAGTTATTAATATTTTTATTTATAGCCTGAAGTCTGTATTCCCAGAAACTTTACTTGGATGATGGAATCAAGGCTTTCCAAAAAGAAAAGCAAAGTGACAATGTCCATCCTAGAAAAAAAAGAAGCTTATTTCATCTTTTAGTTTTTTCCAAGCTTTTCAACGTGATGTGATTGGAAAGAAAAACCCATGAAAAGTACTCATTTGCTTGGCTGCTCCCTAGCAACTTTTACATAACAATGACAACACTTTATATGATATATCATATATATAATATTTATCTGATAAAAAATGCCACAAATATTTGTGGTCAGAAATTCTTCCAGACAAGAATTCTGAAAGAAAATTATTTGGCAAGAGCTGAAACCAACTGCCCTGTAAACCACACTGATTCTAAGCCCTCATTTATTTTTATTAAACAGCCTTGTCTGCTTTTTTCTTTCTTCCACAGAGAGTTTGAAAACATCAATTTTTCCATCTCTAAACAGAAACTCTACAAGATAAAAATGGTTTGTGCTCTCCTTTTTGAGAGAAATGGAAACAAGAGCTCAGATGTATTAAAAAATAGAGCCTGGAAAGCATTGAAGTACTGCTAAAATTCATGGCACTGAGCCTAAATCACTTCAGATTTGGCCCTCATAGATGATAAAGGCATCTTCACTGTTTTCCCCCAAATACTTAGTTAGCTATCAAGAGGCAAATCTGGCATTTCGTGTATGTTGATATTATTCACTGAGGTTCTCTGTAAAACTGTCTAATCCAAAATATTTTTGGTTATTTGTACTTTTATTACTGATGGAGCTCAGGAATGAGGAAGTACCAGGATTCCCTTTGGGGTTTACACATTTTTCCTTCTAACACTCCAACCTGAACTCTCTCTCGGTTCCTAACTCAGTGCTACAACACACTGCTCTTATTTTATTTTACAATTTTGTTTACATCCTGACAGAAAAGAAGGCTCAAGAGGATGACAGCAACCTCTACTCATTTTGGCTTTTCATGGAGAAAAAGACTGAATGGGTCCCTCTTAGTGGCAAATGAGCCTCAGGAGCTCTCCAAAGAGACAACTTGAACCCATCCATGGCATGTGCAGAGGTTATGAGCACACCAAGATGATGAAGAAGCCTGGGAGCAAATCAACTTCTAAGGTGAGGAAAAAAACCCTCTGCTGGCATCAATTAGATTCAAAGAGAAGGATGAGCATTAAAGAGGGAAAAGAGGTACTGAAAGGGAGCTGCTTGCCAAGAAATGAAGGTGCAATAACCCCGGAGTGATAATTGCCACTGTCCTGGTGGTTACAGTTATATTTTACATGTTCAAACTCAGACACTGCATAGTCAAAAACCCTTTGGATTTCTTCTGATTCAACTTCCCTGTTTATTATAAACACAGCCCGAACTGGGAACCAGCAGGAGCAGTGATGAAAGAATTACTTCTGCTCCTCTGAGGAGCTTGGCAGCTTTCCCTTTGCTAATGCTTCCTCTTTGTGTCTCCTAAGAGTTCAGCCCTATTTGCTGCAATCTTCATTGTGGCTGCTCAGTGTTCAGTGTCTGTAATATCTCTGCAAGCCCGACATTGAGTAATAGCTTTCTAAAAGTGCCTCAAAGGCCATTTTAAATGTGGCAAAATGGTCTCTAACAGAATAGGTAAATGCAAGAACCTCATAGGATTTATATAAAAAGCCCCAGAAGAAGGGAAGGAAACTAATTGCTGTCTGTGTTCAGCTGTTCTGTTAAAACATCTTTTGCTTCAACACTTCCCATGGATACAATGCTAATACACTTCTGGGGAGATGTAGCTTTTCTCACATGAATGTCTATCACCTCAGGGATAAAACATTACTCAGGTCAAGAAACATGCCAGGAAAAAAAGCTTCACATATGGGAGCAGTTTCAGACACTTTATTCTTTTCCCAGGCCTTGCAGAGCCTCGTGGAAGATCCTTCCATGTGTCTGTCATCTCCACAGTCCCAGCTTCTGACTGAGAGGTGTAATAAAATCTCTGGTAGTGGTGGTAAATGGTAAAATAGATCAAAGCAAAAATCTTCTGTGGTTGGAAATACTTCTTGTCTACATAAATGTAACTATAATCTGTACATGCTGGCTTACATGTGACATTTTATTCCATATTTATAAGTACGATGTAGGATGACAGCCATCTACACAAGATGACAGAACAGTCTCTTAAATCACTGTTTTCTCAGGAACCAGCTTCTTGGGACTGGAAAGAAACAGCCAAAAAATAATGCTTAAAGAACAAAAAAACCCTGTTCTACAAATGATTGCCAAAGACTTCATCTTCTGATAGCTATTCTTTCTGTCTCCACTGGAGCAGGTGCAGGGTTGATGAGCTTCACTGAGACACATTTTATGGCTGGGTTTCCTTCTGTGACCATCACATGCAATCACTGCTCTGTCAAGGCTGAGGGGAGATAAGGCTGCCCCAGGTGGGCTCTCACCTTGTTCCACTGGAATTTCTTAGCAGAGGGAGAGAACAGTGTGTTACCAACATGTGAGGATGTGCTGCCCTCCCTACCACAGCGAGGAGCACCTTAGAGACCCTTTCAGCTCAGAAAATTTCACAGGAAGTGCTTCTGGCAATCAACCTAGCAGCTTTCACTCAAGTGAAACCATTATTTCAGTCAGCCACATACTGTCTTTTCTTCCCCCAAAGCAGAAGCTGCAGGGTATAGCCTGAGATGTCCAGATTTTATTTCATAACTGTTCTGCTTTGTATTTCATTTGTTTCAGCTTCTCCATTTCTCTTAGCTCTGCCAGCTATTGGGAAGCTTTATTATTATTTTTACAGCCTTCCAAATGCATTGCAGGGTAATAACAAGCATTTTCAATGTCTTGAGGCAGTTCCCCCCTGCCTGTTGCTAAACTGCTTTGAGTAATGTGGTTATTCAAAAAATAAATACATCACTGTGCAATGCATCTAAATGTGATCCTGTCTGAAAACGTGTTTAAATTCCACACCACATCTTTGACTCAGAGGTTTTTGGGGATTTTTTTTTTTTTAATCCCTCTCTCTTAAGTCTTTCAGTCACAGCTGAACTTTCCAGGAATAAAACTTCCAAGAGTCTTATGCACAATACGAGGAAATTCTGCCACAGAAATGACACAAACTTTTATCCACTCACTGGATTCAGATTATTTCAAGAAATAGATTCTTCTTAAAGCATCATCATGTTCCTCTGCTCTGTGTGTTTCTGAAGCAGCTGTGGCTTTCATCACTTTAGACTTAAGGAGCCTTATGCCATTTCTCTGCATGCTGTACTACAGACAGTGAGGACCTGTCAGCCTGAATTACTGTCATTATCAGGAGGGGACTAGAAGAAAATTTTGTTAAGAAATGACATGCTCTGCTTTTCTGCCTGACCACCTTTATGCTAAAAAAAAATCTTTAAAGATGCCTGCTTTGCAAGACCTTCTGAAATTAGTGAAAAAGGACAGAAAAAGCAGAATATCTTTAGAGGTTCTCTGCTACACCCACTGAATTTCATGACTGAAAGCCCTTCTTTTAATCACAAACACCTTAAAAAATAAAATAGATGCAGAGCACATTCAGTGTAAAGAAAGGTGTCCTGAGGAAAAGAAGATTCAAGTTATTTGACTGCCCTGTTTTAATTCTTGTGCCACTGTGACCCAGCTGCTGCACACCACAGACCAAGCACCCTTCTCTGTGGCACTTTTAGGAACCTTGGCTGCAGCAGAGCCCTGCCAGCCATAAGAAGTTGTTGTGTTGGTAGGGAACAGCACCTGGTGCTCACCCTCCAGTCCTGGAACAATCCAAATGGGCATCTCAACAACTCACAGAACCTCAGAAAAGACCTCTGAGATCATCAAATCCAAGTGTCAACCCAGCACCACCACCATGCCCAGCACTAAATCATGTCCACATGTGCCATATTCTCATATGTGGGGTTTCTTCAATACTTTTGGGGATGGTGACTCCAGGACTGTCCTCAGGATCTTGTTACAGTGTTTGACCACCTTTTCCATGAAGAATTTTTTCTATTATCAATCTAAACCTCTCCTGATGCAACTTGAGGCTGTTTCCTCTTGTCCTGCCCCAAGGAGATGTCTCTGGGCCAGAAAAAAGTGTCTGTGGGTCAGCATTGTCCTGGAAAAACAGTGATGGCCTTGGTTTGGGTAGAAAGAGGGTGGTGGGCAGCAATAAAAGGATAGAAAGTTGTGTTGGAGAAATTAATGGGGGTTTGGGTGGCTTAACTCAGCAGCTCTTCTCTTTTACACCTCTGCCTACACAGCAGTTACAACCCTTTTACAGTGGAGGGCCAGTGAATTCACACCCAACATATTTTTCCAAAAATAACTAAACTGGCTTGGGGAAAGTGTGCAGAGGTATCAGGAGACAATTCACAGAGCTTTGGGATAGATGTGCAGGTGCTGAGGTTTTTGATTTTACCTGCTAGAGGAGGGGAGCTGCTGACAGAAAAGATTGTGCATGTGGGCAGTTTGCATTTCTTAGCAAACTTCACCTTCTGGCAAGAGCTGCACAGGAAATCTTTTCTATAGTGTGATGATATCTGACAGAAAACTGTAGCTGCTGATGGAGAAAATGGTATGTGCCTAACCAGAAAGGGTTTATCTGTCTTCTCCTCACTGCTAAAAAATATCAGATTATAATGGGAAAGGTCTAAAAATATTCTTTAATTTTCAATTAAACACTTCACTGCACAAAGCACTACACAAGATTTTATTTGGCCTCCTGCTCAACAGGTTGGTACTAGATGATCTTTAAGGTTCCTTCCAATCCAAACCATTCTATGATTTTATGAACTCTTTTTTTCTGTCTACAAATGTGCAGAAACTTGTTTTATAAGTCACTAATTGTCAAAATAGAAATAATAAAGACAATCTGACCCTTGGACACAAAGATCAACCCATAACGCAACTGAAAATAACCCTTAATGCCAAGAAAAGAATTGAAAAATAAAAGCCATGAGGGTAATATGAAGGTCAACGTGAAACTTCACATTGAAATGCTGCTCCAGTGTTTAGAGAAGAGTGAGCTGTGAAAATATATTGCTTTTGGCAATACAGAGTCAGACTAATCATGGGACAAGAATGATCCAACAGAGGTTTTTAATTGCACTCTGTGCATTGCTGGGACGGGGCTCTGGGAGTTCAGTCACTTCTGTGTGATTGATAAACACCCAAGGGACCAGCAGATCAATCATGGTGCCATCGTGCAGAACAAAACCCATGAGAGCTCACCCACTTGTCCTGCACTGCTTCCAGAAGAACATCCAGTCCTGATCTGTGGAGAGCCAAGGATGGAAAATCTGCAGCCTCAAAAATCTTTTTCCTTCCAGCCACTGGAATACCTCTAGTTTTACTTTTCCAGCTGTTATTTCTCCCTAATATTTTCCTTCCTGACCTAAAGAACTGTTTTGCATCTGTGGTGATCTCCCCACAGGAAAAGTTACAACAGTTGTTGTAATTATTATCTAATAATAATTGTAATTTATTATTATTCTAAGAGATGCTGATAATATGTTTCTTTTTGATAAGAGTTTATCAGTGCATGGCACTTCTCACAGCCCTCAAAAACTTTTTGCAGCTCATTCCTTTATTTCTCCAGGATTGTCCTGGGAGACTTTGCATAATGTGGACACCAGCCCAGTAACACTCCAAATGTATATATTAGGTAGATGTTGACAAATTTCAGCTTCTTGTTTGAAGGATTTCTTCATTCTCCCAAGACTGAACTTTTCACAAACTCACTGTTGTAATGAGTGTTACATTGCACATTTTACTATTTCTTTACTTTCTGATTTCATGTGGCCAATTGCTATGTTGGATGTGCAAAACCCTAATAAAATTAAATAAACTACTGCATTATTTCAATACAACTGGTAATTTAAAGAAGTAATGAGATGCATTTACCCACTTGCATTGCATCTATGAAGTTGCACCAGGCAATTATTCTAAAGAAAGTCAGTTCTGAGTCAATCCTCTGCCTTCCACCTTGGCTGTTCAACCTGAATTTACTGATCACAACATCTTCCTCAAGGACAAGAGACTGCAGTACTTTCTGATTTAGAGCCTACTCCTCACCCTGCAATCACAGTTCTCACTGTAATTGTCTGTCTGCCACGCTGATGGTGGCCTGAATCTTGAAGCCTTTTGTTCAAACTCACATCAGAGTTTAAATACTCCCTAGCTGTGTCTGGGGTTGATAGCCCAGCCATAGATGTCTGTCATGGTTGAACATCAGCCAGCAATCGAGTGCCACACAGCCCCTTGGTCACCCCACCCCTGCTCTTCCCTGGTGGGATGGGGAGGAGAATCACCAAAAAAAAGCAGAAAAACCCCACGGATTGAGATAGAAACAGTTTAATAATTGAAACAAAATAATAATAATGATAAAGGAAGAAGGAGAAGGAGAAGGAGAAGGAGAAGGAGAAGGAGAAGGAGAAGGAGAAGGAGAAGGAGAAGGAGAAGGAGAAGGAGAAGGAGAAGGAGAAGGAGAAGGAGAAGGAGAAGGAGAAGGAGAAGGAGAAGGAGAAGGAGAAGGAGAAGGAGAAGGAGAAGGAGAAGGAGAAGGAGAAGGAGAAGGAGAAGGAGAAGGAGAAGGAGAAGGAGAAGGAGAAGGAGAAGGAGAAGNACAAAACCCAAGAGATGCAAGGGAT
Organism: Rhipidura dahli; assembly: GCA_013399225.1. Taxonomy (NCBI): domain Eukaryota; kingdom Metazoa; phylum Chordata; class Aves; order Passeriformes; family Rhipiduridae; genus Rhipidura; species Rhipidura dahli. The sequence goes on from VXAC01005959.1 coordinate 26,839, forward strand.
GCCCACCACAATTGCTCACCACCTGCTGACCAATGTCCAGTCCTTCCCCCACCAGTGATTGTCCCCTCCTGGTCAAGTTCTCCAGGTTAAATATTGGGAATGATGTTCTATGGAGTGGAACATCCCCTTGGCCAATTCACCCAGCTGTCCTGACCATGCTCCCTCCCAGAACATGGAAAACTGAAAAGTCCTTGATGTAGACTAAGCATGACTTTGTAACAACTAAAACATCAGTGTGTTATCAACATTATTCCCATACTGAATCCAAAACACAGCACTGTGCCAGCTACTGGGGAGAAAATTATCTCTATTCCAGCCAAAATCAGGACAATGTTCCACAGAACTTTTTTTCTTGGCCTCCCTTGTCTGTCAGAAATGGTCTCACTTGCCATAAGAAACTCACTGTTCTCACTTTTGCTTTGTCATCGTCTGGCTAAAAATTATGAGTAATATTTTACACAGACACAGTCTGTCTGTCTGCATTTTGTGGAAATGAGGCAATCTGAATCTGATTCCTTCCCCTCTGCAATTTTATCATGGGATTCATCAAATCCCATTGTGTTTTCACTCAAGAAGAAACTTCTCTTTTGAAGCTCTGCGAGTGAATGCCAAAAAGGTGACAGTCAGGGAAGGATCAGAGAAAGCAACACCCACAGGTTTGGTAACTGTAGAGAGGAAAAAAAATGGACTAAAGAAGTTTCAAAATGTGAGATAGACATTTTATTTATTAAAAAAATATAAAGTGCATATTTGTGATACACAGATATAAGTCAGAGAGAAAATGTTGCTATTTGCATCAGAAACCCCCCCAATTATTTATAGAGAATCTCAGAATCACAGAATTCTTTGGGTGGGAAGGCACCTAAAGCTCATTCCATCCCCTGCCATGGGCAGGGACAACTTCCATTATCCCAGGCTGCTCCAAGCCCCATCCAACCTGGCCTTGGACACTGCCAGGGATCCAGGGGCAGCCACAGCTTCTCTGGGCACCCTGTGCCAGGGCTCACCACCCTCATAGGGAAGAACTGATTCCCTATAGGTAACCTAAATTTCCCCTCTTTCAGTTTGCAACTAGCATTTTATAACTTTCCTTAATAAAATCCCTCCTGTTATATGGTAACAACACAGAAAACCCTACCATGTTTTCCTTCTTGAATTTGTGATTGGATTTTGTGGTTGAGAGGTTTCTGTGGCAAGGATTTCCAAAGCCATGTGACCACTTAAATCTGTTGTACTCTGAAGTTGTAGCATGTTTTTTTCCAGTGAGATCTTGATGTGCTCAATGCAAAGCATTTCAGATACTGAGCTCTATGTATTTACTCTGTTCACATCTCTAGATTTATTTACCTTCTTGTTTTCTCACCCTTTTTTACCCTAAAGCTCCTCAAAAGCCCCCATGACTCAAATAATTACTTTTACTAAACCATTCACACACATGACACTCAGTTATGTGTCTGTATTAGACTAAATTAAGGTTTTTGGCATCGAGCCCCTGCCCAGAAGAATTCCCTGTATCTGCATCTTGTTGCAGGCTGCATCCCCTCCAAGTGCCAGGCTCAGCTCACAATTTCACAATCCTTTTGAGCAAGCATAATGGAAAACGTTTATTTTGTACAATTTTGCTATAAATCTGGAAAAAAAATTGCCCTTTGGAGGTTTACTGATCACTGAAACTTAGAAGGTTGCTCACCCACATGAACAAACCAAAAACTGTTTACCCAGAACTGTTCTGCTTTATCCATCATCTTTTTTGCACATTGTTGGGTTTCACCATAAAAATAACTCTATTTATTTTTTTGAATCACAGAACTATATAAGCAATTGAAAGGCATGGAACTAAAGATAAAGGTGATTTAAATCGAAATAGAAATCCCAATATTTATTACTTCCTGATTATTTAAAACACATTAATGTAACAGCTAGACAGATTGAAATGTCCTTCTGCAAATGGCTTAAATTCCTGGTGGGGCAAAGATAATCCAGCTGGATTTTGCATCTTTTTGTGTTCAAAGGGTCTTTACTAAATATCTTGCAGGAAACTGGATGGTTAATGAGGTCAGACCAATACATCTGTTGGTCAGAAGCATTCATGTTGTCAAAGCATTATATGGGAGCTCAGAAATTCTCAACCTTAGGCCTTATTCTGTCCTAATAAGAGTGATGTTTAGAGGAGATTTGTCCAAGTAAATAGGTGTCCTACAGCTTTTCATTCACATTACATATTAGTTGGGCCATGGTTGGCTTTTGCTGCAAACCTCAGCTTTGGCCTTCCAGGTTCAATGGGATTTCAGAGCCAGGCTTGTTCCAAAGGCAGGTCTTGGACTAGAAATGAGCTGTGAAGGACAACGCTGAAATGGCAATGGAATCCCACCTCATGCAGAATCATGGAATATCCTGAATTCCAAGGGACCCACAAGCACCACTGGGTCTGACTCCTGCACTGGGCAGCCCCGAGAATTCAAGAGGATGGAGAGATGCTTTCTCTCAGAAAGGAAAGGGGACAAGGATATTCATTATTCAGGAGGAGCAGGAGGATGTTTGGCCTCAGGGTACTTTACATTATGGGCAAATCGAATCCCATCGTTGGTTTAAAATCTTGCATTTAATCATCCAGACCAATGAAATAGTTTAACTTGGAGTTTAGGATGCTCACAGAATGAAAAAAGGACTGAAACAGATTAGCTGAGACAGCAGGAACCTCTTCAGCCTCAGAGGTTCCTCAGAACAGACACTGCCTGAAGAAAGGACAGGTTTACACAGAGCTGTGTTTGTCCTGAAGCAGGAGGATGGACAGGTTGACCTTCCAAGGTCCACTCAAGCCCTATCAACTCCAGTTTAATGTTTCTTGTATATAAAATAGGAATGAATTAATTTAAATACACTACTGACAGGGTTTGAGGTGGGAGCTGAGAACCACAGGTCTGCTAGGATTGTTGCAAGGCTGCTTTCTTTTCCTGCCCAGCATTCTGGGGTGAAAGGATTTGTCTGGGCTATCAAACAAGAAGCTCTTTGCATGTGCCATAGCTTGATGGCAAATTTAATTTCCTAAAGTTTGTAGAAACATGTGCTGACATTAAGGGCCAACCAGAAGTGCATCTTCTTCCTCTGCCCTAAAGGTTATGGGGCAACATGAGGGAAAGGTAGATGGACAAAAAAGAGCCTGGTCACAGTGAGAATAAATAATTTATTCACCTTCCAACATTTGATTGTCTCCTTGCTTGAAGAAAAATTTTATTAAATCTGATATAATGTAATTTTCCTTTCAGGGTCACATTTACAACCCCCAAAGAGCTGGTTTCAGCTGCAGCATACATTTGTTCAGCCCATGTTAATCTTTTCCAATTATCACCCTCTAGATCCTTCTGTAAACAAAATCAGTGCATGCAAGTGGCTGTGAGACTTTTGGGAACAATTAACAGAATGAGATCTTGATGAAAAGGTCAGACCTGATCCATACATGACAACTCTCTCACTCTGTTCTGAAGCTGCAGTGAAGGGATTCAGACTAGGACTGACTTGAGTGTGAAGTCTGACCCTCTCTTTTGGGTGATATGGGATGACAGGTAAAGAAAGGAGAAGAAATTAAAATTCTAGCTATTTTTTAATTTATTTGCAAACAGAAAGGCTGATTTTTTTAAAAAAGAATGAATCTCAGCAGATTGACTGAAATAATTTTTTTTTTTTTTTTTTAATTCTATATAGTTCTAGGCCTTTTTTTTTTCCCTATAGTGATATTGCTGGTAGTCAGACACACTTCCTGGGAACCTGAGAGCTTTTAGTATGGTATTCCCTTACTCTTGGAAGGGTTTAAGGCCAGGCTGGAGCTTGGAGCACCCTGGGCTAGTGGAAGGTGTCCCTGCCCATGGCAGAGGGTTGGAACAAGATGATCCTTAAGGTCCCTTCCAACCCAAACCATACAGTAATTCTGTATTCAGAATGAAAAAAACAAAACAAAACAAAAAAAAAGATATTAAATAGATTTAAGATGCCTGAAGAACCAAAAGATCACTTTCCCTGAGAAAGCACCACTGACAATTTCCCTTCAAGTGCAACAAATATCTTAAGCCAGTGAAGAACTGCTGTTGTTTTCAGGACTCCCTTGTTTTTTCCTTATGATAACTCATATTTTTCTGCTTAAAAGACAACACAAGGACAAAAAAATACATATGATCCTTGCTCACCCCAATGAGTCAGTGAAAATTTTGGGGGTGATCTATCCCAATAATAGAAGAAACATGAAATGAGGCATGAAGATAAGCAACGGTTTTTAATCACAGACACAGTCACTGCTTAATGGAACATACCTTTGAAAAGAAACAAAATGATCAGTGGAAGGTTTGTAGTTGAGGGTCCCACCCCAGTGATATGAATTTTGATTATTCTGGATTTTTTTTTTCTATCAACATAGAAATTGTTTTCAGGATTGAGCACTGATAAAATGTTTCATGGAGACGAGAACATAACCAGCTGGAGGTTTTGATGAGATTTGTCTCCCTTCCTTTTAGCCCTCTCTTTTTATTGAAATCTGAAAAGTTGTGGACCTGAGCAACACTACTCTGGGTGTGCCATGGTCTTACACAACACAGGCAAAATCACAGAATTAGAGTGGTTTGGGTTGGAAGGGGCATCAAAGACCACCCAGTTTCACTCCCTTCCACTGTCCCAGGGTGCTCCAAGCCCCATCCCGCCTGGCCTTGGGCACTGCCAGGGATCCAGGGGCAGCCACAGCTTCTCTGGGCACCCTGTGCCAGGGCCTCACCACCCTCACAGGGTTGAATTCCTTCCCAATATCCCATCCATCCCTGCCCTCTGGCACTGGGAAGCCATTCCCTGTGTCCTGTCCCTCCATCCCTTGTCCCCAGTCCCTCTCCAGCTCTCCTGGAGCCCGTTTGGGCACTGGAAGGGGCTCTGAGCTCTCCCTGGAGCCTTCTCTTCTGCAGGTGAGCACCTCCAGCTCTCCCAGCCTGGCTCCAGAGCAGAGGGGCTCCAGCCCTTGGAGCAGCTCCATGGCCTCCTCTGGACTCTCTCCAGCAGCTCCACATCCCTCTGATGTTGGGGATCTGCAGCTCTGCAGGTATCACAGCCCGTCACTCCCACTGACTGGACCATTGCAGCTCTTTCCACACCAGTACTGGACACTCACCAGGTACTGGAGTGTGGCTCCACACACTTTTGGGACCTGATTAACTGTCCTTTCTCCCAGGGGTCTATTCTGAAGCTCTTGGGAAAAAAAGCACCAGAAAACAGTGCCAGTTCTCACTCCTTGTGTTTGTACCAGGGTGCTGACTCCACTCCCCAGTGACCCTAGGAGGGCTAAAGGCCAGAAGTCACCAGTTTCCCTGCTGAGCTCAGATCTCGAGGCATCTAAAGAGAAAGCTCCAGAGAGCTTATCACATCTCTTACTGAAGATTTATTAATTGCAGAACTGTAAACCCCGTTCAAGAATTCTGACTTGGCTTTCCCCACCGCAGGAACTTGTGAGCTGTGCTGGTGGAAGGGGGAGGCACTGTTAACCTAGGAAAGGCTGCAGCTGTGAGCACCAGGGGGAAGATACCAGTCAAACTTTCTGCAAATATTATGTGGGAAATCTCCTGAGTTGTGTTTTCGGAAAGGCTTTAGCTGGGATTATCACTGAGCTCAGTCCATTCCTGCATGAGTTGAAGGACAGGATCTCGTGGGTGCTGGCTGTAAAAGAGGCACATTTCTTAATCCCTGGACTCAGAGATGGATGTGAACTGCTCACTTAGCAACTATGCACTTCTCTGAGGGTTCTTAGATGCTCAAATGTCCACATTCAAATCCACTTCCTGCAAGAACAGCTTCAGTTATGGCAGCTCATGGAACAAAAAGTAAACAGCTTAAGGTCCCTCAAAAATCTATTGTTTTTCTCTCCCTGCATTGCAAAAACAAATGTTAAAGCACAGGATGAAGCCACTGAAATGTGTTTTCAGTAACACTGGGGAGGGCAGAGCCAGGCAGAGACAAGGTCACTTTGGGATGTTAACGAGCTGCTTGCTTGACCCCGTCTTGTGATGCAGAGCGAGTTTGTGTATTTCATTTATTTCACCCGTACTTGCTCTCACAATCCTCTTCCCACAATGCCAACCAGCCTGTATGGAAATATTGAGCTCTCTTCTGATGTGAATTATTGCTGTGCAGTGTGCAAGATTCGATGCACCAAAATGTGTTTCCATGCACGTGCACAGCGGGTGGGATGGGGAGCACCCTTTGTTCTCACAGAATCATGGAATGGTTTGGGTTGGAAGGGACCTTAAAGACCATCCCATTCCAACCCCTGCCATGGGGCTCCTTCCACTGGACCAAGTTGCTCCAAGCCCCACCACGTTTCTGAGGCAAATTAGGTCTGACTGATGGTTTAAGAGGTAGGAACTTGCCTTCTTCTGGGTCCATTTCCAAATGAGGCATGGCCACCATTCCCTCCCTTGCCTTTCATCAATTTTTTGCCTACAAAACTGGAGTCTGTACCACAAGCAGCTTAAAAGCTGTGAACATCTCCTTTAAATGTCCAGGAGTCGAGGGAAGCAACACTTAATGAGGACCTTATTGTACAACTGGCTTCTCTCTGGACAGGGAGAAAAGAAGTTAAGAGTGAATCTGGGGACACACAACAGCCTGGCAGGTGGCAGTGCACAGTGAGGCACAGGAGTGGGCATTTCCCCTGCTGGGATGAAGAGGTGAGCTGTATTCCTCTGATCCTTGCAGGAAAACCCACAAGTTTCATATTAATGATACTGCCTAAACTCAGAGAGCACTGGACATTAAATACCCTTCACAATTTGCATGAAAACTGGGGTAAAATACTGCCATATCCATGCTGCTGGCTTGCATTATTTTACAGCTTTGCAGCTTTTGGCTTGGGGCATAGTCCCACTGTGCTGAGCTGTAAAAATACAAAATAAAAGGATTATTCTTTGCCAGTCTAACCACATGACAATAAACAACAGGCAAGTTGGGAAAGAGAAAACACTCTGAGGGTATTGCTCAGCATGTAAGGAAGACAAATGGCATGTTTCATGTCACAGTGAAGGGGGAAAGGCACAAATAAGAAGTGACATGCTTGGAAGATCTTCCCCAAGCCTAGCAAAGTGTGGGGGGGAAAATTGCACAGATGTGACAACCTGCAACCTTCACACTTCATAACAGCCAAGATGTGAAGTCAGAAGAGCTTTAGCTCTCCAGCAGCGATGACAAAATAATTTAGAAACATTATCTGAAAGCACCACAATTTCAGATATGACCTGGTTTGACAATGAAGTCCAGACAAAAGCTCACAGATTTTGTCACCTGTAACTGTTTACAGCATTTCCAGGCGATAAGAAACAGCTGTAAAAGAGTTAACAGGTCACTAGGCTCATCACAGACTCACCCCCAGGTGTTTTGCCTTCCTTTATCCAGTCTGATGCTTCTGAGGGCTGAGCCACCTCATTTAAAAGTCCTTGGGAGGATGTTTGAAATCTCTGCTGTCACCTCCTTATGTGCTGCTCCCAGGGCCTGCTGAGCTGAGGTGCCTCAGGTAACAAATAGAAGTTTCCAAGGGATTAAGGGGGAAAAAAATTAACTGAAGGGTTCCATGTAGAAGATTAGTCACTGTGAGTTAAATGTGTTTAGTGTGATCTAATCATTAGACATGGAGAAAGGAAGGGGTAACTAAGTGAGGTTCTTGTAGTATTTTGGCTGCCTCTCAATTCCGTATCAAATGAGGCACATGATAGTCTTAACAGGCAGCTGTTTTTCTTCTACATGTGCTACCTGAACCCAATATTAAATACAAACTGAAAGCACTCTGGGGTGTGGAGTATTCAGAAAACGGAAATAAGAAGCTTCAATTTTGAAACTGATGCTATAAATCAATTAGCTGAAAAAATAACCCAGAAAGGATTAAACCTAACAAGCTGCAAGGGAAGTAAACAAGCCCACTGTTTGCTGTTGGGAGTTGTTTGCTTGGTGTAATGTGCCTTTTAGGTCACCCTGTCTGCATAGTTAATTACAGGGAGCTGCTCTTGGTAGCAGGATGCCTTTCCTGCACAGAACCTTGAACAGCAAAAGGCTGGTGAAATGTGGGGGGTTTAAAAGAGAAGAATATAGAATAAGGGCACCCATAATTAAAAATTAAGGCCATGTGGTTTATCTGGCTACAGCACACCTTCCTCCCATAGCAGAGGAAAGAATCATGTCTGGCTGAATCTGTTCTTCCCCCAATGAGTGGCCTTTTACAGCTGGGCTAAAGAGAAGGGGGCTACAGGAGACTGAAAACTGCAATAGTTCAAACTTTTTTTATTTTAATTGATCTAACAGGAAGATGCAGCCTCTGTTTTAGAAATGGCACTTACTACATCACAGGCTTGTTGTTGGGTCACCCTTTCCCCTACATGCAAATTTATGGTGCCTGTGTAGAAGATTGTCTAAAGCACAAGTAAGGAAATGCAGGGTTTATGATACTTTGGGATTGTTTTTTCCTTTAAAAAAGGAAGAGGGTGTTCCATGAAAGGATCAAGGCAGTGCCAAAGGAAAGAGCTGCATGTGGCTGTGGCTGTGGAGGAGGCTGCTTCCTCACCTGCTGCAAACTCCTGGGTGCTTGATGGAGCACAACAGGATGTGATAAGAAATATTTCTGATTTTAACCCAAGGGAGTTACCTGGGCCAAACAAGACCTAAGGACCTCATCACTTCTTGCAGCCAGAACTGCCTGAGCCAGATGGGTGTTGGTCACTTGTCCTGAAGAAAAATCCTCAAGTTGTGCCAGGGGAGGTTTAGATTGGATATTAGGGAAAAATTCTTCGTGGAAAGGGTTGACTGCCCAGGGCAGTGGTGGAATCACTATCCCTGGAGGGATTTAAAAGCTGTGTGGATGTGGCTCTTGGGGATGTGATTTGGTGGTGTCCTTGGCAGTGCTGAGCTGAGGGCTGGGCTTTATCCCTGGAGGTCTTTTCCAACCTTAATTATTCTGTGCTTCTGTAACTCTTAGCTCCACAAGTGATGTTCAAAGCCTCCAAATTAAGCAACACTCAGCAAAGGGAATTGGTTCTGAGGCCTATTCTGCTGACCAGCATTCCTGCTGCCATTTGTGCCCTTGAAATAAACCTTCTCCCAAGCCTCTAATCACATATTTGATCTATCAGGGGTAAGTCCTGTAAACAGATGAAACTTGACTGCTCTGAATTGCTCAGGAAGATGTCCCTCCCAGACAACTCTGGATGTCTTTAAGTGCTTTACAAACATCAGATAATTCCAAAGGCCTCAGGGTAACTTCTGTGGGCTGGAAAGCTGCATTTTGGAATGCATGGTGGGGAGCTGTGGCTGCCTGAGCAAATGGATTTGTGCAGCAGGTGTCAGCACAGCATTTCATTTCTGCCGGGCTCAAGTGTCAATAATTTGGTTCTGGTTACTCAGCTGTTAAATCGCTTCCTGACGTGTGTGCAGTGCAGTCTGGGACTGCCCCTTTTTGCTGTAATTTCTTTCATTAGTGCTCAGTTGTGTTTTTCTCTGCTTGCTGAGATGGTTCCTTGCCTTATTAGGCTGTGCAACCACTTGATCATTTTTTTCCATCATTTAATGTTGCAGTAAAAAGTCTGAAAAGACATTAATGCTGCGCCATATAATCCATGATAAATGTCTCAAAGACATTTAGGAACATGACTCAGCTCTCAGGCGACATTTTAGTTATCAGTGTTCCAATCCTTGTAGCTTTAGGTCCAGATTTAAAGGCATTTAGGCAACTGATCTCCAGTAAATTAAAAAAAAAAAAAGGAAAAAGTTTATCTAGGACTTATCTTTGATTCAGATTTCCATCTGTGAGCTCTCAGATTGTGCTGAATGCTAAACCCAGACTTGCCTTTACCCCTTTGAAAAGATAAGCAGGCAGGGGGAGGAGGAAGAGAAGAGATCCGTGTGGCAAACAGAAGACATGGTCTCAAATCTCTTCTCTGATCACCTCTGGAAGATGGTTTTTTAAATCCCAGAAAAGAATTATGAGTCTCAAACCTTCCTGCTAACGCATCTCCTAAAATCTTTGCCTGAAGTCATTCCATTTTGGATGGATAAATACTCATTGGAAGAAGCATCTGACCTTGTCTCCTTGCCCAGATACTGGGAAAATAAAATGACCAAACAGTAACTCATTTTCTGGCTTGTTTCCTCTTAGGTGCATTGGAAACTGAATTATTTGCATGAAACAAAGCAACTTCAGTGGGATTAATTTATCCAAATCTCACATTTGCAGCAGCATCTTTGCAGGAAACCTACAGTTTGTTTTCTGCTTCCAATCAAACACTGGTGGAAAACAAAACCAGGTTTTCCAAATCTGAGTCCCCTAACAGTGGGGCAAAGCAAGACAAGGGCTCTGTGTAAAAGGCTAATCCCAGGTTTCCTCTTGATGCTCAGTGGTGTCTGGAAAATCCTGGAAGAGAAACCTGCCCAGGAAACCTGGGATGTCACAGAAGTTTTGGAGCTGTGAGGGCAGTTGGATGGTTGTGGTCATGCCCAGTGGCAGACAGAAAATTAAGTACTGCAGGAATATAAATTACAATGGCCATGTGGTAGGGGAAGAAGTGGGATTTGGAAGTCTTGGCTGCACCTGAGCATCAGGCTTCAGCATCTAAAAGAGTTGCTGGTTCTCTCCCTCCCTTTGCTGTCTCCACTCACATCAGGTGGAGTTCTTGTGGTATTTGCATCCATGTCTTGGACTTGACACCAGGATGCTCCTGACTCAGGGTTTGGTGACCCAAAGAATGATTTTCTGAATGCTTTCTGAGCAGATTTTGTTAATATTCAGCCTTGTTGTTCCCATTACAAGGAGAATTTGATGTTGCTTCAGGCTTTTCCTTTGCTGGAAGGCTTCTGTTTGCAGGGATCCCCTGCACAGTCCTGCTTCCTTCTGCTCAGGAGAAATTTCCTCTGCTTCCCTTGGGTCCTGGTGACCACACCCAGCACTCTTCCCATAAATCCCCAAATTGTCTGACTGACAGGCTGGAAAATGAGGAAAACAGAAATAACTTGGTCTTTTTGAAGTATATTCCAGGTTTAATCAGGAAGGAGCTAGAGCTGTTCTTTTTGGTATGCTCATGGCTAAATGAATTTATTAAATTAATTTTTTTTGTCAGCTAAAAAAGCAGTTTGGAACTGACCAGATCCAAAATCCACTAAGCCACTGGGGGTGATTTTACAGCTTCTTAGTGAACTTTGGGTAAGAATTTGAGAATGCCAGGAGAAAATCCAAGCATCTGAAAAGAGTGTAATTTTTAAATGGGGTGAAGGAAATTCACAGCTGGAATTGCAGTAAAACATTTATTTTGACATTAGGAAATGTTGGTTTTTTGGAAATTTACCTCTCAGAGAGGTTATAAAACATTTGCCAGTGTTGCCTCAGATTCTGAAGAAGTTTTTTATCTGTAGAAATGTCCCGGTAAATTTTGGCTGAAGTCTGGAGCAGAGCTGTGGAAAAATGGATGTTTATTTTTTTTATTTTTCATTCCTCTGAGAACACTGGTTTTTTAGGGGGTGGGTTTTGGTAATGAAAAGGGAATGTGATGCCACATCTCCTTTGGAAATGTTTTACCCAACCCTGTTCATTCATGAGACCCTGTGTAAGGGGCTAGGAAATCAAACAAGTGCTTTTCTACAAGATACCTCCAGATGATCCCACAAATAATCATAATGTGCCTAGAGCAGCTGAATGCAGGTCAACATTGTAATATGTTACCTTGCCACAGAAATCACTGGATTTCTGCTGGCATTGATGCCTTGATGATTTTTGTCTTTTATACCCCTGTTATGCCTTTTTACAATTTCTGTATTCTCAGTGCTTTTTGCCTCCATTCTTGCGCTTGTTTGTCAGGCTGGGAGACTGAACATTTCAGAAGCTTCGCAGTGAGGGATCAGTGTGCCCAGAGCCCAAGGGCCTCTCCAGAACACATTTTGTAAACTGAGACAGAACCAGCCAGGGGAAGGTTCCTTGGGGAGGGGGGCTCACTGGAGCCTCTCCTTGGGGAATTTTGGATAGATGTGCTCATTAGTAACACCTACAATGTTAGACCAGATCTTTGAGGAGGGGATTGCAGTGGCCATTGTGGGGTGCATGGAGGTGCATTCGACCTGGACGTGGTGCACCTGAGGATCCTTAAAATAAATCCCAAGGTAAAATCCCTTTTCCCCTTCTAACCGTGCTTGTCTCTTGATTTTAAGAGCAGGAAATTCATCAGCACTTCAGCCCTTCCAAGCACCCAGCTTTCAGTCCACCATGGATACAAACCTGCTTTGACTGCAGGATTTAAGTGGCAGGGGGTTTCTTTTTATGCATTTCTCCAGCAATCACTACAGAGGGGCTTGGAGCTATTTTAGTGGCTTCTGGGTTTCCCCAAAATCATCCTGTAAATAAAAAGATAATGCAATGAGCAAAAGAATGAGAGTGCACACAAAGGCATGCTCAAATCAAGAGAACTCCTCAGGTGATTGTCCTGTCAACCACTTCTGGACCCAGAGAATCTGAAATATTCAGAGCATTGAAATGACAGGAATTGCTGTGGTCTATTTTCTAGGAATGCAGGCAGCTGTAAGGTGCTCTTGTCCACAAGAATATCAAACAGCCTTCTTATACAGGCATTTAGGTTTCCTGATTTAAATATATATACATACTTTTTAAGGCTGTTTTGCTGTATTTCCAGCAGGTTGTGTTTTATGTCAAGGATTTCAAAATGCTGTTAGTCCTTGTCAGGTTCTTTTGCAGTGTGGTGGCACAGCTGCAACATTGTGGTTTGCAGATTATAAATTACATCAATCAGAGTTCATGCAGGTGCAGAAATTGCAGGCTGGTTTTCCTGAAAGGGAGAGTGAGCAGGGGCACGATGAGCACTGAACGGAGCTGGCTTAGAGCATCCTTGGTCTCCCTCTTCTGGCTCAGCTGGAAGGAGCTGCTCCATTCAGGATGTGCTGCAGCTCAGCATCCCCCTCCTGCCAGGAGCTGAGGGGGCCAGTGGTGAAGAGAGCAGGTCAGGAAGCTTTTTTCCAGCATGTGGTTGCAGGTACCAGCCTGGAGACAGAGCAGTGGGGGCTTCCAGCCAAGCTCTCCCACCCTTCTCCTCTTTTGTTTTTTTATTTGGGGCATCAACTACAAACTTTGAGAACATCATCAATATCTCTTTACTATACACATGGAATGGGGGGAAGGGGATGAAGGAGACTTGGAAATGTGAGTGGAGACATATATTCAGGGTGTGAGTCAGGATGTTCTGTTACTGCTGGGCTCTGGCTGCCTCCCACCTTTTACCTGCTGGCTGGTATTAAGGGTTTAAAAATTCTAAAGCTCAGTCACTGAGCTAAAATATCAATAAATTATCCACAAATGTGGAGGAGGGGGGGTTATTTTGTGCATTTTTATCCTGGTGCAAGTTTTGTCTCAGCAGGACCAGGGCAGTGACTGTCCCCTGTGCTGGGCTTTGCTGAGGTACCTCGACTATTGGGATCAGTTTTGGGCCCTTCAAGACAAGACACTGAGGGAGTGGAGTGGGTCCAGGGAAGGGAATGGAACTGGGAAAGGGTCTGGAGCTCCAGGAGAGGCTGAGGGAGCTGGGAAAGGGGCTCAGCCTGGAGCAAAGAAGGCTCAGGGGGGACCTTGTGGCTCTGCACAACCACTTGAATGAAGGTGGTGGGTGTTGGTCTCTTTTCCCAAGTAACAAGAGATAGGACAAAAGGAAACTTGGTCTCAAGTTGTGCCAGGGGAAGTTTAGATTGGATATTAGGAAAAACTTCCTCATGAAAGGGATTGTCCAGCCCTGGCACAGCTGCCCAGGGCAGTGGTGGAGTCCCCATTTCTGGAGGGATTTAAAAGCCATATCAGTGTGGCACTTGGGGACACGGGGCAGTGGTGGCCTTGACAGTGCTGGGGGAATGGTTGGACTTGGTGATATCAAAAGTCTTTTTCAACCACAATGATTCTGTGACTCTCTAAGTCACCTGTCAGCAGAATCAGGTGCTAATTTGAGTTTCTTCTAAAGGGATTTTGATGTGAAGAGCACAACTGGTATTCCTTCCAAACCTTTGTCTTTCTGACCCTTTCTGCCACAAACTGGCCTCTAAGTAATTTTGTTTCTTTATTTCTTAATTAAAAAAGTGGAAGTTACAGCTGTTAACATCTGACTTTAAAAAATGCAGTATTAGACTTCTGTATTTCATAATGCCAAGGTTTGTGTGTATTTCGAAGCTGGGCATTAAACTGTGAGTAACACCCTTGCCCACTTAAATTGGCTTCCTTTTCCCCACACCTGGCTTACATATGTGTCACAATATGTGACATTTAGAAAGGAATTTGGCAAGAGAAAATTAAAATATGGGTGTTAGATGGAAACAGAAGCACTGAGACACAGAGACCACAGGGGAAATGGTTTGTCTCTATTGTGAAACTGCTGCCTCTTAAATGCAGGGAGTTGTAACACACTCTTTGGCTGTGTCTGGTCTTCTTTCTGTGAAAACAGACACCTTTGGGACTTTTCACCTGAAATTTTATGCAGGAAACCTCTGCCTATACGAATAACAACAATATCAGAGAAGCTGGTCTTGTTTTTGCTTTGCTGTTTGTTGTTGCCTTTGATTTTTCTTCATTGTGTGTGTCCTCACTGATGATTTGTGTGTGAAGTCGAAACAAGACTCCTGAAGTTTGGGAAAGAGTTTGTTCTGATTACGGTGGGGTTTGCCCATCTTTGTTTTCTGTCTTTGTACCAATATTTCCTTTGAAGAAAGTGGCACATTTGGAAAAGTCTTGCAAGAACCTGCTTGACAGGAACTGCAGCTCAGCCCAACACTTGTTCGACTTTTTAATGCCGTGATTGGGTCGTAGTAATAATAACAGTAATAATAATGACAAATAAGAGAAGTAGTCTCAATCTTAATAAGATAAAGAATTTTTAAGTGAGACTATCATTTTAAACCTGGCAAGGTGCAAGCCAGCAGTTCCTACAAGCAGTTTTACATTGGTGTTTAAATATTGTGACTTGCCCAACTCTTTACCTCTTTTACAAGGATAGAGGGATTTCTCTTTGCTGCAGCCCAGATCAAAGCTGGCAATGTTATAAATTGGAAAATTAAGGGGGGGGGGAATAACTGCTGTAGCTGGATTGAAAGTGGATCCCACTTTGTTAGAAGGGGAAAATTGGCTTTAACACAAGAACTCTTTAAGTTGGGGATTTAGGAGCACAGGGATGTAAATTGTGTGTAAATTTACAGAAGCAGATTTCTGAGCAGTTGTAGCTGTGGCCAGAAGTGAGGATGTCCAGCCACGTGATGTGGCACAGTTTGTGTGCTGTTTCTTGGGATCTTCTTAGATAAATAGTACAATTAGATAATTCTTCTTCACCAAGTGCCTGAGCTAACCCTAGAGGGCTCTCATGACTCAGGAACAGAAAGGATAGGAGTATAAGAGGAGAGACTTCAAGATCTCAATTTTCTCCTTTCATAAGGAAACACCTGCATTATGCTTATGTATGTGCATTGGCCAGGATGCAACATTTTTGGTTTGAAACAGGATTAGAAAATATTTAGGGTTTTACTGTGCCCTCCCTGTCCCTTTCTGCAGGGAGAGAATTTTGTCACTAAGCAGGACCTTCAAAACATTTGCCAAATCTGCTGACAATTCCAAATAAGCCATTAAATGTCAGCTGATGAGCTTCAACTGTTGGAGCCTTTTGTAAGAATTGTGAAAATAACTTTGAATTGGAAAATGTAGAAGTAATACATTTTGCCTTCATTCAGAAGGCCCTGGTTCTTAAGAACAGGCAAATGGAAATACAAGTTCTGTAATAAAATTCTTCCCTGTGAGGGTGGTGAGGCCCTGGCACAGGCTGCCCAGGGAAATTGTGGTTGCCCCATCCCTGGAAGTGTTCAATAATTCTCAGCTTCTTTTTTTCCCTCACAAAACAAAAATAATTCTTTTTCCTTTTTTATGCATCCACTCCTTTAAACTTTTGGGGCCAAATTCAGGTCCTTACCACATTTCCTAATCCATTACCATATTTCCTAATCCATAACAGTCCTGTAGCACAGTTTCATGTGCTGGGTAATTTTTCCACATCTACTGCCTATAACTGTAATTAAACCCTTGAACTTAAAAGCGCCCCAATTAAGGAAATACCTCCGTAGCATTAAGAGAACGCTTTACATAAAGGATTTTCAAGTGGGTATTTAAACACTAATGATTTGAATCCTAATGAGGACTTGATGTTCTGCTCCTCCAGCAGAAAAAGCCCTGGTCTCAGCACTGAACTGCTTGCAAGCTTTTATTTTTCCTGACATTCTAATTATATATGAGAACAAAAACAAGACAGCACTGCTGGCATGTCAGATGGAAATTTTTTAAAGAGGAGAATGGCAAGAAACTGTTTGTAGCCAAACCGGAAAATCCCACATTATTATTCAGGATTTGTTTGTTTGGCTTTAAAAATAAAAAGGCAGGAAAGGATTAATGGCAGGCATATTACCTTTTTTTCAGCTTTATTGGCTGATCGGAAAGCACATTAATAATATGGTTCAAACATTAAAGATAACCTGGCTTAGGTGCCAGTCTACTCAAACCAAACAAAAGTGTAAAATGCAAATAAAACAATAAAACTAATCTACCAGATAAACAGTTCTGGTTTTTTTTTTTTTCTGAAACATGACTAATTCCTCTGGAGTAAGAGCTGCCTTATATTTTAGGGTCTGGTATAAAACTCTCATAATCCTTTTGCCTTTTGAAATGTTCAGTTTTTATTTACAGGCACCAGAAGTGGTGCAGCTCTAGTGTCAGCAATGGGCAAAACTTTCCCCCTCTGTGGCAACTTTCTTTCCCATTAAGAAAACCTATCATCCAGAAGAAAGTAGATATAAATATCAAGGTTATTGGAACACAAAAAAAACTTATGCTCTTGCTGCTGAAGGTTGGGGAGTTGAAGCCTAATTTGATATCCACTGGGGTATATCACAACATTTCTATTTAAGAAAGCATTCCCATGAAACATTAGCATTTAAAATCAAATAACAGCTAGGATGGGAAAGAACAAGCAGCTATAGTGTGGTCTCCTGTAAAGGAGAAGGGAAGTTTGCTGGTAAGGGGTTGTTATTCCACAGCTTAGGGAAGGACTGATTGGCAGAAGGAGCCAATTTATGCACAGCTTTGGAAAAATAAAGGTTTGAATTTGTACTTTCAAAAGCATCAGTTTCTGCAAATTTCCTCTATGCTGTGGAAAAGAGTAACCAGAATTAAGCTAAAAAACTTGAGAGCTTAAATCATGAAGCCAACAGTTCCTAAACAGTAGAAGAGGCACTGGGGAGTACTGAAGTGCCTGGGTATTTGTTTATTCATTTCTATTCCACTATATAATACCTTCCAGCTTCTGGTCTGGTCTATCATCCTGCAAAATAAGGCACAAATACATCCACCAGATAAAAATGAGAAGGACTTTTTGTGAAATAACATTTAAATTTCCAAATGCCCTGTGTTAAATAGTCTGTGCAAGTCTTGTCTCAGGTCCACAGTACTACTGAATTAGCTACAGAATCTCAAATTCAGAATCTTTTCCTTCGAGCATTTAGTGCTTTTACAGCCTGAAATCCAGCTGTGAGAGAAAATCCATCTCATCCTTGTGACACCAGAAGAGATATGGTAGGTCTGTGCTGTGCCTGTAGAATAACTACCTTGAAAGAGGAGATACAGGATGTTCAGTGCAGGCTCTGTGCTTCACTGCATGATTCAATAAGTCTCTGTTGAACAGACAAAGACTTTTCAGATGCTTGTAATAATGTGTGTTGTAGGAAAATAGAAAAGAAAAAACAGTCTGATAGATTTCGAGTCTTTGCATCAAAGGATGAGATGAGTAACAATGAAGTTGATGTGGATTTGGTTGATTTTTTTTTTTTAAATACTGTTTCAGGCAAGGCAAACAGAACATAATTTCCTTAATTAGCATCTCCTGAAGTACATAAAGCACTTTAGATAAAATTAAGGTGAAGAAAGAACCAACTGTCCCTTCCTCATCTTATCCTTATTCTACCTGTAAGAAAGCTAAAGAGAAGCCCTTGAGGCTGCTGGAAAATGCCAGGATAGGAAACTTCAGCCCAAACTAGTTATCGTTCTTATTTTAGATGACCATTAGCTGTCACAAGAGACTTTCAGCAAGGCTGGGCTGGGTGGGGCACGGGCCAGATGCCCAGGGGGGTTTCCAACCCAGAGCAAGAGCTGAGCCCCTCAGGGCAGGGCATGACCCTGTCCTTGGGGCTGGGGACAGAGATGTCTGGGGCTCCCAGGGGTAGCAGGTGCCTGAGAGGCAGGGATGGAGGCTCTGCCCAGGTGTCTTTGCCCTTTCATGGGGCACAGCCCAGCCAGGGGACGGCTGCCAGGGTGGCTTGGGCAGGACTGGTCCTGTGCTGCCTCCAGCCAGGGACTGTGGTACCTTCAAGCCTGTTCATCCAGACCTGCTGGGTAAACCCTTCTCCCATCTCCTGCAGGCCATGGCTGTGGCAATCACACTCCTCGTGGCTGTGCTGGCCATGCTGCCCGGGCAGACCCAGGACCCCCAGGCCGAGGTGGCCGCGGTCCAGCAGATGCAGCGGCGCCGGGAGTTCCTGCACCAGGCGATGTCGCGGCTGTGGCAGGAGGTGGAGAGGAGGGCCCTGGAAGAAGCTTTCCTCCACTCTGTGTTTAACTGGCCCTTTTGGGCTGCTGTGGCAGCTGTGCTTGTTGAGTTCTGCATGCAAAAGCAGCTTGGCTCCAGCAGCTGCCCTGAGCAGGACAACTACAGCAGTGAAGAGGATGAAGACCTCAATGGAGCACAGAATGCTGCCGGGTCTTTGGCTTGGCCCACCCTCATTCCAGTGCAGGAACTGCCTGGCATGGGCAGGAATCTGAAGCAGCTGCTGGGTGACTTCTTGATCAAGCAAGAATTTTCACAGAGCACTCTCAGGCCAAAAATTTCCCCCCCTGCACAGGGATGAACGGCACCCATGAATCCTGGAAGGTTCACAAGAACAGAATCTTCTACCAGCTGCTCATGTTCCTGCAGCCACCCCCTGGTCATTCTTCCATGCTGGAGCAGGACACCCTGGGGCAGCAGCCAGAGGGGTGCTCTGACATCCGTGTGGTGCTGGAGTGCTCCATGGGGCATCTGATGGGATGGGTTTTTCCTTGTGTTCTGTCCACTGCCGGGGCAATGAGCTGCTGCAGGATCACAGCTCACTGCTCCTAGAAACCCTCTGCACAGGCTTCTGCTTACACCTGGAGCAAATCTCCACCTGGGTGCAAAACTGGCTGTTTTCAGCCTCTTGCCTCAGTGGCCACACCGGGGTCTGATGCTGCTGCCCTGCTCCTGCAAGTTCCTGGGGAGCAGCCCCTCCAAGGAGCAGAGCTGCACTGGGATGGTTTTGGCAGTGCAGGAAGGCAGCACAAGCAGCTGCCTGATCCTGGAGTAGGCAGCAGCCAGCTTTCCCAGTGTGCTGGATTAACTGGGGGAGAGTTAGACTGGTAAGGGCTCAGGCTCATGTGGGGTTATATTTTCACTTTGTGCTTAAATCTTAAAAATAAAGAGAGATGTAATTGCTGAGCTGTGCTTGTGCAGTGTCAAGGTCCCTTCTGCTCAGCTGCTGTCTCTCCTGGGCTCAGCCGGTGCCACCTCCAGGCTCATCCACCCACAGTCTCCTGGGAGTGATGGGAGCTGCCACCACAATGGGTCTGAGGGGACCAGGAGGGCTGAGGGATGATGGCAAAGCTGAGGGGAGTTGGAGGAGCTGAGAGGGATGCACTGCATTCAGCACTAGAGGTAAGAGTAGCAGAAAATCACAGAGCATGGGCTGTAGCAGGAGGCTGTTACAAAACAACAGCTCGGGCAGCTTTGGAAAGAAAGCAGAAAATACAAATTTGGTCAAGAAGAATGAAAAACAAGTTGCTGGGGCTGTGTCTGGGATGCCTGATGATCCCTGGTCTGTTGTGGTGGTTTTCACCAGCACCAAGGAACAGCCAAAGCACGGTCAGAAGTGGCACGAAGTGTTTGCATGGATCAGCCTCCTCTGTGCCTGTGTGAGCCTCGCTGATCAACACCACCTGAATATTTGGCCCAGGGGTTGTGTTTTCTGGGGACAAGGGATCAGGTTTCAGAGCACTCGGTGGAAATGAATTTTTAAGGGTGTTACTTTGGTGCCTTGCAATACGAAATGATGCAGGTTGCTTTTTTTCTCTTTCTCACTTTCAACACAACAATTTTTGCCTTTGGGGACCTGCTTTAATTAACAGCATTCTCTGGCTGCACATCAAAGAAATGGGGAATGAAAATGAGTTAAAACCTGGGCTTCTGGACCATAGGAGCTTCTCCATCCTACTGAAATTGCAGGAAATGAAAGGTATTTTTTTTTTCTTTCTATAGATAAAATATTTAGAAGGGCTCAGCTGAATCTGTTTTCTTGTTTTGAAAGCCTTAACAAGTGTTTGAAAATCACCTTGAATATTGTGTCCAATCAGTTTGAGTCCTCTGTCTCTTTCTGGGCCCATCACTTGAAGAAAGATATTGAGGGTCTGGAACAAAAGTCCTGTGAAGAGGATCTGGGGTTGTTTAGCCTGGTGAAAGTCTCAGGGGACAATATTCTATTGAAAATGCTATAGAAAATGGGCAAGTACAAAGAACCTTTTCCTTTCCTGCCATTTTTTGAAAAATTCTCAATATCAAAGCACTCAGGAATATCTGCTTTTCTATGGCTGCTGAGAGCAAGAGTAGGAGAGCAGAAGGACTCGGTTTCGTGTTTCTTTGCAGCACAAGAGCTCAGGTCTGGCTGCCACAACTCTCTCTGGAAATGTAAAGCTAATTGTAGTAATTTCATATCCACTTTGTAAGCCCAAGGTTTTTATTATTTGGAATGAGGTGATTTATGGGTTGACACCCCATCCCTGAAAGGGTCCAAGGCCAGGTTGGACAGGGCTTGGAACAACCTGGGCTAGGGGAAGGTGTCCCTGACCATGGCAGGGGTGGAACTGGACGGTCTTTAAGGTCCCTCCCAACCCAAACTATTCTGTGATTCCATTTTCTTCAGGACAGAATTATATCCTTTCTTATCCATTTTCCAGCTTTAGGTGCTGTAGGTGCCCAACCAGAAAGGTCTCCTTGAGGAGTCCAGTGAGTTGTGAAGGTCTCTGAGGTGGCCACTCCTCTCCCTCTGACAGCTTTGAGGCAGGGCCTCGATTTTCTCCTGTGAATTTAGTAGGGGAGAAACTGCAGTTTTCACAAACATGACTGAGGATATTTGACCAAATTTAAAAAACAGATTTCCTTTTGATGTTATCCTTAAAGCCCCCTTCAAGATACTTAACATCTTGAATTTTTTTCCTTGTTATTCTCTGTTAGATTACTTCTTCTGCTGACACTGTTTTTTTAATTTCTGACCCTTCAAAAGCTGGACTTTGATATTAATAAGAACTTTTCATTGTTTCCTGGGCAGAAGGAATTTTACTTGATTAAGAACAAGAGCATAAGGAAAATTCCTTCTGGCTCCAAATTTCATGAATATCTCTCTTTTTCATGCTCAATTTTTTTATAACTTACAAACATTATTACAAGCTTGGCAGAGGAAACAGGTCACTGCAGTTTATGAGTAGCTTAAAGCACGCAGCAAACATGTCACTGATACTGAGGTGCCGGGAAAAGCCATCAAAGTAATATTTCCAGGATATTTTTAAGTGGTCACACTTCTAACTTGCACCCCCCAGGCATAAATTCTGTGAAACCAAGAGGAATGCC
Source organism: Rhipidura dahli (assembly GCA_013399225.1). Lineage (NCBI taxonomy): Eukaryota > Metazoa > Chordata > Aves > Passeriformes > Rhipiduridae > Rhipidura > Rhipidura dahli. The sequence continues at coordinate 48,600 of VXAC01005959.1, forward strand.
TTGCTTTTTTTCTCATACTGTGCAAGCAATTGAAGTTCCTTCAAAACTGAGAAATAAAAGTCTTACTTTACCAGGGGCTTTTTTATGTCATTCCAAGAAGCCAGGAGCTCATTGCATCACAGGACTCTTCCAGAAATCACAGAAATATTTAGATTTGTGCTATTCACAGCCTGAAAGGCCAGGACATGAGCTCTTTGGGGACAACCAATGCATGAAACCCTCCTGCCAAACTGTTACTCCCTCAGAGGAATTTAGAGTCTCCAGAGAATCTTTTGTGCAGTTTTTCTCCCAGTATGATTCAAAATCCAATGGATCTGTGACTAAAAATGCTCACAGATACCAAATTGCTGCATCACAAAGCAAACACATTCTTTCCTCCAAAGAATGAGTAATTGCAGTCTTTTTAATTCAAATTAATCTAATCAATCTAACTTTAAAATATTACCTTCTTCTTGTTAGCATATGGCTGCAGTCAAAAGTAGTCACCATCAGCCAGAAGGATGAGGTGTAACAACCTCTTTTCTTTTGGCCATGTGCCTGTTTAAAAATTTTGGGCTAATTCTGTGATATTTTGAGAACTGGACAGCCTGGACATTTACTTGCTTTGTGACCTCTGGCCTAAAACATTCACCTGAATAATTAATTTGCCATTCAGAAGTTGGGTAGAGATGGAAGAATCGGCTTGGATTTACTTATTCTCAGGACTGAGGGAGAGGGCTGGAGCCCCTCTGCTCTGGAGCCAGGCTGGGAGAGCTGGGGGTGCTCACCTGGAGAAGAGAAGGCTCCAAGGAGAGCTCAGAGCCCCTTCCAGGGCCTAAAGGGGCTCCAGAAGAGCTGGAGAGGGACTGGGGACAAGGGATGGAGGGACAGGACACAGGGAATGGCTTCCCACTGCCAGAGAGCAGGGCTGGATGGGATATTGGGAAACAATTGTTCCCTGTGAGGGTGGGGAGGCCCTGGCACAGGGTGCCCAGAGAAGCTGTGGCTGCCCCTGGATCCCTGGAAGTGTCACTCTGATGTCCCACAGTGATAGGGTACCTAAGAAAATAGAACAGTTACATACCTGGAAACAGTTATCCTCCTTCCAGGCAGTCTAGAAGCTGCATCCCATGTTTTACTCCCTGTCCTTGTATTTCAGTTCTTTATTATTCTGGGCTTCAGTTCCTAAGAGATTGGTGAATGAATTGCAGCTGGTCCACTCTTTATGGCTCTAGGGTCATGTGTACATGAATTAGGGCCATATATTTTAATTCACTGGGAGTTTTAGATAAATCTCTTTCCATGCCATGATCAAATGGTCACCAGTGATGGGCTCCACACCAATCCAATATCTCAAATAGAAAGGAAAAACTACAACAGAACACAGGTCTTTCTCCACTAGAAGTAGTCAGAATTTCAGATTTTCCTTAAGAGTTGTGTTGAGCTGGGTGCAATTTTGAAGAACACCTGAAATCCTGTGCTGTGTGGTGCAAATCAGTTGTAAGACCTGGTAACACTGTTTGTATGTCGATATTTTTACAACTTTCTCATTTGTAATCCGTAGAAGAGCAAGTTTGTCATCAACTAATCCGTTGCATAAACTTAATACCTTGCATGAGCAAAACAGGATGTGAGTCAAAGCAGGCAGGGATTCTGTTCATTACAATTATCCTGCCTTTAGCAGCTTAGCCAGCTCTTGCAGAAATGTTTGATGTTCCATTTTAGAACTTGAACAACTCCTGGTTATTTATCAAATGAGATTCTGGGGAGTGGGGGAAGGGAGAGAAAAAGAATGGAAAATTTTCTAGCTCAGAGCTTGAGTGCTGGCTGAAAATCCCACTGCTTCCTAAAGGTTGAAAAGGATCTTTAAGGACTGGCATCCTGAGAAGAAGAAATTCTTTAAGAATGCTGCAATTTAATGAAAATGTAATAGAAGTCCAAGCTGAATCTGTAGAATCTAATATTTTCTGCAGGGAGACTTTTCCAATTAATATGTTAATGTTAGTCCAGCTCCAGTTGTCAGGTCAGTTTCTCATGTCAAACAACATTTATTTCAGAAATGGGCTGCCCTTCCTCTATGTGTGTGACTCATTTTTCATTGGTTCCACCATTTCCACTTCAAAATCTAGAATCCTGTATGCTTTTTCCTGAATTCTTATATAGTTGAGTGGTTTGGTTTTAGTTTTCATGGTAAATTTATAAAATAAAGCTTTTTTTAAAGACCTCCAGCCTTGTTCAATTGCAATATGGTTTGTAACCAACCTACATCTGTAATTTCCCTTAAGAGCAAATGTCCTTGGTTGCAACCAAGCACCTAAGAGTCCAGGGGAGAAAAAATGAAGAATTTTGGAGTAAAGGATTATAAAATAGGATTATTTTAACTCATGTCCTTTCTCTCTATGACACCTACCTACTCTATACTGAGCTCTCATTCTTCTTTTAAGTACAAAATCTCATTCTCACCTTGTAATTTTCAGTAAGATCCCTCTCCCCTGCTGAACAGCACAACCTCGTTGGGATATCACCATGTTTTCTGTGATTTTTGGCCATTTTGAAGGTAAGAACAGATAAATGCAGATGAGAAATGGCACGTGTTTAGCTTTAAGGGTGACAACTGGAAAGAGTGGTGAATTCCCCATATGAAATGTGGATGCTTTTATGGAAGGCAAATTTCAGCCAAAATCAATGCAGGGAAAAATGGGTGAGATTATCTGGGAAATTCCGTACCAGAGATCAAGCAGGAAGATAAATTTGCTCCCTTCTCCTTCCCCTCTGACTGGCACCTATGAATCCCAAAGGTAGGAGTCACCATCTACATAATCTCATTGTGTGTTCGCTGCTCTGGTCACATTTGCAGCAGCAGCAGCTGAGCTTCAAGCTTCATTTCACTGCTCTTTTGCAGAATTCACATGCAAATGTGTCACTTCTCGTGTTGTCTGTGGCATCTGAGGTCAGTGGAATTACAGAAATCACCAGCTTGTTATATATTTGTAGAAAGGAAATAGCTGTGGAAAGCTGTGGGATTTTTTTGCCTGATGGCTCCTAAGTTGTGCTGAGATCAGGCTTTGGGGTAGGAGCAGAGTTACTCTAAACTACGGAGGGACTTGCTGAGAACTTATCTGAAATTTCCAGGCGTGGTAGGAAAGAAAACAGACCAAACTTTCACTTTTAGTGCACCAGGGCTTCATTGAGGGCACTGTGTGACCTCTCCTTTTGGCAGCAGTGCAAAGTGTCCCCAGAGAGCTGCATCCAAAAACATCCAGCATTTTATTCCATGTGCATAGAAGTGGAGTGCTCTTGTCTGGGGGTTGGTACAATTAATTAAGCTAAAGGAAATTTGGTTTGGATGTTTGGTTTATTGGTTTTCACAGCAGAGATTGAGGGATAAAATCAGCTTGCTTTATGATGTGTTAGGAAAAAAAAATCCTTCTTTCTCTTTTTATTAAATTAAACTTCCACACCAGCTGAATTAAGTAGTGGGTTGTTTCTACGTGCTCCTCTATCCCTTCTTTCATGCTTGTACACCAAAGAAAGCTCTTTACAGATGGAAAAAAAACCAAGATGAATGTCACAGCCATTTCCCAATAACAATTCCCTTTTCCTCATGTGACTGCTTTTCTTCAGAAGGCATCTGCTCACCAAAAATAAACATGGGGATATTAAATGTATTTTTTCCTGTCAGTCATATGAGACCTGATCATCTACTAAAATTGAAGCTTGCCTGGGAGATATTCAAGCAAAATTGAAAGGCTTACCAAGAATGCAGAAAACAAGCAGAAAGAAGACATTTCTTCTCCTGAATTCAGAAATTGTTTCCCCAGAACTACCTGCCATAGTTTTTATAAGCACAGAAAATGCACTGGTTTATCTCCCAGGGTCTCTCTTTCTCCTGCAAATTTATTTGGTTTTATTGAAGTGATAGAACCTAAGGAAGCAGAGCTGCTGAAGGTGCCATGAATGTGTGATTAAGTGGCACCCATGGAATACTAAATATTGGTCATCTGAAGAACACCTCAATATAGATGAATTCGGGAAAAAAAAAATCACTTTGTTATATATATTTCTATATCCAATATACTTATCATGAAGAAAAGGCATTTAACCCTCAACCATGATGCACATTTGAGATCTGGATTGTCCTCCTCATCCTGTAATATTTATTATTAACTTGTTAGATATTATGGCACAGATTAATCCCAGTTTTAGGCAAATATGTCTAAATACACAGCAAAATCCAGGAAATTTGAGCTTTAGGTGGTCTGGGAAATGCCTTGAAAAAGTCTTTGCTTTCCATCTATTAAGGTAATTGCAGCTTCTGTGATTGTAGATTCTACCAATTAATGAACCAAGTTTATGAGAAAAAGAATCTTAAAATGTGGAGAGTATTTTTCTTTTGTAATAAATAATAATATTTTAAAATTAGAAGAAATGTTGCATCATAAGCGAAATAGCTTCATGCTTCACATTTAAATTTGATGTCTGCAAAAAAGCGCTGCTGAAATGATGGTGTTCAGTTATTCAACTCAAGAGGTGTTACTCCTGCACCATCCAAAGGTATGAAAAATTGGCATGTTACCTAAAGAAATATGCATTTTTGAGCTTTGCTGATGTTGCAAGAGATGCAGGTTTTGTTAAAATTTTAAGCAGTTAAAGTGTTAACTCTTTCTGTGCTTTTAGGTATTTGGGGTTTCCTCAGCTGGTGAAATTGGACAATTTACTGTCCCCTGTTGGAGCCCTGAATCCTGAGAATTTCAGTCTTTCAGTTCTGACAAGCAGTGATCCTCACAGGCACACTCCATTTGACCTGAGGCCCTGGGAAAGGCTCCCAGGATTGTGGGATAACACAGAGGGTACTGCTGTGGGATTAAAGAGAAAAGTTATATCACTGGGTGGAATAGGTAGAGAGGTAGAAAAATTAGGTTTATAGGATATCAGTAATATATAGGTGACCAGATGGAGGATTTTGGGCATAGGTTTGTTCTTCTTTCTTCTTCACAAATCTGAGTGTTTTCTCATTGGGTCAAAAATCCCACAGTGCAGGTCAGAAATTAATGGTCACTGGTTTATAAGTGAAAATAAATTTGTTGGCAATTAATTATTGGGCAGTCTGGGGTATAAGTGACCTTGGAAGCAGCACTCAGGAGCCATTTTCACCTTGTTAACCTACAAAGCAGTCTCTGTGTAGCTGTGTTATAGATAAGATATAATAAACATCTAAGACCTAAGAAAAACTCAATTTCCTCTGCTTTAATTCAAGCTCTGAGTAAGACGGACTCACAAAAAAAACCCAAAAGAAAACGAAACCAGAGACTTGTGGCAGTCCCCAAGCCACCTCCAGGGAACAGTGCTAAAAGTGTTTGGTTTGTATCCAAGACCAAAATATGCTTTTTATCTGGACTCTTCAACCCTCATAGAACCATGGAACTCTTCCCCAAAGAGGGTTGTACAGCCCAGGGTAGCAGATCCTACAGTGCTTCTAAAAGGAATTTTGGTTGCATTGATTAAATCATGTTGTGCAATTAAAGAACATAAGCCAAGAAAAGCTTTGCATTTCTACAGCACAGTCTACCTAAAGAGCTCACAGCTTTTCCCTCAAATAACATCCACTCATACTGGATGCTCTGTTTAGTGCACTGGACCTGCTGCCACCAATCTGGCAATTAACACCAATTAACAGCAGCAAACTCAATTCAAAATCAATATAAAACCCAGCCGGTTGGTCAGGCAGACAGAGCACTCTATCTAGCAAAGAAATATTAAGATTTCCTGGCTGGAAACTGAATTTAGGAAAATCTGAGCCTATAATGAAATCTAAATATTTCTTACAGTTATTTCAATTAACCATGGGAACATTTTAGTAAGGACTGTGTGAAATTTGCTGTCACTCAAAGGCTTTAACTGAGTCTCGTGGCTCCAAGTGAATCACATGCTGTGGTCTTGTTGAAGGGAGACCCAGAATAAAGGACTATAGTTTGTGTTATTTAAATAGCAGATGGGATAATTGGATGTTATATTCTGAGAAACACGCCAGCAAAAAAGTTAAAATATAATCGAATTAGTCGCTCTAATAAATCAATACTGAAAACTTGCCAAGATGAAAGATCGCTTCCTCTTTAGTCTGAGAGCAAAACAAACCCCAGCCTGTGTTAAAAGTACATCCAGGGCAGCAGAGAGCATGGAAATGAGCACATATCTCCGTGTCTTTAATGTGGGTGCTATTCCACAATCCCCTAACTGCTCACTGTGTCAGAAATCTGTTAAAAGTTAATGGGAACTGCTTTTTATCTCATCTAATACCATCAAAAAAACCACCAAAACCCCAAGTGATCCTGAAGTTGCTGAAATTTGGTTCTGAAATAGCAGAGCAGTTTGCAAAGACAGGACTATCTGGAGTCACTGTAAATACCTGTAACCCAGCAGCTCCTGAAAACATGAGCTCTAATTAATTTCTGCTGTCATTCATTAACTTGCTCTGTTTACCAGTCATCCCTGATGTGGAGGTTTGTGGCCTTGTAAACCTCTGCTCACCTTTGCTGATCATTCTTCCATGAGTTCAATCAGAAGGTAACTGGCAATTTTTAAATTCTATTTTTCATCCAACCCTGCCACAATTCAGAGGTCTTCCTACTCTGTAATTTTCCTCATCACAGACAGACCACAGAACATTACCTGCATTTTGGGACCATTTGAAAATACGAATTATTGATGATCCTGTGAATTGGTACTGCTTAATTCAAGTAGATCTCCTGATTGTTGTCAGAGGACTTTATTCCAGTGTCACTGTCCTGCTGTACATTTGGGTTGAGCTATTGCATCTGGTCTTTGTGCAATGCAAATTACCCACATTAGGTCATTAAACAGTTACAATAATTATTTTTCAAACATTAAAATGTGGGGGGTTTATCAAATACAGTAGATTTCTTGAAAAAAGTTAAACAGGGAATGGTATTGGGAAGAAAATGAGGCGTGTTCCACAGCTGATCTCATCTCAGAAAGTGATTCATTATCAAACCCACTGGAGAGCACTTCATTTCATGCCAAGTAGCTGCAAACAAGGGCACTGTGCCAAGAGCCCCTCTAAATTAATAAAAGTATATTAATAAAAATGTTTTTAATAGAGCCTTTGAAATGTCATTAGCTATCATCAGCACTTGGGAAAGAGGAAAAGAAGCTTTGGTAGAAACCCACTCTGAAAGACACTGAACAGAAGAATAATTGTGATGTTCAGGTCTCAGAGATGCTTCATAACACACTGAAGAACCATTTGGGGGATGAACAAAAAGCCTGGAGCTTTTGTGGTGCTGGAATAGAATCTCACCTCTCCTGTAGGCTGCATTTACAGCACTCCCAAGTGACAGACTGAGAGCATGTGGCTTTTGCAGAAGCAGCAGCAGATCTGAAGAAAATGGTATTTCCAGACACATCTTTCACTCTTTCTGCCAAACAAGGCAAAATGGAGCTGGAGGAAAACCTCACAGGGAATTTCAAGGGCTGGCTTGAGGAGAGAAACCCTCCCTGGTGGATGGAAGACTGTCCCTTCTGCCCAAGCAGCACCAGAAAATCACTTTACTCTGAGAATATTGGAGCTTTCCATGGCTGCAGAGCTTACCAATACAGACAATCTGTGTAGTGATGGCACCTCGTGGGGGTAGCAGAACTGTAGGAGCCTTCACACAGACAAAATCCAAGCCCTACTACCTTTGATGTGTCCCCAAGGCTTGGTTTTCTTCAATAAATTGCTCTGACTGTCACCAGAAGAAAGGTGAAATAAAAAGTGAAAAGAAGTGACAGCTCAGTCACTGCTGCCTGGCCTGCAGAATTGATATGATGTAAGGCTGGTTTGATAAGAATTAACATTTTAGGGTAAAAAGAGTATTTTAATGAAATGAGAGCATCTGCTTCTCGGTTACTTTGGAGACATGAGGTTAAAAATTATGAAAGACAGGAGTAGATGGGACATCCTGACCCAGTTTTCTGGGTTTTTTTTGGCTGTTGAAGATGTAACAGTGCAACAGAAGATACAACAGAAACACAAAGAGCAGAGAGGGACAAACTCTGCTTGCATGTAGTGCTCATTTGATTGGCAAACCACCTGGTCATGTTCTGAGGATTTAATATCACAGCCCAAAGATGGGGAACACCAACTTGTAAAAAAAGTGAGTGAATAAAAAGTTCAAAGATCTGGTCAAACACAGATAAAATCCTTACATAGCTCAGTAGGTGCTTTGTTGTTTTATAATTGTGAATAACCGTTAATTCTGCGAGGTCAAATTCTGTGAACTTGTACTGCAAACCTCTGCTCACCCCCAGCCCATGTTGATGCTGGGGATTGCCACAGGTGCTGTAGCCATGCCATGTAGGATGCTTGCTATGGTTACTGAAAAAGCTTCAGCAGTGAATTTCTTCAGCTCTGCAGCATTTTGTGAGAGCTCTGTCTTTCCTGTGCAAGCTACCTAAAACAAAGTTACCATTTTGTAAATTCCTTGCACCCGCAGGTTGTTTTTGAAATATTGTTATGGTTCCAACTAGCAAAATATTTGAGAATGGATGTCTTAGAATTTGCCCAATCCCCTCAAGGGGTGGATGGCCAGAGGACCAATTACCTTATGCGATTTAACACTCTTTTTGTGAACTAACATATAAAAACCTTGGGAAAAAACCATTAAATCACTTGCTGCCATTGATATCTGACCCTGGGCTTCGTGTGGTTTCCCGACCCATCTGTGGCAACAGCTTGCCACCAGATCTGGGCTTCCATGGGAGCTCTTTGGCTCAGCTAATTAGGTTGACTCAGTTGACTTGATGGTCTCCGAGGTCTTTCCCAGCCTTAATGATTCTGTGATCTCAGAAATGTTGATCCTCAGCACGGTTCACTGAAGGGAGTAAGAGTCTCAGCCTCAGTGTCAGTGCTGTGCCTGCATCTCCTGGGTCAGGCTGAAAATGGTGGAGATCAATCTGCACAGGCTGAAATCCAGGTGTTTCACATTGCAGCACTGGGAAGAAAAAGCCAGGCACTATTTTACACCTGGCAGCACCACCACTCACTAGTTCAGTGTCAGCTGTGCTGTAAATAACACTGGGATTCCCAACACAAGCTTTTCAGGCTTCTTGTGGATTACACTGACTTCTTAACCGATTAATCTGATCTGATCATTGCTGAAACATGTCCAGAGTGAAGATGCCTGGTTGTAAGACAAAAACAAAGAAAAAATGAGTGACAGAACTGTGGTTTTACACAAAGTGACACCTTCCCTCAGTGGTGACAGGACCAGTTTTACTGTTGCTGATCCTTAAACTTTACACTTTAAACATTCAAAATTTTAGGAGTTTGCCATCTTCATCATTCTTGTGTTCACTGCAGACAGCTGCTTCCTCCCTGTGATGTTCTTCCAAACAGGCATTTCAGCTGGAGCAGGATCAGTCTGACCACCCTTAACTGCAGCAAAACTCCAGCTTGGGAAAAAACGTGTGTTGGAATGAGCTGGTGAAGATTGGGGGGCTATTTAAAGCTCACTGCTTGAGGCAGGCACCTGTGGACAGCAAGAGCTACTGGAAAGGGCCTGGGACCACTGTCTGAGGACTCCATGCAGGAATAAAAAACAAATATCTCATTCTGGGGACTGCCCTGGTCCCTGCTGGGTGAGAAGGCAGAAAAATCTCTCCTTTAAAACAAAACACAAGGGTCTGCCTGTGGTATGTGCTGGAGGAAAAGCTGCTTCTTTTTTCCAGAGGGATTCCTCTATGTGAGCTGAAACCAGTCACATCCCCTGGTCCCCAGAGAGATCAGAGAATTACAGTAATTTCAGGTTTATTTTTAGAAATAAAGAAAATAAAAAAGAAATGTAATAAGAAAATAAAGCAAAGGTGGCAGCAGAAGCACCTGAGAATATTAACTTGTGCCTTCGGAGGTCACTTCATCACAGCCCTCCTGAAATTAAAATAACTGCCTAAATTAACTTTTGACTCTGCAGAGGATGTAATTTAGGTAGATTTAAGTGAGAGGAGATGGAATGACCTTACTTAGAACTACAAACCACTGGTGAAATGTGGCAGCTTGGAACTGCAGCACCCGTGCTGAACAGTTTGTACAGCTGTGTGCCTTTGATGGGAGAGTTGGGATGCTCCAGAACGGGGCCAGGAGGTGGGAAATATTCCAGAGGTCAGCAATGTTTACTCTACCAGATAAAAAAGGAGCGTTATGGCAATGAAGCAATCATATTTTCACAAGTGCATGGGATAAACGACATTAATTTTGAAAAGAATTTATGTTTTTTGTAAAGAATCTGAAAGTTATTTATAAAGCCTCTAGAACCTGTTGCTTTTTCATTTTTGATGAAAAACTTACAACTAGAATCATTGTGTATGGCCTCCAGAGATGAGTTTTAGTCCATCTTTCTGTCCCAAGGTAGGACCAGGTATAATTTTGACCTTGTCAGGCATTTTGTCCAACTTGTTTCCAAAACACTCAATTAAGGGAGTTTTAGCAATGTCCCAGGCAATTAATTTCAACACTTGACTATCCCTGCTTTTAGAAACTTCTTCTATTATTTTTTTAATTTTATTTACTGTTGTTGTTGCAGTTTATGCATCTCAAATTTTCTTCTGCATACCACAAATACGGAACCGGATTTCTTCCTTGCTTTTGCTGGAACACTTTCCACATAATTAAATACACAGAATATATACCCAGCATGCTGGGTGCTGAGTGAAACAGGGACATCAGCTGTGGATCTCTCCTCTGTGACACACCACAGAGAGCTCCTGATGTCCCAGGAGTAGTAAAAGAATAATTTTGTTGTGCAGCACCAGGTGGAAATTGCAAGGAGTCTGCTCCCTAGAGTGGTAATAGTGGGGTTTTTTTTACTGCAGTTAGATCTTTATGAGTGTGTTTGAATGTGAAGCTGGAGAAAGGTGATATAATCAGGCAGCAAAACCACGCTCCCAATGCCCACTGAGGTGCAAGAACGAAAAATAATAGGCAGAGATGATGTTTAACAGCTCACAGACAGCACCTTTATCCTCATGTGCCCTGTCAGGAACCAGGTCCCAGCATCAGCAACTACTTCGAGGTCAAGGTCAGCTGAGCTGCTGAACAGATTGAAACAAGCTGTTAATGTTGGGAATAAAGTCTGCTCCTCTAAGGCAGGAAAAGCTGATGGTACGGCAGGAATTGCTGCTGGTGATCATTAGATGGCAGCCTTCCTTTAGGTTAGGGAGGGAAGGTTTTGAATTCACAACAGCTCCTCCAACAACCATAAAAAATAAAAATAGATTCTTCCCACCTGTTGTCACTGGCAAGTTTTCATATGAGGTGCTAAGTCGACCCACCACCCACACTGAATTCACCTCACCCACCCAAACCTTCCCTGCCAGAGCAATCCAAACCCTTTCCCAGCCCCAGCTCATGCCTGACTCAGAGGTGCTGAGCAGGGAAAGGTGAGCTCATTCCTCCCTCTGCAGACACCTCCACACCCACCTTGGCTGGAGGGATTCGTGCACTGATAGCCCCAATCAATGCAAAGTGATATTGTGTGGTGTGTCAGGATAACGTGGCAAAGGATTTGGGAATGGGAGAGAGCCCTGGATTGTACTGCAGCATTCAGTGTCATGTTCATGGAGCATAAAAATCATCTCCGTGACCTTGGCTTGGTGTCTTTTCATTCATCAAACTCGTGTTTTCAGGCCATGGGGTTTTTTTTAACTTTACATGCCATAAAAGCCTTTAGGATGCCCATTCTGATGGGGTTTTTGTCATTCTTTTTTAAGAATAAGAAAAAATCCCTTTTCATCAGCAGAAGGTTGAAATGTTCCTTTAATTGATTTTGGCATTCATCATGCATTGAATTGACTGTTTAGCCAGGTCATGATTTTTAATGCCAAATTCAAGGTTTCTATTTTCTAGCTTTCTATTTTCTAGCTTTGAAAGGCAAGTAGTTAGCTTGCAAATCAGCTTTAATATTCCTCCAGATCTGAGTGAAGAGAACTTGGTTAATAGAACTAAACCTGAAATAAAACAAGCTCCATGCTCTATAAACCAATAACACCTTTCTCAAGACACATAAAAATTGTGCAATAAATTGCTATGGAACTGATTAGTATGGGAGCAAATTACACATAAAATACTCCTCCAGCTTCATGGCACTCAGAAACGAAGAGAAATTAATGGTATCTAGGATGAGGAATCCGTGCTTATTAGAAACCCAACTGATGTGTTTGCTGAATTTATCGGTGCACCTGATAGGACGCTAACACCAATAAAGCAGCTGACATTTACTGGTTGAAAATGTAATAAAATACTGTGTTTCAGTAACTTGCAGCTCAGCAATTCTCAAATTGATGCTCCTGCCATGGTAAATTACTCGGAATCATTTAATTTCTCCGAGCACCTGCTCTGCAGTTTATTTGCAGACATTTTGCCACGTGGAAGTGGAGCTCTCTCATTCATCCCCGTTCCCAGCGGTGCCGGTGTGAACCTTCCGGCTCGCAAGGATGAAAGGGAAGCTGGTTCACCCACCCACGCCTCTGCTGCTGTTACTGCTTTTATTATGTTTGTACTTTAGGGCTCTGAGGCCCCTGTTGTGCTTGGCACTGCACTGAGAGGAGCACACAGGGCTGGTGATTTAAGTAGGAATGTTCCAGTCAGGATGGAAGGAGAGTTACAACGCACAGAAGAGCCGCAGCAGATGGTTTGCTCTCATTGCTGCCTGGCATTTGTTAGAGAAGGTGTTTTGGACTGTTTGGACAAGCAGAAAGTGAGAAACAACAGGAGGCTAAAGGATCAGGCAGACTGAAAGGGAAGGAGGGAAGTACAAGGAGAAGGGAGGGTTGTGGAATGAAGGGAAGAAAAGGGGAAAAAGCAGAAAAATTCAGTTGCATGCTACAGACATCCCCCTGGGTCCAGAGGTCTCAGCTCTGGTGGATTCCAACTAATTATGCATTTATCCAAGGCACCTTATTTAGGGATCCTGTTGCCTTATATTTTCAATAGTTCACACATGGAGACAGAATCCAAAGGTATCAATCTTTAGAATTGCTCCTCTGCCTCCAGCGATGATGGACCAGTTCTGGAGGGAGCCAGATACAGGTGCTTCAGATGGATATCTAAAATTAGATGGGATCAGTTCAAGTCTTGATGTTTCCAAAGGGTGTGTGATTTGGCTGGAGATCTCCCCAGCATCATCCCACACCCACTGAGTTATTGGGAAGGGGGTTGACCTAAACCCAACACTTTTACAACTTTATTTTTCCTGCGAGTCTTTGCTTCTCCTGCTGCTATTTCTGCCAGCTGGAAAATTTGGAATTTCTTTCTCTAATCCCACTCAGTCCCCCAATGGCACATGGTGGAGTCTAGTGGGAGTGGCAGAGTATCCTGGTGTACCCTGGCTACCCTGCTCTTCCTCCAGCATCAGCTGCAATCCAGTCAGCTCCCAGAGAAACAAAAGGAAAAGCTCCCCATTAATGCCATTTGTCACAAGTCCTTCATATCATACTTGCCTTTTAGCCTTACTCATCAACATCCAGAGGGGAAAAAAAAAAAAAAACCAAACAAAAAACATTCTGAATAAATGAGATTTGACAGAACTTTCCTCAAGAACAATGGCTTTAAAAACCAGCTCTAAAAAATGCATTTAAAAATAGACCAAATTTATCTGTCGCCTTTGAAAAAAAATCAATCTTAAGAAGAAAGGAAAAAAAATTCTATCATTCCCCTTTCAGCTTCTCATAATCATTTTTGAAGTCTGGGTTTCAGCAAGGAAGCCTTTTCAGTTCATTCTTTAAAAGAGTTCCTCCATTCTTTTTTCTTCTTTTTTTTCCCCCTGGTGTGGCAGCATGGTACACAACACCTCTACTGTCTGTATGGAAATAAAGGATGGAAATCCAAGTTCCAAGACCATGAAAATATGAGTAAGAATCTGAAATTCAGTATATCCCTACTGCTGCTGAACACATTATCAGATTATTTCATTTGTTTACAAATTAATTTATTTTCAAATCTCTTACTGGCTAAATGAAACCAAATAGTGTTAGATACATTAAAAAAAAAAGTCAATTAACAATCACTTCTCTGTGAATCCTGGTAAGCCCAAAGCAGATGTAGGCAGTACTCCAAGTCCAAAATGCTCTGAACAGGATTGATGGATTCATCCCTCTGCCTGTTTTGCACACCCAAAGGTTTGCTCTGATGCTCTCTCAAATCTATGGGAAGAGCATTGTTGCTTGTAATGGGCTCTGAATAAGATTTGTAATTTCAAGCTGCTGCTAAATGCATCTGCTGTGACCCAAAAGAGACAAAGGATGATGAGAGAAGAGAGGTTTCTCATTTCTCACCAGCTCACTGGGACCTACAAACACAAAGCTTTGGGAGGGTACACACAGACATGCTCTGGTAGATTATTATGAGAAGCTGGTAATTAGTTGCTTAGAAAAGGATCTGATCACCACTTGGCACCGAAGTTCCTTCGTGTCTGACTTCAGGCTCATGAGTGGCACTGCTGGGCCGAGCTCTCCAGCTCAGGGCTGGTGACTTTCTTGGGGATATTACCCCCCTGAAGCCTTGGGGAAGCGCTGCAAACCAGGTTGTGAGCTGGACCAGGACACTCATTTTGTCGGGTAGCTTTGGGATGAGTCAATCCCTCTGTTTCACACAAAACTGCAGGAGAGAACTTCAGCACAGACCTTTGCATGAGGAAATGTAGAAAAGACTCTCTCCTGAGAAAGCTTTTTCCTAGACACAGGATATGGAAGTTTCTTTAAATCCTAAATCATTCAGGGGACATTGTTTTTTTGGTATAAGTCTGTCAATTTGTTACCTGACATTTAAATGAAACGCTCTGTAGTTTAACCTACACTTTCCTCAGTGTTTGTTTGCGTTATCTGACAAGCACAGTGAGCCCTGTAATATATCACAACGTAATTATTGCATAAATCACCAGGTGAATACATTAATTATCAAATGACTGCATGACAAGGAAGCCTTCCAGACAACACAGAAGTAGATTTATCTGTGCTGTGTGCTGTTACAAGTGCTCACACTTTGGGTTAGGATTCCTAAGTCTTTAGGGCCATTTTTAAGGCATCTCTGATTCTTTTCTCCTTTCCCTTTTCCCAGTTTCTTTCCCCAGAGTACGTTGGTACACACGTTACACTCTCCTTTATCTACATTTTCCTAGGTGATTATTTAAGATGACGAGCCCAGCCACAGAAATAAAAGGACAACAGAAGGAATTTGCTACAGGATATCTCTTTGAGATAACCCTTGACAGTTGCATCCTCTGACTAAAAAACCAAATTGCTGGGTCATCCAGAGTGAGTAGGTGGGAATTGAAGGACTCAAAGCACACAAATTCTGATTTTAGATGCATTCAGCCGGACCTTTATGTTCCTGACAGGATTTAAGAATATAAACCCTGAAACAAGCTGAGAGCAGTTTCACAATGCTGAAGACCTCAAACATTTCAGGTATTATCAATAAGGATAAGAGTTCAAACATGCAATTATAATGGAAATATAACAGTGTTAAAAAACATCACTAAAAAGGCTTTATTTATGGGTCAAACTATGAAATTTTTTAAAAGCTTGAATCTAGACACATTTTTGGGGAATTCTGTGATTAAAAAAAAATTAATGGACTTGTCCAAATCAAAATGACTATCCTATGAACTTTGGATAAATTTGGTAAATTTTTTTGAATGTTGAATCTAACTGGTCAGCATCTTCACATGCAAACCCACCAAAGTCTGGTCTCACCATGTCCTTACATAATATAAATTATATATTATATACATATAAATGATATAAATCAGATAAATTTTAAATATTAAGGAGATTTCCCTCTGGGGAAGAAAAAAGAAGAAACTTGAAGATGGCTGTAAACTTGTTATTACAAGGTACTAAAGCTTCGTACTAAACTTTATGCATTATTGAGATTTTAATATAATTTCCTTTAAAGAAATAACTCACTGCATTCACTGGGGCTATGTTCAGCAATAACAATGTTCAGAGAATATAATTCTTCCTTGACCAGGAAGAAACTTCATCAAGCACTCAACATAAATTTTTATAAAGGAAATACTTAAATTGTGTGTATATAGTCTTGAAATTGCAAAGTAATTCTTTGTTTCAGTATAAACTTCCTCCATTCCAATATTTAACTGTAATTAAAAAAAGTTCAGGCAAAACTTGTGATGATTATTGGAAACATGAATAGAATTTTAACCAGATGTGTTTTCTTGACAGCTCTAGTAAACACATTGTCCCTGGTAATACTTTAAACTGATTGAAATTAATGCAACATGGCCAGTTTGGAGTTTGGTGCATTGAGTGAACCAGAAGGCTTTACAGGAAGTTAACTTTGCAGAAGGAATATGGGCAGACATGAAGACATCATGTGTTGATTAATATCCCCTCCAGCTCCACACCCTGATGTGATTTTTTTCCCATTTTGCTGACTTAACAGACTGCAGTTCTGCCACTGAGACCCAGATACAGTAAGAGATGGTTTCACAAAAACCCTCCAGCCATGCTGAGAACATCACCAAGTTTTCCTTTGTCTGGATGAAAGACTGAGTAGAAAATTAATTTCCCCGTGGAGAGCAAAGCAGAAGTTGCATTGAGAAAAGGGAAAAAGGAATCAAGACCACCCCCACAAAATGTCAGAATCAAAACTTAAAATAAAAATCAAAGTACATAGGCCACACTTCAAGATAATTAACCAAAAAGGTTGGTTAATTGGCTCCTGAATAGTGAGCATTGATTCACACAGAGTGCAGGCTGCATGGATAATAAAGGCAGGTTTGTAACAGGGAAAAGCCAGGCAAGCTCTGAGGCATTAATTTGTGATTCCAGGGAATATCCTGCAGGTTAAATTGGTAAGGTAGAAAAGCTTCCTTTTGGTAAACTGAGAAAAATGTGAGCGAGGAGATGAAGACAATACAAATTATTATGCCAAGCTGTGAGGAATACAATTCAAACGAGAAGAGTCCCCACTCACTAAATTCACATTCAATTTTCATGTCTTTTCTTGACTAATATCAAACTCCTGATCATTGCAAAAGCAAATGAAGCAAGCAAAAAAAACTCACCTTGACCAATGGACTCTTCATTCTTTTCTTCCTCCCAACATTTTTTGGTTCTTGTCCAGGAGTTTTGGCTTTGGAATGAAGGTCTGGGTGCAAATGGAATCAGTATGGAATAAATATTAATCAATATGGAAAAATGATCATATTAAACTATACATTAGCCCTGTGTGTTAGGGAGGGCTTTGACTGTCTGCAACTTAATGATAATGAGGGCACAGCTCTTGGGTAAGAATCAAGGTCAAGGCCAACAAGGCAAAGGTCATCTTGGGACTGGTCTAGACCACCCAACCAGGATGGAGAGGCAGGAGAAACATTCTGTGAGCAGCTGGGGAAAGTCCCACGATCACTAGTCCTTGTTCTCATGGGCAACTTCAGTTTCCTAGACATCTGCTGGAAATACAACACAGTGGAGAGGGAGCAGTCTTGGAGATTGCTGGAGTGTGTGGAATGTAACACACTGACACAGATGGTGAGGGAATCCCCTAGGGAAGGCACCTGCTGGACCTGCTGCTTGCACCAGAGAAGGAATTCTGAGCGATGTGATGGTTGGAAGCCGCCTTGGGCAGAGTGATCACATCTCAAAGAAAGAGGAGGGTCAGTAAATTGCTGCTTTGGGCTCCCAAAGGCCTGACTTTGGCCTGTTTGAGAGCCTGGTTGGTGAAGTCTCTTGGAAGGCAGTTCCTGAAGGGCAAAGGAATCCAGGAAGGCTGGACGTGATTTGAGGAAATCTTAAAGGCACAACAGTGATGTGTCCCCATGTGGCAAAAGATGCACCAGTGGGGAGGATTTAGATTGGATATAATTAAATACTTCTTCACAGGAAGAGTTGTCCAACAGTGGCACAGACTGCTCAAGGTGGGCTTGGAGTCCCCATCCCTGGAGGGATTTAAAAACCATGTAAATGTGGCACTTGGGGACATGTTCTAGTGGTGGCCTTGGCAGTGCTGGGTTAACAGTTGGACCCAGTGATCTTGGAAAGCTTTTCCAACAGAAATCTTTCCATGATTCCATGATAAACACAAGGTTAATCAGATGTGTTTTGCTGAATAAGGATGTGGGATTAACAACATGACAAGAACTAATGGCCATAAACTAAAACACAAGGAGTTTTATGTCAACAGGAGGAAGAACTTCTGCACATTGAGGATGGAAGAGCACTGGAACAGCTGCCCAGGGAGGGCATGGAGTCTCCCTCTCTGGAGATATTCCAAACCCACCTGGACACATTCCTGTGTCACCTGCTCAAGGTGACCCTGCCTCAGTAGGGGAGTTGGATCAGATGGGCTCCAGAAGTTCCTCCCAACCCCAACCATTCTATGATTCTGTGATTATTTAACCTTCTGTCTGTGGGATCCACCTCAATTTAACAAATCAAAATTTAGGAAAGGTAGTTTCCTTAGTCTGAAATGACAGGAAATGGATGGAAAGAGGCACCTGCACGGTTTTCTGAAGCCATGCTGACATTGCCATCTAGAGAGCTTTGATATTACTAGGGCATTTCATGCTAACAAATACTGACAGTGCAGTGCAGTGTTGGGGCTGTTTAGTTTAATCTAAGTGTTCTCCAGATTTTCAGAAAATGCAATTTTGTTTCTGTGTGCAAACCCAGTTATTTTTCTTTTACATAACTTTAGTCCATTTTTTTTCCCAAACTTTGTACTTGCTAGCTCCATTTAAATTCATTTTATTATTTGAGAAATAAGATTTTCCATTTATCATTTCTGGGAAACAGGCACAATTTGTAGGGGAGAGAACAAGCCATAGAGATGGCCCAGGTTTGCAGTCTTCTTATACTGTGCTGTGCTGTGCCAGAATGTAAAGAAGTGATCCAGGAAAATGCCAAGCACTGTCATTATTTTTAATTTCTAACAACTTTCAGGAACCTGTAATTTTAATATGTGAGCATACAAAACAACAGTTTATTCCAGCAGCTAAATTAAATCAGGGAACATAGACTTGGGCTTCTGTTGATTAAACAATTAGGATCCTAGTCCTGTTTTTCAAAACTCCAGCTCTAACCAGGGAGAGCAAATGCAACTTTCAAAATGTGCAGACATGAAATAATAACTCAGCCTCAGAACTGTGATTATAAAGACAATAAATATTAACTGGTTCATAGAAGCCTGGCTCTGAAACCCAGCTGCAGCCCAACAGATGATGCAGCTCCCTTGAGTCTCTAAGAGCAGGAGTACCAAAAGAAGCAACAAAATGTTCATATTATTTGCTCTTAGAATCATTTCTTTAAGTTCCTTTTGTGGCTCTCACACCACCAGTGTAGGTTAGTCCAGGACGGAGAGCTACCAATGAATTAAATTTGAAACTGCCTCCCACCCCTTGCAGCAATTCTTACCACAAAAGCTGTGAAGGTTAAAACAAGACCATGGTCCTTTACAGGCCAAATCTGTCCAAGATAAATCCTCAATATAGACAAAAGGTATTTCCTAGTTTAAAAGACATGGAGCAATCAAACCCCTCTGCTTAAATATTCTTGTTTTCTTTTTTCCTTTTTTTTTTTTTCCTTTCAATGCCCATTCCTCAAATACTTAATTCTTCCCCAATCTTTAGCATCTTTTATCTTTTCTCTAGGCTGATGCAAGTTCTAGGCATTTTCATTGCCTCTGCATTACTTCTTGGTGTAAAACCAGACTGCTCTGCTTCGCCTCTGTAAAGCAGCTTTTATTTATCCTTCTGCAATTCTGATGAGTGAAGCTGTGATGGGCATCCTGCCCACCTGAGGGCTCAGCAACTTCCTATGAATTCCACCAAACTCTGGATGGAATGTTACCTAGTAATGGAGTTTAAGTGCTGTCTGCTTCTTCCTGTTTGGTGAGAGATACAAAACATTATTATAGGCTCCTCTGTTTGCTTCAGGGAGAGTTTTCTAGGAGACCAGCGTAGGTGTTGTAGGAACACCAGGGTGTCATGTGCCTGAGAGCATTTTCCAAATGAGCCCTGTCAGGCTCAGGGCCATGACAGCCACTTCCAGTGCCCAACCACCCTCTGGGTGAAGAAACCTTTCCTGATATCCAACCCAAACTTTCCCTGACAAATCTCTACCTGTTCCCTCTGCTCCTGTCACTGGTCACCAGGGAGCAGAGATCAGTATTGCAATAAAGCTCCCACTTCACAGACAGGGCCTAAGACGTCAAAATCAACCTGAGTGCTCAACCTGGCTTATATCCTTTCAAAAATAGCAGCAGAACTGCCTAGCACAGCATCACTCAAAATGTGTTTGCTAGACGAGATAAGAAGCCAAATACCCCTGGATTTCTCTGCGTCCTGGGCTGCTGAACACTTCTCTTGTCTCCTTCTGAGCCTCCCAGATTGCAATCAGTGGAACACTTTGGTCTGTTCTCCTTGACTGTGGTCTGTTTTCAAAATTATTTTAAGGCTGTCTGTATTTGCTGTTGTTAGGGGCTCATTTTCACTATGCAGATGTATTTAAATGTATTCATCCTCCCCCACCTTTCTGTGTAGTGACTGTCAGCTGTGTCTGCACAACCTGCCTATTACTGTAACTTCCAGAACAATAACAGCCTAATTGATAGGCAGAGTAAATGAAGGAGCAATGAGGAGATCAGTGCTGGCAAACGAATCAACAGCACCCAAAGGGTTCATCAGGTGCTCTGCTCCCTTAAGGACTTCAAAGCAGCTATTTGAAATTCTTATTAAAATGCATGACGTGCGTGATCCTGCCTGCTTCACTCAGCATAGGGCAGAGTAGAAAACTTGAAATCTTACAGGATTTTAGAGCCTAATTCACTTGTATTTGAATTATCCTAAGTTTTACGAGGGAGAGCCTTATAGAGAATGAACTCTCACAAAATTTTGCTTAAGCTGTGTAGCTCCATGTCGTGGTTTGACATTGGTTAAAACATCAAGTACTCACCAAAAACATAACCTCATATCTCATGAACTGAGATAAAAATCAAAGCACTTTAAGGGCAAAACAGGTTCAAACCTGAAGGTATAAATTAATTTAGTATTAACAGAGTTAGAGAGAGATAATGAGGAATAAAAATGAGCCTTTAAAACACCTTTTCCCCACGCCCAGCCCCTCCCTCCTTCCCACTGACAGCGCAGGGAGACAGAGCGTGGGAGTGTTCAGTGGGTTCATCACTCGATATCTTTCTTCAGTTTGCTCAGGGAGAGGAAACTCCTTCTTCAGCAGAAGTTTGCTCTTCTGCTGTGCCGTGGGGTCCTTCCTACTGAAGACAATTCTCCATGAGCATGGTTCTAACTTCATGAGTCCTGCCCAACCTGCTGTGAGTCCCTCCCAGAGGCAAAACAGTTTTCCCAGAACTGTTGTCATGTGGGTCATTGGTCCATGAGATACAGTCTTTTAAGGACAGGCTGCTCTAGTTTGGAAGGAAGGGCTTTCTCTCTCCATCTCTGGAAGCCAGGGCCCTCTCTCTCTCTCTGTGTTCAGGTCTCCCACTGGATTACAGCTTTTCTGGCCTCCACTCGCTCCTGCATGGGCACCTTTCCCATGGGCTGTGTGGATCTCTGCACTCCCCCCACGGCCATCATGGATTACAGGGAAACAGTTTGTTTTATTACAGTTCTCACCACAGCCTGCAGAAGAATCTCAGCTCCAACATTTCATGCACCTCCTCCCCCTCTTTCTTCTGACCTTGATGTCACCATGTTGGTTTTTTTCCACATGTTCTTACTTCCTCCTCTTCTCCAGCCAGAGGGGGAAAAAAACCCAAACTTGTTGCTCGTAAGTACCACTGCTAATTCTGCTGATTTAAAGACTTCTGTGGGATCTCACAGCACCGAGAGGTTGATTTCAGCTGGATTCTGTGTCAGTGAATCGTTTGCTATGTTTGTGCTTCCAGCCAGGCAGGCAAAGCTCGCTGCAGGCTGTGTCAAGATGATGCCTTAAAAGGCCACCTAAAAATAGAGACTGGACAGGAGTAAAGGGAATAAAGGTGGGGATTTATTGGAAAGGCCTTCAAAGGTCCCCCTGGGGAGCCAGAGGCTGCTGCCAAAATGGACCCCAAGATGGTCAACAGGTCACGAGATCTTTACACCTTTATAGGTTTGGTTCATTTGCATCTCAGGGTTCATTCTCCAATTAAAGCTTCAGTCTAATGATGTAATTTCCCTCAGCTTGCCCCCTTTTCAGAGGCTTTTAGTTTACACTTTTTGGGCCTAGGACAGTCTAGGTGTCCTTGGAGAGCAGCCCTGGAGAGGCTTTGTTATGACTACTCAGCACGAGAGGGCAGAAATGAACAGGCTACAAGAAACCTCAGAGTTACACACTGGGCAGCGCAGGATTTGAAAAATATAAAAGTTAAAACCTAAGGCTTCAAAAGATGGTGGTGGCTGTGCAGCTGCAGCAGCCACATAGCAGCACCACAATGGTCCTGGCAGAGGTGCCACACCAGCACTGGAAAAAAAATCCCTGACTATGCACTGTTTTGATTTCCTTCTTANTTTCATGCACCTCCTCCCCCTCTTTCTTCTGACCTTGATGTCACCATGTTGGTTTTTTTCCACATGTTCTTACTTCCTCCTCTTCTCCAGCCAGAGGGGGAAAAAAACCCAAACTTGTTGCTCGTAAGTACCACTGCTAATTCTGCTGATTTAAAGACTTCTGTGGGATCTCACAGCACCGAGAGGTTGATTTCAGCTGGATTCTGTGTCAGTGAATCGTTTGCTATGTTTGTGCTTCCAGCCAGGCAGGCAAAGCTCGCTGCAGGCTGTGTCAAGATGATGCCTTAAAAGGCCACCTAAAAATAGAGACTGGACAGGAGTAAAGGGAATAAAGGTGGGGATTTATTGGAAAGGCCTTCAAAGGTCCCCCTGGGGAGCCAGAGGCTGCTGCCAAAATGGACCCCAAGATGGTCAACAGGTCACGAGATCTTTACACCTTTATAGGTTTGGTTCATTTGCATCTCAGGGTTCATTCTCCAATTAAAGCTTCAGTCTAATGATGTAATTTCCCTCAGCTTGCCCCCTTTTCAGAGGCTTTTAGTTTACACTTTTTGGGCCTAGGACAGTCTAGGTGTCCTTGGAGAGCAGCCCTGGAGAGGCTTTGTTATGACTACTCAGCACGAGAGGGCAGAAATGAACAGGCTACAAGAAACCTCAGAGTTACACACTGGGCAGCGCAGGATTTGAAAAATATAAAAGTTAAAACCTAAGGCTTCAAAAGATGGTGGTGGCTGTGCAGCTGCAGCAGCCACATAGCAGCACCACAATGGTCCTGGCAGAGGTGCCACACCAGCACTGGAAAAAAAATCCCTGACTATGCACTGTTTTGATTTCCTTCTTAAAGATGTCATCACAGAGGCGTTACCAAACTCTCTAACTGGGCCAGCAGCGTGTCCATCTTCAGAGCCATGAGGGATTGGCTCTGTTGGACACAGTGGAAGCTTCTGGCAGCTCCTCACAGAAGCCACCTCTGTGGCTCCTCCCCACCCCTTCCCACCAAAAAAGCCCAGGCTATGTTAAGCCAACACACTCCACATTGCTTTCAAGGTCAGACAGTGTCCAAGCACAGCAGTACAGCCCTCAGGCTTGGTATAAACCTAGATATTTTCAGTGTTTTGAGTCTCATTTCCACAATTCTGTGTAGTGGATTGTATGTACTCAAATACTCTAGGTATGTAAACATTTATCGTTCCCATGCAAAACTAGGAGATAAAGGTACTTCCCAAAAATGGACGTCAGATGGCAGAATGAATCTTTTCTTGTCTTTGGGATGGTGAGCAGTTAACTTCTACTTTCAGTAACATCTTCCTCCTCTATTCTTTGCTATGGCCTTGGGTTGATTTATTGGGCTTCAAGAAGGAGGTAAAATCTTGGACAAAAGATTTCTGGAATATCTGTGCTATGGGTAATGTCTAAAATCTGAGGCAAATACCATCTTCAAGCCTAAATCAGAGGTTTAGGTTGTGGATCTGTCTCAGCTTGTCCGGGGCATACAGGCAGTGTTATTGTTACAGACAGTCTCCCATCTTGCTTAACTTCAATTACACTTTGAGGTTTTTGGGGGGTTTTACTGAAAAATAAGTCTGTGAGGAAGATTTTAGGACAGTAAAAAAATTGCTTTGCTGGTTATCTACACAAGATTTTGTGAGCTGATATTTCTCATAGAAGGCAGTACCTGTCTTTCTTCCACAAGTTCTATTGCAGACATACATAATTATGTATAAAGTTATGAACAAACACTGCAGCATTGATGTCAGATTGAGCCATCCTGCCAGTTCTCTGTAGTAAAGCACTGCTACAGGTCAGGGGAACACGATGATTTTAGCAAAGGAGTAAAATTTTTCTGGGAGAAAAAGTACACGAATGTCCATCTCTTTTGAACAAAAAGGGAAAGAACTAAAGGAGAAGATGGCAGAAATCAGAGCATCCTATAAGACCAAGGATTTAAATCCTTAAGGACACTCAGACTCTTTTTTTTGCTGTATTAGTTACTGAAATCCATTGCAGGGAAAAATCACTTTAGTTTTATCTCCAGTCTAATCTCATGGAGTTCTCCATACTGGAAGGTGTTCCATGCCCAGCTGCAGCTCATGGAAATTCACCTAAACATTGCTTTACTCCTCAATTTTTTTCCAGAGCTTTACCCCAGACAAGACACAGATTGTTGAACCTGAAAAGACACAAAGAACAACATGATAGTGGTAAAGCTACTCCAAATCTTTAGGAAAAGTAAATGTATACATACAGGAGCAAAGAGAGGGAGGTAAAATTAATAAAGAGAAGTAAAACAGGAAAAGCTTTTATTTTGTAAATAGAAAATATAAATATTATACAGAAATTTTCATGCTGAGATAATTTAGTTGCCATTTGTACTCTATAGCTATAGAATAAGAGTAATAATTCTAGAATAATTATAATAATAATAATAACAACCACAACAATCTTCCTTGCATATTCCTTTTGTCCAGAAAATCACTAAGCACTTTACAGAGGAGGTCAGCACCATTAGAATTATTTTAAATTCTAAAATTCATCTGACAGAGGATTTTAAGCAGAAATCCCTCTGTAGCCTGCTCTTGGATTTTGCTCATGATGATTTCTTCCTTTGTCCATCAGCAATATTTGCAAGTCTAAGCAGCCTGGCAAAATTGTATCAGGGTGATGTTTTTCACTTTTAATATGTGAGTGACTTTTTTTTTCTCTACAATGACTCATGCACAGTCAGGGAAAACAACTTTGCTTTTACACATTGCTAGAGCAAGACAACAAGGTTGCTTTAAGATTTTCTTTGGAGAGTTTTTCCTTCCATGGAATATTGAGTGGCACCATGTTCTCCATGCTGAAATGTTTCCAGCCAAATTGGGATCATTGCTTGACCTTGTAACAGCCTTCACCCACATCTTACCTAGAAATAAGTTTGAGCATGATCATCCTACGACATGTCCTGTAATTCAAAAAATGAAAGCATGATGAAATCCAGTTATCTCCCTCCATCTTTAGCTATGAGCATTGGGATATTTTTAGCCAACTAAAAACAGATTCTTCATTACAATGTAATGAAGAATTTACAGTGTTTGCAAAAAGGGGTTTTTGAGGGTCTTGAAGTGGCCACCAGCATCCCTCAGTCTTTTCAAGGGCTATGGCAAGAAAAAGACTAAAGGAATTTGCTTGATGAGTGGAGCAATCACTCTGAATTTGTTCAACCAGCACTAGGGAGGAAATAAAAGCAGCTCCAAACAATCAAGCCAAAAACAAAAAAAAAAAAACCTGTAGTTGATTTATTGACCATGGCATGGTAAATGATTGCTTTAAGTATCAAATTGTCAGAAGCTTGGCACGCTGGAGGACGAATTGCTCTGTACCTCCTGCAGCTACCTTCACACACTATGTTCAGAGGTGAGATGCCACCCTGTGTCCTCCTTTGGTCTGATCTGGGATGGAGAAACTCAATCTAATTTTGAGTGAGGAGAAACACCAAAAGTGAATAATTTTATTTTATTGTCTGTGTCAGGTCACAACTTGAGTCAAACCATAAAATTTTATATGTGGCCATATAAAGCGAGGGATATTAATGCACATTCATTTCAATCTCCTACAGTTCAACCAAACTGCAGATCGAAGAGGGTAACCCACATTTCCAACATGCTTTAAATTATGAGGAAATGCTAGCATTCCACTATTAAAAAATCCACCAGATAAAACCATTATTAATCTAAGTTTTACCAGGACTGCCCTGAACTCAATGAAATTAGACCTCTCTATGACTTTAAAACCAGAATATTTTGGAAAGCCTGAAAAGATCATGGAAAAGATTTGGAAGGCAAACCGTTTTTTCAAAGAGCAGAAAATAACTTTTTTTTTGTATTTTCCAAATTTTCTCATTTTCTAACATAGAGTCATAGAATGGTTTGGCTTGGAAGGGACATTAAAGACCATCTTGTCATGGGCAGGGACACCTTCCACTAGACCTGGTTGCTCCAAGCCCCATCCAACCTGACCTGGAACACTTCCAGGAAAGTGGGGATTTCCTACTCCTTGTTGGTAGGAAATACGAGTAAACCACAGGGGTGGTTGCAGCTGTACCAACACAGATTTGCCCAGAGTCTGAATCAGATTCCAGTTCTGCAATGAGTGATGTATCCCTTGACTGTGATTCTTTTAACAAATTTCAAATAAAACAGCAACTTAGAAAAAAATCTCAAATCTCATCTCTGTAGCATAAGACACGGTTTTCCTTGTAAACAAGAGGTAACTGCCTAGGGGGAGAGGAGACAATAACACCTGAAACAGCACATGACAATAATTTTGGGATATTTTGAAATCAATTTATCCACTATCTCCGTTCCCTGACACATCACATATGCTTCAGGGTATCCTGAGATGCCATCACCTGTCTCAGCTCTCACACCAGCTCCAAACTCCGTTATTTTGCTCACCCACTGAAAGCAGGGTGTGGAAGAGTGCTCCCAGCAGATGGATTTGATACAGAAAATATAAATAAAATTCCCTGGCAGAAATCAAACTCTCATTTCCCCATTGTTCACTGCAGAGGGTGCTGTCTGCCCACATTCCTGGTCCTCAGGAAAAAGGTGGGGAAAGAGGGTTGTGAACTATTTAAAAATTGGAAAGAGATGTTGTGGGCTATTTTCCTTGAATTCTGCCTGCATGGATGTAAGGAGGGAAAATATCAAGGCTTGACTGAGAAAAAAAAAATTAACTCTTTTCTACAGTACTAAAGTCAGTTGTTTACTCACCTTCCACATAATAAATTTGCCTTGACTGCTTAAGCAAAGCCCATGAAATTTGAATTGAATCGAGTGAAGAACCTACTGCTTCTATCTTACTGAAGAATCTTTTGCCTCAATCAGTTTTTTCATTGCATTAGTGAAAGTGAAGCCACAAAGATTTGGAACCAGTGTTAACCAATACAGTTTCTACATTCAATTATCAGTGTGAGTTCATGGAGTTATTTAACAGCCTCCCCTCAACCAAACACAGACATAAGTCTAATTAAGTCAATTAATCTTTAGAAATCTTCTTTGAAACATCCAGGATCTGGAGATTCTTCCCATAAACCGAGGGTCAAAGGGAACTTTCTGGTCTGAATAAAGCTGACATTCCATGGGCATCCATCCTGCTGCCTCCTGAGCAGCTCGTCTGGGCATCCCCCAGGAGATTTGCCCCAGAAGAGCCACCCAAGGAGCAGCTGCTCTGCAAGCACAGCCATGCAGAGCCATTAGGGGTGCACCAGGATGCCTCAGAGAACCAGCACGGGGAGCAGGTGACTCACAAGGCACTCCAGGGTGTCCAGGATTTGAAATTAAGTGTGGAAAAACAAGACAGAATTCAGGTGATGAGTTTTTTGGTGTGAGCTGTTCCAAAGGCCAATTAACCTCAAATTTAAAGGGTAAGCACTAGAACATTTAGTCAGCTAAACTCCAGGGGAAATTTGAGAGGGTAGAGAAGAAAGTACAGCAATATTCTCAATTTTGGAGAATTACAAAAGAAATTCATTAAATAACTGGTATTTTAATGAACTTTTCACAAAACAGCTCTTTTTCTAGAAAATGTGAAATCTACAAAAAAACCCATAATTTTTCTTCCTTTCACAGACCTATGCTATCTTTAAATTTGACCTAACTGATGTAATTAATATTTATAGAAATTAATTATAGTGATTAATACTTATAGAAAAGCCAATAGTAGCAACTTTACTATCCTCTTTTAATTTTTTTTTTTTTTTAATTCATGTAGAGGACAGATATATTCTCTGTTGAACTCTCCCTTTGCCTTTCATGCCAACAAGGCTCACCAATGTCAACTTGCCATCAAAGACTTATTTATGCAATACAAGGAGTTATTTATACCAGTACTAAAATACTACTAAACTATTTCCACCAGTACTGTGGAATTATTTATTTATTTATATTTATAATAATAATTTATATTTATGTATATATATAATATATTTATATATTTATTTATATTTAAATTATTTATTTATACCAGTACTAAACTCATTAAACTTCATGGAAAACTGTTCACATTAAGAACACTCTGAGTGTTGCTGAATGCTAAAATTTTGATGCTATATTTCATGTAAAGAAATACTCTGTAGATAGGCAGTACTATAAAATATTCCCTTTCCAGCATTATATTTATACAATTAATTATAGAAGTCAAGCCTGACAAGATCCTGGAAGATTCTTCTGGTCACTGGCTCACCCATCAAGATTCAAGTCTGCAGCAAGTGTAGAGAAAATATACCAAGTGTCTGCTGTGACTCTCAGCCATGCAATAGTTACTTATACATTAAACTATATTTGACACTAATTCTGAGTGGAGAGAAGGAAAATGCGTGTTTAGCACTTCAGCATTTGAGCAAAGGTTGCTGAATCCCAGAGCAGAGATCCAGGGTGAAAGGGAAACAGCAGAGCTCCTCTGACCCCCTCACTCACTACACTAACAATAATTAGCTGATGTGTGAAGCTCAGGGAACAGGAGCATTTACAGGTGTTGTTAACAGGGTGACTCCCCACCATCACTCTGTGCATGATAAATTCCTTTTTACGACTGTGAAATGTATTTCTGCATTATGGCATTTTCTGTCACTGTCACCTTCTCCTCTGCCTTTGAGCTGAGCTTCACAGAGGAAACAAAGATCAACCCTAGACCCAAGGGTGGAAATTTTGGAGCTCTTGGCCTGGAGAGCACAGTCAAACTTCAGGATAAATTATAAATTTTTTTTCTAGATAACAAAGGCAATAGAATCTAAAATTTCCTTGAGTAGATTGTGTTAATGTGGGTTATTGATGGAAACAGATCCTCATTGTGATGATAGAAGCCATTGGCTCCTCATGGCTTCCCCATCCTCCAGCCCCATAGCTTGTGATCCAATATAATTAATTCATAATATAATTAATTCAGTGCAGATAGTTGGTTGTGTAAGCTCCAGACCTGCTTTTGCACAGACCTGGCCATAATTACATTCATTACTTGGCTTCCATGGCATTCCTGAAATACCACAGTAATGCAGAGAAGGAGTTTCTGAGCTGCTACACTGAACAATCCAGGTTCTTCTGGAATACATGGGGAAAGTCCCTCAGGTCTTTTCCTGGTTCTTGAGAATTGCACTGATCTTCTCTCCCACCTTGCAGACCTATTTCTCATTTGCTGCATCACTTCTCAGCTCCTCACCACAGCTGACTGATCATTTAAACATCTCCTTATTAACAGCGTACGGTGGAAGCTTTTAGTTTCACATCCTGTCAGCTTTAATTACAAGCTTCATGTTTTCCTTCACTACATGTGCCTTTGCTGATGTTTAACCAATCTTTTTTTTTTTTGCAGGGAAGAATAAGGTTTACACAAAAGCTCTGATTATGGTAGAGATAATTGCATCTCAGATTTTGGAGGACTGCTCTGCTTGGGCATCTATCCTTACATGCTCACAGTCACTGACACCATCTCCACAGAGCAGCAGCCAAAACAATAGCAATGGGTAAATAACAGTAAAATCACCAATAACGTGATTTTTCAAGGTGCAAAATGACCTTTTGTGTTCTCCTCCTTCTCCCAGCCTGCAGGGGTTGCAGTCAGTCCATCACATGTTGTCTCTGCAGCTCTTCCCTCCTCGGGGGAGGACTCCACTCAGTCTTCCCTGCTCCAGCCTGGGGTCCCTCCCACAGTTCTTTATGAACTTCTTCAACATGGGTCCTTCAGGAGCTGCTTCAGAGTGGGCCCCTTCCCACTGGTTGCATTCTTCAGGAACAGGCTGCTCCAGTATGGATCTCCCACGGGGTCACAAATCCTGCCAGCAAATCTGCTCCAGGGGGGGCTCCTCTCTCTGTGCATCCACAGTCCCTCCAGCATCCTGCTCCAGCATGGGCTTCCCCTGTGCTGCAGGTGGATCTCTGCTCCCCATGGAGCTCCCCGGGCTGCAGGGGCACAGCTGCCTCTCCATGGACTGCAACAGAGGCTGGAGGAATCTCAGCTCCAGCACCTGGAGCAGCTCCTGCCCCTCCTGTGCTGCCCTGGGGGCTGCAGGGCTGTTCCTCTCACGTGTTCTCACTGCAGCTGTGCAGCTTTTTCCCCTTCTTACCCACATTATCCCCAGAGGCACTACCACCATCTCTGCTGGGCTCAGCCTTGTCCAGCAGTGGGTCTGTCTTGGATCTGGCTGGAATGGGCTCCATGGACATGGGAGAAGTTTCCAGCAGCCTCTCACAGAAGCCACTCCTGTAGTCCCCCAGAACCAAAGCCTGGCCATGCCAACCCAATGTACCTTTTAACCCCCTCCTCTTGCTGCACACCTGGCCTGACCAGAAGCTCTGGGTAGCTTATCACAGGTTAGTTCTATTTTTTTTCTAGATGCATTCAGGAAGCAAATAACCTTTTAAAGCTAAATCCTTTTATTCTTGAACTAAATTCTACCTTTTATCTCCTTTTAAATAATCTCAGTGGCGCTTCCAAGATCTTTGCCACTTTTTTCTTTTGTTTACTTTGCCTGTCTTTGATTTATTCTTGGTTGCAGACTGACATTTTATCATACATTTGTGGTTGCTGTGAGTTCCTTCACTGCTCCTTCAGCACGGAACACTCAGTGCTTCCACCTTACTGATGCAAAGTGACAAATTGCTTCATGTGGAAGCACAGAAAACACAGAAAAAACTGCTGAAATTACTTTTCCCCACCTTCAGGAGAGTTTATTAGCATTTTTGGATGCAGTAGCAAAAGGAGCAGTGACCTTCAATTAGCTGCAAACGTGTTTTTGCTCTGTGCCTGTCAGTATGGATAGATTTCCTTTTTTGCCTTTTTCAGTCTTCCATTTGATTTTAGCCTATGTTGATCTCCTCCAGCACATTGGCACTGAGCACCCCATTGTGTCAGAAGGAAGGAAGGAAGGAAGGAAGGAAGGAAGGAAGGAAGGAAGAAAGGAAGGCAGGA
>VXAC01005959.1:80094-198061 GCA_013399225.1 Rhipidura dahli
GAAGGAAGGAAGGAAGGAAGGAAGGAAGGAAGGAAGGAAGGAAGGAAAAGGAAGGACCTGATGATCATGCTTTTATTTAGTAAAATTAGCACATTCCAGAATACTCTGATGTGGAGAACACTGTCTGCCAAAAAGAGAGTCCTTGCCAGGGAATTATAAACTGTATTTTCAGCACATTAATTTAGTTCATTGCTTGAATGTACTTAGGTGAAATATTGTAAAATACATGTAATATTTACATATGTCTGGGTTGGTTGGAATTTTCCCTTCTGAAGTGAGTTTAGAACTTTTCTGTCCCTGCTTGCACCAGCATATTTCAAGAAAACATCCAGTTTCAGAGCTGCTTTAAAAGAGTTTTATCTTTCTCGAGAGGGACAGTCATGTGACTGTCTTCTTATTCTTTTTTCTTTTCTAATTTTTCTTTCAGAATGAATAAATTTTGCTTTGCAGTGTAAGATGAAGAGTGAAGCAGTTCAACACCAGCCCTCTGTATTTTCAGGTTTTGAGATTTCATCTTCAGGCCGCGTTGGGTTTTGATTTATTTCAGCCCTTTATTTTTTATCTTTTATAATTTGTCTTCACTGTGAATTTAAAATCACCTGAGTATAATTAAACAGAAATTTAAATTAAGGATTTGCACCAATAAAATAAAATCATCCTCCCCTGACTAAAGTCCAGTGTTTCTCATAGTGTTAGAAAGAGTGGTCAGGACAAAGTTCTCATTCAAACAGATTCACTGCTGTAATGATCAATGTTCTCCCTTTTCAACCTCCCTCCTCTGAAGGGAACTGAAATTGTCCTCACGCTCACCAGGACTGAACTTAACAGTGAAAAATGAAGGCTTTGAACTTGCAGGGTCAAGAGTGGTGATTTTGGTGTGATGTAGAAGCTTTTGGCTCAGAAGTGACTGAGAAGAAAGACCTGTGTGCACTGAGAGATCACAAACAGAGACACCAGTTCCTGAGGGGCTGTGCTCAGAGTCTTCCTGGGATTTGGACACACTGCAGAGCCAGGAGAACACATGGCTGGATGTCCCTTAGTCATGCTCAGCAGTGCACAGAGGAAAGCAAGCTGCAGAATCACAGAAACACAGAATAATTTCTGTTGGAAAAGACCTCCAAGATCCTTGAGTAGCTTGAGTACCTGTGTCTGATGAGCAGTGAGAGCCGAGCACTGAGTTTGTTAATCACCCCCAGGGATGGTGATGCCATCACCTCCCTGGACTGCCCCTTCCAATGCCTGACCAGCATTTCCATGGAGAAATTCCTCCTGGTGCCCAACCTGAGCCTCCCCTGTCCCAGCCTGAGGCCGTTCCCTCTCCTCCTGTCCCTGTTCCCTGGCAGCAGAACCCGACCCCCCCGGCTGCCCCCTCCTGTCAGGGAGCTGTGCAGAGCCACAAGGTCCCCCCTGAGCCTCCTTTGCTCCAGGCTGAGCCCCTTTCCCTTCCCTGGAAAAGCTCCAGCCCCTCAAGGTCCTTCCTGAACTGAGGTGGCCAGAACTGGACACAGCACTCGAGGTGTGGCCTCACCAGTGACCAGCACAGGGAGACAATCACTGCCCTGGCCAAGTTCTCACATTAGACAGGAAATTCAAATATGTCAAACTCTGTTGAAACAAAAAGTTCAATTTTTTTAAAAGAATATTTTGCGGGACAAAATGTTCTGAGAAAACTTTCAGAGTAATTTTGCCATCAAATCGTATTGTCCTCTAGTGGAGCAGTGAAACACAGGAAAGATCCAGCCTTGGATAAGGAAGGGAGAGACTCAGCTGGGTTTTTGTACATTAAATGTCTTCAAAAGGCTTGGGCTAAATTAACTTCACTTTAGGAGACTTGCAGAACTAAGAGACATTAGAAGTTATTTTTCACTCCTTATGGGTGATGATTGAGCTTTCAAAGATGGTAAAAGCTGCCATAAAACTGGAGAGAACCATCCATGCAAGTGTAATAATAAAAGTTTCTACAGGCAGCCCTTCACCTCCTTCCCACCTAAAAACCAGGTTTTCCTCTGGAAAACAGTTTTGGCAGAAATCTACTTTTATATCTGAGTAAAATAACATCTATTGCTGTTGTTGTTGTGCCACTTGGTGCAGCTCAGGTGCAGGAGTAAACAAGTTGTAAATAATTTAATCTTTAGTCTTTGTAGTACTTAATGAAGCCTCAGTGTACCTGGTCCTGGGGGTCTCCCAAAGTGAAGTGGGACCTCCCAGAAGAAAGGAAAAAGAAAGAAAAAATCCTTGGAAGCTGTAATGGCAAATTTCAGCTACGTGGATGCCACAGCAGCAGGTGCAGACCCTGGATGGGCTGGAATCCTGCCATGTGCCTGGATATGAGATATTATCTGTTTATCTGTTAATTCCTGATAGAACCTCACACTGTTGCTGCTGAGCCCCCTGATGGAAAAGAGGGATCTGCTGATAACCTTGTAAAACAGTTGGTGCTGTCTTGTTGTGGGGATGAGGCAGATACTTGAAAAGAATAATGGAGTTTCTTTTACTTTCTTAAGCATGTGTTTGCATGTATTTTCACTTAGAAGCTCAGTTTGGACAACCCCACATGGGTTTTTTAAAGAAGTATCATTAAATCCCTTACTGTATGGACCATAAAAATATGAAGTTATTTCACATATCATTACAGATGGAGCCCAGTACAAATTTAAAAGCAGATATTCTGCAGAACGATCTAACTCTCACTCACTTCAGTCAGAGCTCTTCCAAAAGACTATGATTCATCAGGGAACAGAACAATTTCCATGTCTGAAACTTTTTTTTTTTTAATTGTGTCTCTAAGTATCTCACAATCAGTGGAGTTCTGTCATTTTCCAGCCCACTTTATGTCATGAGCCAAGTGACTAACCTGTTCAAAGTGTTTAGTGTCAGCTTGGAAAACAGAAAAATCCAGACAAAAGGAGTAAATTAGCATCCTGAGGAGTACAAAAAAGCTCATACAGAGATAAAGATTCAAATAATCTCCATTCCAATCTTCAGAAAAATACCCAGAGGCTTATGAGAAAGGAGTTTCACTAAATTTGTGGCCGCTGATATATCTGAAGTTGAGTTTTCCCTAAACAGAAAGTTTCATCACTCTAGAAAACTTGGCACTTAGAAAGTGTGAAACTCTTGAGGAGCCTTTGGAGTATTGTGTGTGAAGAGTCAGAAACAAATTAAACAGAAGATGAAATGCAGGCTTCTCTTAGTGTGGGTAGATAATGACAAAATAACTTGATACCTTTCTCTGAAAATTTAAGATTTCCCATGAAAAGTGTTACACATTTACATCTGTGGTGGTGGGTGCAGCACCTGCTGCAGTGCCATGGGGACACGACCAGAACTCCATTGAGGGGACACCAGGAAAAGGGGAGGTGACATCAGGCAGCAGGTGAAGAATTCCCTGCAGAGTTTCCCAGGAAACAGGGCTCGGGCCTCAGCTCATGTCATGGCTTTTTTTGTAAACTGGCACAAAGAGACACTATAACTCAATTTCCTGATGAAAAGCTAGAGGACATCTTCTATTAACAGAAAAATCAGTACTTTATATGATGCCTTAGGTTTGAACTTTTCTATTTTCCAAACCCTGCAGTGCCCAGTGTGTAACTCTGGAGTTTCCTGTTCCCTGTTCAGTGCTGCTCTCTGTGCTGGGCACACACAACAAAGCCTCTCCGGGGCTGCTCTCCAAGGACACCCAGCCCAAACTGGGCCCAAAAAGCATCAACCAAAGAGCCTCTGAGGGGGGCAAGCTGAGGGCAATTCCATCATTAACTGCAGCTTTAATTGGAGAATCAACCCTGAGATGCAAATGAACCAAACCTATAAAAGTGGGAAGAACTCGTGGCCTCTCAGGGTCCATCTCGGGGCCCATCTGGGCAGCACCTCTGGCTCCCCAGGGGTACCTTTGGAGGCCTTTCCAATAAATCCCCACCTTTATTCCCTCACTCCTGTCTGGTCTCTGTTTCTAGGAGGCCTCTTAAGGCATCATATATCCTAAAAGCTGCATGACCTCGAAGACTGGAATTAAAAGAAAGCTGAAAGGAATTTAATAGGGGAAAAAAACCCAGCAGGATTGCATGTTTGGGGGCTGAGCACAGGCATTTCTGTTGCAAGTTGGGACACACAATTGGAAACGAGTGAGAAAGAGGAGCAGTGCTGCAGCACCACTGGTAACAGGGTGAGGGGGAAATGCTGGGGTGATGCCAGCAAGGAGGTGTGGATGCTGAAAAGCTTTTAGCAGAGAAATTTTCCAGCTTTCTTCAGCATTCTGTGAGAGCTCTGGTTTTCTCACACAAGCTATGAAAAACAGTGCTATGATTTTTGTAAACCAATCCCTTTATCTTGAAGGTGCAAGTTGTTATGTAGTACTGCTATGATATTGACTGGAAAAATATTTTGAAATGGGTGTTATGGGTTTTAGCCAACAGGTACGGGAGGCAAATGATCAATGACCAATGATCTTATGCCATCTTTGCCAACCAAGGTATATAAGCCTGTCAGTAATTTTTTAATAAACTTCACCTTTCTGTTCCTTCTGAACCTGAATTTCGTGTCGTCATTTCTCCCCAGCTGCGGTACAACAGCAACAAGGGGGACGCTGAATGTGACAGCCAAAAAATGCTTCCAGCAGACTCAAGGGAAATTATTGTTCTGGTGTGAAAAGTGGAAGAGATCATTTTTGAAGTGCAGTGATCTGTTTGTTCATGGCCAGCAAAGACTGAGCCCTAAGGGGGTGTAAGGAGAGGCTGCCTTGGTCAGGGGAGTGAGAGCCCTCTTTGGGATGGAGTGAGGGAAAACCAGCCTTGGTATGCTGAGTAAAAGGCCAGGGAGAGCTGGGACTGTCCTCTGCCAGTATCCCAGTGGAACAAATTCCAGGGAAAGAAAATATTTTTGAAGATTAAAAAAAAAAACAAATTTAAAACAGGAGCATCTGATTTGAACTGTCAATGAATGCCTTTGAGCTGATACCAAAAAGATTTATGGGCCATTTCCTTAAGAGTTACACTGGATGATCACTGTGGGTCCCTTCCAACTCAGAATATTCTGTGATTCTGTGATTTCACACTTTAAGACTGGTAAAGTGTTGGAATAGTATTTAATGGAAGAGAAAGAAATAAAAGTGGTTTTGTAAAGCTGCCATGTGGGATTGTTTCCTTCTCTCACAAGAACACAGTATGGTCTTTCTGAGCAAAGTCCTCTTCTCTATTTTGGGAGCTCCTGGCTAAATACTCATCTCTGAATCTGCAGGGCAGTGAATGTTGATTTCTTTTCTGGCAGATGACAGCATGGAAAATAATGGCACCTCTGCAAACCTTCTTTTACCCTCTCACAGTAGTGCATGGTGAGAAAAGTCTCCTCTCTTGAGCCCAGGAGATGCCGATGTGGCTCCTGTGTGGCTCATGATCAATGCTCTCCAATCTTGAACTCCCCTCTAAACTGCTTGTCAGAAATAAAAGACAGTTCTCGCACCAGGATTTCAAAAACGAGGTGATTTTATTTAAAATCCCGGCGCAAAAATTCCAGGATCCCGCAAAAAGAAAAGGAAACAAAAACAGGGTATTGGAAAGGGGTAGGTCCCGGTGGTGATCAAGCGCCTGGACTTGACAATGTCAAGTCCAAGGAGCACCGAGCCGGGCTACAATTCAAGCCGAAAACTTGAATTGTTAGATGATAAAGTTAGGAGGCCACAGCCTGGCTCGCGCCTGCAAAGACAGCTAGCCTGTCTTGCGGCAGAGAGAACTCACTGTGCTTTCCCCAGGTCGGGTAGCTACAAGTGAGCCCCCGCCTACTAGAGAGGCTCCAATTTATAGTGAATTTGATGGGGTTGGGTCTGCGGCTGTATCCTCCCCTTAGGCCTGATGTTATTGGGCATACTAATTAATTAGAGGGTCCTTTCCGCCAATGAGATGTTGGTGTCTAGGGGATGTTCTTGGCTCATTTGCATTGGCGGGAAGGAGCCTCATTAGTATGCCCGCCTGGATACATCCAAGTCACAGACCCAACCGCCAGTTTCTAATTTTAGAATTTAGGCACCAGTGAGCCTCTAATATTGAGCAAGGGGGCTGGGCACTCCTGGCTTTAACTAGGATGGAAGGGAATGAATAATTTTATTTTTCAACTCCCTAAACATTTGAAACTTCTTCAAACATCAATCCCCAACACGAAACCTCCTATTAACTCTAAAACTTGATGTAATTAACACAACATCAACGCATATCAACATAATAATTTCAACTACTAGCACAGAATGTCTAGCACAGCAAAGTGCAAACATGATGTTTAGTCTTGTGAGTTAGCACTCAGCAAAGTGCAATGTCCAGCACTCAGCAAAGTGCGAGAGTGTCATTAAGTCCAGTTCAGAGTGATAATAAGTTCAGTTCAGAGTGTTAATGCAGAAATTTTAGTTCATCAGTCATTTATGACACTGCTCAAGTTAAAATGTTTCTACCACTGACCAGCACTAAAACTGAAATTTGCCGCTCCACTTCTGGGGTCTTGCAATTTCAGACCCTTTTCCTTAAAAAAAAATACATTGGTTGCATATGATCTCTTAGCCACTGTGAAAAAACCCACCTGTATATTATTTCACTTATGCTCAGCTCTGAGTTGTTCTGAGTAGAGGCAGCGTGATTCCACAGCCTAATATTCCAACAGGGTTTTATTCATAAAATTATGGCGCTTTTTTTTTTTTTCTCCCAATTGAGTTAATTGGATTGGAATGAAATGAATTGAAAAGGGAGATGGATTTCCCTTCAAGCTCATTGCCCTAAATTTCCAGAGACACTTCTCCTTACGATTTTGTTTCCCCTAACTTTAACTTCTCCTGCTTCTCTGTTTAAATGAGATTTGTCACTGCAGCTTTCAGCAGTGACACAACCTTGAAGCTTCACTTATGACAAGGAGGAAAACCTGATGCTCTCCAGGGAGTGGAGTATTTCTCCACTTGGGAGAAGTACTGGAGATTCTCACATGCTCTGGGTAGATTTGCTCTCAGCACTACTTTAAAACGTGTACAATGAAACAGAGAACTAATCTAGACTCTTTCTCTTCTCAGCTGGCTAGAAGCTTGTGAATGTAATGCATTCTGGCACCCTCTTAATCAAATTTATTTCACATCTTTTGCTCCTCCATTTTCCTGGAGCTGCCCAAGTCCCATCATCTGATTTTTAAGTAAGCACTGCGTGTTGCAAGTGCTTTTGAAAAGTTCAGTGTGCCCTTACCAGACATTGCTAGGATGCTCTTCTGGATCCATCTCTTTGTTCATCATTATTTCCTTATTTAACAAACGCAAAGCCCTGTTCTTGTGCCCACATATCCTGGGAAAAAAATCAGAATTCTTTGAGGCAGGATCAGAAAGTAATAAACCTCAGCAAACATGATCCTGTTTCCATCTTTCTCTCCATCTCTGGAGAAGGGCCTGGCATGATTTCTGACTGACTTTAGCAAAGCAAGAACCCTTCCTGGCCTGTGTTATTCCAGGTGAGACTTTCTTACAGCTTTGTTTTAGCAGGATGACACTGAGAGGAATGTTGTTTGTGGTGGGTGTAAAAAATGCAGGATTTGGTTGGAGTAAAACCAGAGAGATGGGGCCTTTTTCACTGTGGTTTTTAAGGGATAACTCATTTGGACCTAGTTTCAAAGGCAAGTTTTAATTAAAAGCACATTGTGCAGATTTGTAAGAAAGTGGCTAACTGGTGGAAGGTCAGCTATCTTGTAAGCAGCAAGTCATGGGAAAATTGTGCCATTATGGGTTACATAAGCATAACAAAGCTTTCATCTATAATTACTATTAAATTCATCTTCTCTGAATAGGCTCCATAGCTCTGCTGGCCTTCAGGGCTTTAGCTAACATGAAGTTTGACTTTTTGCTAGTGAAAGATACTTCCCAATCAGCAAAGAATATAATGAGACCTGATTCTTCCCTTTCAGTGGCCAGAGGAGAGAACAGAGTACAAAGGCAAAACAACAGAGAAAGAGCTGGAGCACAAATTGCAGCAGATAAAAGTCAGCTGCTGTTCCAGGACAGAGCCAATTTAACCCCAGAAGTTCTTTGTTCATTTATGAAACCTTGAAGTAGGACATGTCCTGAGATGACAGATAATAAAAAGGGACTTCGCTTGTCACCTGTCAGGAGTAGGCGGGTCTTGGGAAGTATTCTGTATTCAGAGAGAGGAGAGTGATTGCTTAGCACAGCTGTCCCAGAAAATGTGCCAAGGAATTGGTTCATCCTCAGGTTCAAAGGCTGGAATCAAGATGAGCACCACAGACATCAACCACTGGCTGTAGAGAGCAAGGGAGCACAAGCTGAGTGTGGAAGATAAAACAAAAGTCAACCTAAATCTTAAAGTGTGACATGGAGCTCCTGGACTGGGTCCAGTGGAGGCTACAAAGACAATGAGGGAGCTGGAACATTTATTTTATGAGGAAATGTGGGAGCTGGGGCTGCTCAGCCTCGAGAGGAGCCCCAGCTGAGAGGGACCCTCAGCCCTGGGTGTCCCTGGCTGCAGGGAGGGCTCAGGGCAGGGCTCAGGCTCTGCTCCAGGGGACCAGCAATGGCACCAGAGGAACGGGCAGGGACTGAGCCCAGGAAGCTCCAACTGGACATGAGGAAGAACTTCTGTGAACAGTGGAACAGATCACCCAGAGAGGCTGTGGAGTCTCCCTCACTGGGGATATTCCAGAGCCATCTGGACACAACCTTGTGCCCTGTGCTCTGGGATGGCCTTGCTGGAGCAGGGAGGTGGCACCAGATGACCCCTGGGGTCCCTTCCAGCCTGACCCATCTGGGATTCTGTAATTCTGTATATTCTGTTGCACACATTCAAAATACAAACGTGGACTTTGGCTGTAGTTGTTTCCATATTGTATTGTTATAACCAAGAGCAGGAGAGCTCCTATACTTGTTTATGTACATATGGGACTAATCTTTGCTGTCCTTCACTGAGGCACATTTGCTTTGGTTCTGCTCAATTCATTCAGCTTTATGAATGTCCATGGAATAACATTTAGCATTAATGAATGAATGTCTAGCATTAATGAATTAAAATCTAGCATTAAAGAATTTACATCTAGCCTGTTTGAGGCTGGACATGGCCTCTGAAACATGTCTTAAATGTTACTGGCGGTGGCTTTTCCTTCCAAACTCCTTTTTTCAAACTGACAAATACACAAGAGAGTCAAAGTTCAGGTGTTTGTACAAGTTACACCTGAAAACTTGACACGACCCCATCCAAACTGAAACATTACCCTGCTGAATGGACATGAAAAATGCAGTCTGAGGCTTATTTAAAAGAAGTTGAATTCAAAGAGAGCATCATTAGCTCGGGTGTAGAGCAATGCTGAGCATCTTTACTGACAAAACAGTGACTTGTGGAGCAAAATTCTTTATTTGTAAATATTGGTATACCCAATGCTAATGCAGTAAAATTCTGGGTAACTGATGGTTTTTATGGGTTGTAATAAATCTAAAATATTTTCTTTCCCAGAGAAGGACATTGAGGCATTTCTTCTTGCAATTATTTTGCCCTAGGAATATAAATCTGTTCATTTTTTCTATTTTACCAGTTAGGATAGTTTAGATTGCATTGTAAGTGTTGAAGAAAAGGTCACCTAAAGAACAGAAAGTCCCCTAAATTTTCTCACTGGTTCATGACCAGGTAACTCTAAGTGCATAATGATTGCACTGTTATGATGCTGTCTGGACAACTCAAGTTCTCTAGAGAGGTTCTTCACCATTTATCCTAAAAATACACTCAGGTTCACCCTTCTTCATATCATCTTTCAGGCAATATTTTGTTAATTTATATAGATACTTATTTTTATTATAATCTTCTTTATTCCCCTGGGTATTTTCTAGCTCTTGCCATAGAGTACAGACAAGGAATATTTTTTTCTTTATTAAATAGCACAGAGCCAAAAATCTGCTTATCCTATTTATTACATGAATTATGAAATATTTAAAGATGCTTTTTCCCCCTTACATATTTCAGTTTATACACAGACTCAGGGATGTGTAAATTCTGATTCTGGAGAGACATGTGCTTAACTTTACAGATAAATGCAAGGGGACCACCTGTGAATATTTTTAAGACTGGAAATTTAATGTGCCATAAAAACACAGCTGCCATAACCACTTTTCAAGGAACAAGACATGCAAGTGTGTTTTTCCTAACAGGTCTATTTTCCTTGATACCCACTGCCATTTGCTTTGAGGAGCAGAAAAATGACTCCTCGAGAATGAGTTCTCAGATTGGGAATTCAGTGTCCAGGATGTGCTGCACGTGAGCTTTCATCATATGGGAAAACAGCAGGAAAATGCCATTCTGTGCACAAATATCTGGGCAAACATCTGCTGGGCTTCGTTGCAGCGAATTCATCCACCACGGCTCTCATCCTGAGCTTTTCTATCCCACCATCCCCCTCATCCTCAGCTTTTCTATCTCAGTTTCCAGTGCTTGAGCAAACAGGTAATTTGTGGTTGAATATCAATGCATGATATCCCATATTATCTTCCCCTCAGTTCCTCTTGCTCTTTTTCCATAAGAAGATTGCAGTGGGGTTTTTTTACCTGCGACCCAATGAGTTAATTCAGACTATTCACCTGCAAAGTCCACTTCTTCTTGTCTTATTCTCTTCCAAAGGACAGAGCTTGGCTTTCAGCTTTGGAAGTGCTTGTGCAGTGATTCTTGCAAATTCATGGCATGGAAATGGGATTATATTTCTCTATCAAATAATTCAACAACAGCATTTTCTAGACATGGATTGCAACAAGATGGAATAGGAACTGGAAAAGAGAGTATATGGATTTTCAGTCCTTCTAGTAATTTCTGCCTTTGCTTCCCACACTTACAACGTATGGCTTAGGAAAAGAATATTTATTTGCTTGAAGAGTATATTTATACTTAAAAAAATAAAAAAGGCTTGAGGGCTC
Organism: Rhipidura dahli; assembly: GCA_013399225.1. Taxonomy (NCBI): domain Eukaryota; kingdom Metazoa; phylum Chordata; class Aves; order Passeriformes; family Rhipiduridae; genus Rhipidura; species Rhipidura dahli. The sequence goes on from VXAC01005959.1 coordinate 91,010, forward strand.
CTGCCTTTCAATAAAACCTATATGTACATAAAACATATTTCTACTTCTTAATTAGGATCCTTGAAAATTCAGGCTAAATACGTGAGTGAACACTGCTTCCACCTTGAAGGTTAGAGGGCATCTTACTAGAAAGACAAATTTAACTGCAGAAAGTCTTGAAATTGGAAAGCAAAATTGAAAACATGATTGTGCAAATATTAGCACAACTCAGAATGATCACATAAATCCAGTTTATCCAAGGGTTTAAAGTTGACTGGACCATAAAGATTAAATAAAATTATGTAGCTGCTCTGTATCTGCTTAAAGTAATCCAGGATATCAGGCTTAATGAAGGTTAGGATTTTAGGTGATGGGTTTGTGTATGAACGAGGCAAAAGAAGATCCTGAAACAACTGCACTAAAGCTGCTTTGAGGGTCCTCCCCTGCTTTTCTACAAAGTACCTCTGAATGCACTGTAAATACAAATTAATTTCCATCTCTACTTCCATTTGGGTTTTTTTTTTCCAACTTCTTCCCCCTTCTTGTTTTCATCTGGATATCATTGCTAATATTTTGGGGTTAACAAATTTACATAGAAGGCTTTTCTTTTCCAAAGGATGGGCAAGCTTTTGAGTACTGATTTTTTCCCGTGACCATGAGAGATATAACTTGTATTTCAGTGGGTCTGGATTTCCACTGTCCTGGAAGCTCCTTCTGGATTTGAAGAATTAACCAAAAGCCACTTGTCAGCATCCCTCTCCACAGTCCTGGTGCAGGGGCTGTGCTTCAAACTGCTCAAAAGCCTCATGAAACCATCACGAGATATCACTTGGACATATCTATCCGAAAAGATCCCATGATTTTCCTCTTGTCTTCTGCATTGTTCTTGACTGATATCTATCTTCCTGAAATTGCTACAGCTACTGTTTTTCTGGTTCCAGTTGCTGTTACAATAGATGTTCTAATCCTCCTCTGAATTTGTCTCTAGTTCACTCTGTCCAGATTTTCTCTGGTTGGTCAAAAATTATAATATTCCCTTGAATTACATCCCAGTGCAGGAACTTCCATACTTTAAAAAGCAAGTCTCCATCTTCTCCCCTGATAAACTCTGATCTTTATCCCCCTCTCACTGTGAGACCTTTAAAATAATTTTTGTGTCTCTTTTCTCAATCAGCTGCCTTTTTTTGCCCTCCCAAAACTTTCTGAAGCAGAAGAGCCACATGTCACAGAACTCTCAAGGGGAGTAGCAGTAAGAAAGTCAATCCACTATTCAGAGCCAAATTAAGAAAGTTCTAAATAGTTTTTTTATTGCAGGAGAATCTGCAAGACAGATTGCTATAAACACAATACAGAAGTCCTTGTAATGAAAACAGATTCAGTGTTGGGAAAGGCTGTGGGTTTTGCTGACTGAGATGAGATTCCAGATGAAAAAAGAAAAAAAAAAATTGTTAGTAGTAATAGTGGTAGTAATAGTAATAAAAAAACCCAACTGTGCTGTCCCTTATCTGCAAGATAAGTTTACTTGTAAAATAAAAACAAATATCCAAGTTAGATATGTGAGGAAATAAAAAACTACAGAAGGTCTACCCAATAGTTAATGGAATAAAAATCCAAAGTGAAAAGATAAAGCAAAAATAAAGGACTTTAAGGCTGCAAGTTGGCTTCAAACTGAAGCTTGAACTGCATTTCAAAGTGGAAAATGGGGATTTATCTCAAAAGGCCACAGATTAAGATCTGCCACCTGCCCTGAGGACTTTACACTCCAAGTAAATCAAAATGAGAGTCTCTTTGGGGATTGCTGAGTGCCCCTGGAAGGAGCCTTATGATTATAAAAAAATACCTTGGGGTGTTTTGAATAAACTTTTAGTTTAGAAATAAATAACCCAAACTCTGTTTTCTGTTATCCTGCAATAAATCCATTGTAACTCTCCTGATAAAAACTTGGCTCGTGCGTCTAAAACATTAACAAATGATGATGTTTCCAGATTGTTACAAAAATTGTAGGAAAAAAAACCTCTTCTGACACAGAAGATCTGTGAATATTAACTAGAGACTCCTTACATTTTTGGCCTAACAGTTTCAATTTCTGGACAAAAATAAAACAACATAGAAATACAGAAACTAGGGCAAAATTTCCAGGTGAACACGTGATTTGTGTGAACTCTCTTCTCTACCCAGCTGATGAGAAATAACAGAAGTTCATTCCCTAATCCAGGTCTTAGATAAAGGTATTAACATCCTCATCCCAGTGGTATGGAAACCTTTCCCAGTTTTCCTAAAGTCCTACTGCAGTGGGTAATGGAAGCAAGGAACCGATGCTCAACATCAAAACTGTCTTTCCACTGCTGAAGCCTCCCTGCAAAATGCAACTGCCAAAAGGAAAATCAGAAGGTACATAAAATCATAATGTAAAGGGGAAAAAAGGGAAAAAAAACCTGATAATTATCAGAAAAACCATCAGCAATTGATGAGTTGTTGCCATAAGCTATGCTGTGGCCATCTGAGCCAGGGACTGCAAAACTGAGCCATGGGGAGGCTGTGGGGAAAGTTTGTGATGATTTAAATATCCCAATGTCCCTCTGAGGGACAGGACATTAGACAAGCTTTGCAAAAAAAATTGATTTTCTTCCCAATCCAGAGAACACAAATATGTGTTCTTGGGGGGTGAGGAGCGATAATCAAAAATGTGAGAAAGATGCAAACACCCAATGCCAAACAGGTGGCTCGGTCACACACGCTGATCTCTGAGGCACTGAAGCTGAAAGGAAGAAAACGTATTTCCTGGAGATTTATTTTGTGCACAGGAATATTCCCACTAGGGCCCTGTTCATTTCTTGGCAGAGTGACACAGGAGGCAGTGTCCCACAGGCACACTTGGCTCTTCCTGGCCATCCAAGCACTAAAATGGAGAGCTCTTAAAATAAAATATTAATGCGCTTCAAAAAAAAAAAAAAAAAAGGATAAACTTAGGTTTCAACAGGTGTTTTTTGCTTCATTTTCATATCTCCTCTTGGACAAGGAGAGCCTGGGGGACACCTTCATTTCTAGAGAATGCCATTGCTCAGTTCGTATGCAGGGTTCAGATAAACAGCACAAGAGAATTTCATGGAATCACAGAACGGTTTGGGTTGGAAGGGACCTCAAAGACCACCCAGTTCTACCATGGCAGGGATGCCACCCACTATACCAGTTTCTCAAAGCCCCATCCAACCTGAACACTTCCAGGGATGGGACACCATCCAGTTTAAACACATCAGCAAAATCTCTTCCCTAGGTGCTTGTTGCAAAGTTAACATTTGGGCTGAAAATTGCTTCCCTTTAGTATATTTTTCAAAGCCTTTGATGAATGTGGTAAATGATGGGGAGAGATCACAGCACAGGTGGGTGGGGATGTATGAAGGAGGTTTGGGATGAGGAACAAGATGTGGGAAATGCCACTTATTCACAGCTGGGAGTGTTTGAGGAGATGATCCAAATGGAGAGCAAGTAACCAAAATGGAAATTAGAATTTTGCACGTCAGTGACTTGTGAGGAAAACGGGTGTCAGTTTGTGGCTGTTTAAATAGAACTCCAGATTACAAACCTGAAAGCCTTGAATACTTCTAAGCTAGAGTTTAATCACATTACACAAAGGAAATAAGATGAAGTTCCCTGGGATGGACAAAATTCCCGTAAGTGGCTGCGTGCCCAAGGAGCCACTCCTGGGGAAGCACAGGAAAAATGGGACGCTGCAAATTCAAACTGAAAACCAAAAACAGTTGGTTGTGCCACTTTAAAATAACACATCATTGGGCCTCTGCATGACACGGATTTCAAGTGTTCTGCAGCAGTGGATGTGTGCTAAACAAAGCACTGTTATTGCTGAATAATTTGGGTAAGTAAATGAAACCATTATTATGACTCCGGTACCCAGAGCGTGTTCTCGCTGTAGGATTTCATCCAGAAAGGCTGCAGACAAAGCACTGAGAAATAGCTGCGGCCAAATGAGAGCAAAACAGCAACAAATGAAGGCCAGGGAAAGGGGAAGATGAAAGCTTCGTGGCAGTACAACTGTCCTGCTGCTCTGAGCCAGCTCATCTTCAAAGCAAACTGAAAGCAGATGAACCTGGGAGCAGAATCTGCTCAGCACCCTGGGCTCTGCTGCTCCTCCCCAGGGAGATGGGCGGGAGAGCATCCATCAGCCTCCTTCTCCTGGCAAGGACTGGCTGTTCTCACCTGGGGGTGTTGGAAGGATTGCAACCCACTGGACCTCTCCATGCCCTCACAAGACCAGTTTCTATTTTGTTCTGTGGCTGAGAAACCAAAACGTGGGGAGGTCAGTTGACTCCTGGCAGCAAAGCTCCTCATTCCTGCAGAACACAATCCCTCTTCCAGTACTCTCTGTCCTGGAAAGTTAGCCAGGAGGATATAAAATTAAATATTTAATAGAACTACATATTTAATCCATCTTAACACCCACCTCTTCTCTGCTCTGTGCTGTTTCTTCACTCCTTCTCTATTTCAGTGTGCTCATTTTGCCTCTCCTTACACCCCCTCAGGTTGTTTCTCTCCCTGTAGCCCCTGGTTTGTACTGTTTTACCCTCTCATTTTTTCTGCTGCTGCTTCCTTGCCTCTTTTACCCACCACCCAGGAGTGTGCAATGTTCTCCATCACACACTGTCTTGATGAACAGAAATTCCTGCAAACAAAGTCTCTCCTCTGCTCTAGATATTCCTCCCCTCATCCTGGTTTTCAATCTGGGGACTTATTTGATCCCTACATGGCTCAGTGTTGTTTAAGGGGCGCAAGAAACTATGCAAAGGGATGAATGTGCCCAGAGAAGCTGTGGATGCTATGTCCCTGGAAGTGTCCAAGGCCAGGTTGGACGGGGCTTGGACCAACCTGGGATAGGGGAAGGTGTCCCTGCCCAAGGCAGGGGGTTGGAACAGGGTGATCTTTGAGGTCCCTTCCAACCCAATCCATTCCCTGTCTCCAGGAGCTGTGTGTCCCCAACACCACCACAGCACTTCCAGATGGACCAGCTCCAAGTCCTGTGCCAGTGGAGATGTGAGCCTGCTTTTGAAAAGGGCTGGAGAGCTGCTGCTACTTGAGATCCTCTTCTGAAGACCATCAACTCCATCTCTGCTGGTGCCCAGTGATGCTAAAAGGCTGCTCTGGAAATCACCACTCTTACTCTTCCCTATGGAGCTAACCAGATGAGCAGAGGATGAGAGGGAGTGGAAAAGCTCATCCAAATTCCAGAGCAGGCAGGAGAGGGCAGCAATTTAGAATCACAGAGTGGTTGGGGTTGGAAGGGACCTTAAAGGTCATTTGACCCATCTCCCACCCCGGTGTGCCTGGGCAGAGATGACAGGTCACACAAGTACTACTGCAGGAAGGAAGATGTCAATGTCCTCAGGAAAGCAAGGAAAGAAGCCCTGACACAAAGATGAGAAGAATGTTAAAACTTGCTGATTTTTTGCAATGCTTTGGAGAAAGTTAAAATCTCACCATTTCATGCTTACTGCCATTTTTACAGACTTTCAGTTGAGTTCTGAAGACTTCTTACAGAAAAGGGCTGTTGTCACTACAATGACAGTGTCTGCACTGACTCCTCTTTTATTCCCCTGAGAGTTACCCTGCAGTTTTTGAAGTAGTAGATTGGTGTCAATTTATTTGTTCAGGGACTTTCTACTTTCCAAGCTCCTCCTAGGTTGTTACCCACTCAGAGGTAAACAAAGGCAAAGTGTCCAATCCCATAAATTGTTCAGCTACAGCATTTCACATACCTGTCCTGGATAATTGGATATTAGTCACCTAAAGTTCTAGGGCTTCAATTCCCTGGACTTCTACATGGAAACACAGGGAAAAGCCAGCAATGGACAAAGACTTTCCTTGTTTCCCCTGAAATCCATCCATCCACAGCTGAGCAGGAGTGTTTGTAGGAAGAACTATTGTTCCTTAACCCCCAGACTTGACAAAACAATCATCTCCTCAAAGAAGTGAAACAGCAGAATGCCAAAATTGAACAAGTTTGACCTGAGCAGCTGTTAAGAAAAATTGTTCATTTTTGAAATTTGCAACCAAGGTATGCAAAACTCGTATTTGTCCCGGATTTTGTGTCAAAGAGAAACATGAGCAGGCTTTACTGGGAGCTTCAAAGATATTTCCAGTGACACAGGGGTTGCATTTATGGCCCAAGGATTTTCTTAGCTTTTCCACAGAAGCAGGCAGTGTTAAAAGCAATCCAAAACTAACTCTGGAGCTCCAAGACATAGGACAAAATAACTTTTCCTGAGCCAGGGCATTGTGCAGGGTAAAGCACCAGGCACATGCTGCCCACTGGCACCAACATTAAGGGAGTTCTTAAGCCCACTAAACCCTGTAAATGTGTTTTTATTTCAGAACCTGATACGAGTGTGGAGTCAAACATTACTCCTCTTAGACTCTGGGAAAATTCCCTTCAACTTCATGTATAAAATACAAGTTTCTTCCAGCAGGGTTGGTGGTTTTGATCCTGATTTTCACAGCGCTGGGCACGCCTGGTTTCTGAGGAGCTTGCTCAAGTCCTACAGCACTGCAGATGATTGTTCCCACTACTCCCATTCCTGATTCAAAGGGGCTTTCACAGGGAAGTTCTTCTTTCATCTCAGCACAATCAGTTGGGAGCAATTGTAGTGGAAGGAATTTAAAAAGCCAGGTTGGAATCAGCACGTGTGTGAGAAATCAAGCAAGGTGACAGGCAGCAGCCAAAAAATAAAGAAACTGAACTTTATCTTGCCCTAAATAGTAGGACACTGGAGGGAGTGTCTGTCCTTTTCCTTCCTAAGACTTCTCGGAAGACTAAAGGGAAATAACTTCCTGCAAGCAGTGAGTTAAATGCAATTCACATTTAATCACGCAGGGTCGCTGGAGGTGCCTGGACCCAGCTCTGAGTCACCGCTCTGACTTAGCGCCGTGACCTCTGCCCCGCTGCATCCTCCCCCGGTCAGACAGTGCTTCTCTTCTTCCCTCTGTTTTCCATCCCCAGGCAGGATTGTAACCTGCTCTGTTCTCACTTTCCTGTGCTCCGCTGAAATCCTCTTTCCCCCTTAAATGACTGTGACAAGAAGCTGAGGTTCTACTGAATTCATCGGGTTAGTTGATAATGCAAAATAAAGCCTTTAAAATCAAGAGATCATGAACGGATGCAAAGTTTTTAACTTTATAGTTACAGTTGGCAAGTAATAGTTTTGCAAATATTAAGGAAAGATTATGATACACATTCATTTAGATGTATTATATACACGTTTCTAAGTCTCATATATCTATTTCTAAGTCTGATTTTATATATATATTGTACATTCACATGCAAAGTATCCAAATAGGATCCCAAGGAAAATAAACCTGTCAAGACTGAGGATGTGCTTCAGGGCCTGTTCCCTGCATTAACCCCATTCAGGGCTAAAAGTGAGGGTGAAGCAGATGTTTATCTCCAAGTCATTAGGTGCCAAACAGGTCTTTAAGGTCCTCTTTGTTCTGTAAACAACGTTCAGAGCTGAGCCCATTAACAGAAGGGGAGGGAAAGGGAATTTCAAGCTCCCTCTGGTATCACAGGAGCCATACAGCAGCAGCAAAGGAACTCAGAGATAAGAGGAAACTTCTTAACAAGCACATGCCAGTAATTTGAGAGGCTAATTGGTGTAGAAAGCAACATCCCAAAAGTTCCTAGAGAGATTAGATGGAAATTAATTAAATTGATTTAAAACACTTTGGAAAATCAGCTATCAGAAGTGACAGTCTTGGATGGGACCATAAAATAACTGATTAAGCGGAAATAAATGCAATTGGATTTGGATAACTGAATCATAGAGAGCCTAGAAAGTGATTAGGCTAATCTTGAAGGGCAAATGAAATGAGAGGAACTTTCCAATCCCTAAATGCTGTCATTATATTTCTTAATGTGGGCAATATTTGATTTTGAAGAAGTGGAGCATAAAAAAGAGGTGCACAAACTAATAAATTATTTGGCAAATGAAGTCAAAACACTCCTGTGTGCCCCCTTCCTTACACCAAGGAGAAGGAAGGAAGGAAAAGCACTCAGAAGACAACAGACAAGTAGAAATATTTCCTTAGAGCAACTCTCAGTATCTTGAGCTCCCACATTTTTGCAGAATTCCAAGAAGGATGAGAAATTCATACAGACACTGCAAGCAGGAAAACTACAGCAACACGAGGGGGAGAAAGGTGTAAGAGGGGCCCTTAAAAGTTAGATAAATCACTCTCCAGAGTTAGGAACAGCTACATCTGTCTCATCCTCCTAAATTGCCTTATCTCATGAGCAGCTTAACAGTTTCTGTGCAATAAATGTACAGCTCCATGTTGCAGCCTTCACCATCCTTGGGAGAAAGAAAAACTGGGTAAAGCAGCACACTGATCCTTGTCCTGCCCTGCCTGGTGGTCTCTAGGTATAAAAACTCAGCGACACCTTTTACAGGTGCACAGAATTGCCATAATTTCCCTTTGGCTATGTGAGCTGTGAGTTCACAAGATTGTTTCAGCAAGATCTGGTGACTTTTAAATTAAAAAGGTATCATGATATCCATTAAGAGATTTACAGCCCTTTCAAATAGGGCATAAAGAAAGAATAGGGAGCACAGAGAGCTGATGGTGTTGATTCAGTGTGAGACACAGCCCACAGCAGCTTTTGGAAAGCTCTGGGAACACACCAGTTTTCACCATCATGTTGTATTTCCTCTGCTTCCCTCGAGGTTTGTGAGTGCACACAGCCACTGCCAGAGAGGATGCCATAACTCTGAGAGTCAGCTGAGAGCTGTTTGTCACAGCACTGAAGGGTCAAACCTAGGAGAGCACTCCAGACTTCAAAAGCCAGGAATACAGAGAGGGGGAAAATAAATTAAGAGGAGCTGAAACACAGCACTCTTGAAAACTCAGGGTAAGATGTGACTTAGGGCCCCACTGAGGCTTCAGTCAGTGCCAGGATCTTCCTGGGCTCAACTGAGGTACAAACAGGCACAGAGACACAGAATCCTCCCCAAAGCTGGGAAAAGCCCGAAGTCAAACATGCAGCACGTGGTGGCACTCAGAAAAAAGCCTCAAAGGACCAGGAAAACTTGCAAACAACAGTTACTAATTTATTGTAAATCTGTGACCAGAAATCCCCAAACCCACCTGTGGAGCCACTCAAACCCTCACAGATGACTGATGGGGAGGGATACAGTGAAAGGAATGGCCAGGGCTTTGCTGCCCATGGGGGAAGATGAGCAATCCTTGAGGTTCAGATCTGAACACATTGTTCACTGAACTGTTTGCTGCCACTCCTTGGACGCTGATTTTGGTTTTTTACCTTAGAGGAGTGAGTCTAGGCTGGGGTACCAGCCCTTGCATGATTCCTCCATCTGAACAGCCAGAACAGCTCTGTGGGGCTGCAGCTCTGGTTAAAAGGTTGAATGAACATTTTCCCACCCCTCTGGCTGATGGAGGATCCAGCCTTGAGCAGAAAACACTTTTGGAAGCACCGTTGCCTTTACCAACGCAAATAGCAGAGTTCTAAAGGAAGCAAACACGAATAATTCCTGCCCCCTCCCCCTAATTCATCTTTACTGTAGAAAATAAACCAATCCTCACTGAAGCTCCTGAGTTTGAGTTGTACAAGTTGATGTGAAACCCAAGCCAAGGGGAGAATGATGCAGTGCAGAGCCTTCACAAAAACCTCAGGCTCCTTTGTAACCATAATTCTGCTTGCAAACACATGAAAATCTGCCCTCTAAACAGAAACCTCTCTGGCATTCATGGTTTCTTGTTAAAAATGCTGAACATCTGAGTGAAGAGCAGGCTGTTTGCATAATCAGCAATGCTGAAGGGAGCTGGGTTTAATCACAACAGGTGATTTAACTGTGGAAAGGAGGGGAAGGGAGCTATGGAAGTAGCTTTTGAGTGGGAATTTCTGGATTAATAAAAAGGAAAGCTTTTGGTGTGTGAACAAAATCAAAGGTGTTAGGGAAGGGAAGGGGAAGGAAACACTTGGATACAAAGTAGGAATGAATTGATATATACTACCTTTATTATTCAGTCTGTTTTGAACTCGTGTTCAGGGGCATGAAAATACACAAGATTTTGAGGGAATGAGCTACACACCTTTTTAAAAAACAGGAAAAATTGGAGCAAGATGTTAAACAATGATCTTAAAAACTGGTACCTTTTTACTTAGAGAAACAGTAGAAAACAATGCTGGCAGAGACTCCAGAGATCATCCCAACCACTGCCTGAAAACTGCCAAGCTGGTATTTAGACAAACCTGAGAGAAACACTCTCACAGGGTTTCTCAGACTGCTTTTAGTGGGCAGTGGTGCAATTTTGCATCACACAGCCTTTTATTGGGCACAACTCTCCTTCCAAGAAAAGCTTCCTGAGTAGATAGAACAAGTCCCTCTTGATGTGATTTAAACCATTTCTCTTTCCCCAGATGTAATGAACAACCAGAGCATGTTTTTACCTCTGCTACCTTTAACTCAGTGGAATACACTTGTCACACCTTCTCTCCATGTCCTTTAATAACCAGAGTTTTAGGGTGACTTTGTAGACACTTGCATTGATTCTTAAAGTGCTTGAGATGTGCAGCCCCAGTGTAGCTCATCTCATTCAGTCACACAATAACATCTGCATTTCAGCTCATTCTTCTGTTGTTGGTAGTCAAGGGAGACAAACACCCATTTGTTCTCAGAGTTCTCTCATGAGCTCTCAGAGAGACACAGCTCTGGAGTTCTCAGACACACACAGCTCTGGAGTTCTCAGACAGATGCTCATCTCTGGAGCTCTCAGATCTCAGACACATTTCTGGAGCTCTCAGACAGACACACAGCTCTGGAGCTCTCAGACAGAGACACAGCTCTGGAGTTCTCTGTTGATGACACACAGAGCCACGAGGTGTTTGCTCCCATGGAGGTGTCTGCTTTGGAGAAGAGGGAATCAGCTGTCTAAGGCGGGGTTTGGTACCACTCAAGATGTTTTAGAACATACTAGACATCTGCATGCAGCAGGCAGATGTGCACAGCCTGGGGGATTCCTGTGCCATCCTGCACTGTTCACAAAATTCCTGAAAATGTTTTTCCCCTCTTGATTGTACTTTTTTCAATAAATTCTAACCATTTCCCCTACATGAACCTGTACTAAAGAACAAGGTTTTTATCACCCTGCTAGAGAGAGGTTGTTTCAGAACCCCAGAGGTTTGGGAGCAATGAGCCTTCTAATTTCTTCCCAACATTACCGAAGGTCATGGAAAATGCCATAGCCTTTTGCACCAGTTCCAGCATGTTCTTTAGCATCAATTGCTCCTTTTATCTTCCCTGCTGTTGTTTGCCTGAAAAGTGTAAAGAGAGAAATTGCATCCTTGACCTCGTTGTCAGGTAAATAAGATATTTTGCTTTCCTCTCAAGAAACTTTCTTTGTTCATGGCACTTTACAAAGCCTTGCATATTCCCACGGTGAGTTCACCCCATTCCTGTTTCACCAGTTCTTCAATCTTTGTCCCATGTTTAATGTCCCTGCCTTTTCTGCCTCAGTCCTGCTTCCCTGCTTCCTGCTGTTGCCTGTGCTGCTGAGGAGGGATCCCAGGACATGGGAAGTTCACTGAGCTGTGAGTGCACATTGCTGAGTCATGGGGAGCTTCTCACCAACCAACACCCCCAAATCCTTCTCCTCAGGGCTGCTCTCAGTCCATTCTCCCCAAAATGTGTATTTGTACCTGAGCCAGGTGCTGGACCCTGCTCTTGCAATAAATTACAGCTCATGAAGTCCTGAAGGCAGAGTGGGGATGATGCTTCCAATCCAAGCAAATTATTCTGCAGCATCAGGTGCTTACAACACTTCATTCCTGCTTATTGTCCTTTACCTTGCTTGAAACAGAAACAAGCCCTGTGGCAGGCTGGCAGGGGATCTGCACAAAAACTTCCCTAGTTTCTTCTACAAAAAAAATTTAAAAAAATAAAAAAAAAAAAAAAAATAAAAGTGTCAGCCTGAGGGGACAAACCACCTACTGCCTCCTCTCCCTTGCCTTCCTCATCTGAACACAGCAGGTTCTGACATAGTCCAGAAGAACGTTGTTTTCCCAGCAGAAGAACAAATAGGTACAGATGGGGGATAGAATGAATAATCAGAAAACCAGAACAATAATAGGGTTAGTATCTACCTGCTGGTTACTTCACAGCTTCACCAGGATGTGCATCTGGTAAAGCACAGCTTCACCAGGAAAAGCAACGAATCTCCCAGCCAGGAACAAAATCACAGAGTTTCGTCAGTGCTCATTTGCAAACTCTCTATCCCAGCACAGAGACTTTCCTGGGATTATTTATGACCTGTAAAGTTAAACTGCAGACTCCAGAACAGTGATCTCAGCTGATTTTTTTCTACCACCTTTGATCAGAAGTGCTCGTGCCATTGATCCATTCATCCCCAATTCACACAAGCTTCCTTGAAAACCAAGCATCATTTGTTTCCTTCTCAGCAACTTGGGACTTGCAGATAAATATTTGAGTACACATTCTTTGTTTGTTGGTAAGTTTTTATTTAAAAGACCTGTGGATGTGGCACTTGGGGACAAGGGGTAGTGGTGGCCTTGGCAGTGCTGGAGGAACAGTTGGACTTGATGGTCTTAGAGGTCACAAATAAAACCCCACCATGTAAAATCACAGTGGATGTTGTCTTCTGATTAAAAGTGTTTGGGTTTATAAGGAGAAGGAAAGGAACAAAAGCAAGAAAAAAACTGCACAGGCAAAGGAAGTTTTATAATCTGCTGATGCTTCCAGAATGACATTTTCACCAAATAACTTATGCATGAAACCTCGTCACACTGACAGGAACCAGAACACCTGTGGAAGGAAGCACTCAGTCCTTCAGAGTTTTTAGGTAAACAAGTCAATTCAAGCAGCACTTTGTGGACAAAAAGCCTTTCTGCTTCATGGATTATACAGAGGGATAAGGCCTTGAAATTAAATCAGAGATTTCTACTATTTGAGCTGAAAAAAAATTTTTTTTTTCATGTCAGAAATGTTAAGTTCTTAATCTGCATGGATAACAATTGCCAGGCAGTGTTCACATTATTGTTTCAGTAATATTTGTCATGTAAACACAGCCAGCTTTATGAGTTTTTGTGAAAATTCTGAATCTCTCCTTCCCCTCTAAGCCAGTTCATTTCAGTAGACAAGTAAGATCACTCTTGTACTATAAACCTGTGTGCCCATCAGAAATCAAACTTGATGTGATGAAATTATTTTGTTTTCACTTCCTAATCTGAGCATTGCCAGGAAATGAAAAGACAAAGCAGATTTTTATGTAAGTTTATAACACAGTCACAGAATGGTCTCAGATCAATTTGTTGAAATGCTGTTTCTTCTAGTTAAACTCTTGAAGAATTTAGAAAAAAACACTTCCCAAGCTAAATTCTGAATTTCCTGAGGGAAAGTTACCAAATGTAAATACATTCCAGTGAAGTTTTAAGTTGGTTGACACTTATCATGTTTAATTATTTTGCCTGAATTATCTTTCTTCAGCTTAAAGTTTTATTACTGAGATAAAAATCAGTCATTTATACTGAATATATTAATTAAAAAGAATAAAAGAAAACGTCTTTTCTTGAACTTACTGAACTTTTAAGATAAACATGCAAGCACTTTATTCTAATGAGATAAATAATTTTTTGAATTTTTTTTTACAGCTATGGTTTGCGTGTATTAAAGTAACCACATTTTTCCCCTGCATTTTTAACAGAACTTTACAACCTTCCTAGAAAACATAAGTCAAGATTTACTGTAGAGGGAAAAAATTAAGCAATGAACTGAAAGAAAAAGTGCACAGCCTGGGGGATTCCTGTGCCATCCTGCACTGTTCACAAAATTCCTGAAAATATTTTTGCCCTCTTGATTGTGGTTTTTTCAATAAATTTTCTCTTACAAGCTGAACACTTTGTAGAAAAGAAAGCAGATGTTTTCCATCACCTGTGGTGGAACTCAGGTTTCTAAGATAACCTCTGATTTAACAGGAATGGGATAGGACAGGAATATTCTCTCTGGGATGTTTTTGAACAGTATGATATAAGAAAAGTTACCTGTCCTTGGCCACCAAATCATCTTGTCTGCAAGGCAGCAAGAGTGAAACAGAAACCAAAACAATTTTAGCAGGCATTGTCTGAAAAGGTACAAACCAGAGAATTTTCAGCTCACAAGTTCCAGTTCTCTGCGCAGACTGAAAACAAGGCAGCCAATGCAGCAATACAGACATTGCCTTTGTTCCTTCCCTTCACACACCTGCCCTGAGAAATGGAATCCTGGGACTTGGTGTCTGTGCAATTCTTCTTTTGGCTTCCTAAGGCACTCCCAGCAAAAGCAGGGATGAAGCAGTTGTCCATCCCATTATTTACTGCTATTCCTGACCTTCTGTCAGCCTCTTTTCACCACTAGAAACTCATGGGGTGTGTGTAGGTTGAGGACTGAGACAAAACTAGGACTGGGGACACTGGGATTGACTCTGAGTGATGTCAGGGTTGGTCTTGGATAAATGAATTGTTGAAGTTCTCAAATAACCTTAAGTGGGAATAGTTTTTCTATGTCCCTAGAGACAAATGTTGCCTTAAATTAGTGTCACAAAGATAGTGACAGAAAAATCAAACTGCTTTTTGAGGCTAAAAGAGAATAGGAAAGGTCAGGAGGTAGTGCCTGAGAAGTCTCCTGAATGTTCTTTTACTGGCAGCCACCAGGGAACTGTTTATCTGAGAACTTATTGTTGCTAAGAATTTATGATTTTTTGTTTATCTGAGAATTTATTGTTGACATGGGGGTCTGAACCAGCTAAAATGCATCTGCCTCCAAATGTCACAACAGACATATTTGTTTATATTTAATTGTTCCTACAAGCACACACAGCAAAGTTTTAAATCAGGGTTGAGATCGCAAAGTTCTTAGTTTCAAAATTTCATCTTGTCATCAGCAGCTCCTGACACTGAAGAGGAAAAATACACAAAGTGCACATGCAGGATGCTGCTGCTCCAAAACCACAGGAGCAATCCATCCCTCCAAGGAAACTGGCTGAGGTGGATGGGGTGAATTAGTTTGCAATTCTGCCTCTCTCTCTATTGAAGCTGAGGGAAGTTTGTAAGAATAACTTGTACCAGACAACCAAATTTCAAGCCAGGAGAACTTTACTCAGCTACCATTAAAAGCCATGAGTAAGTGAATTGCAGCACTGATACCTGAAAGAGACACAAAGCCTAATACTTGACAAAGAGATTTTCACAATGCATGAAAACACCTCTATTACCACGATATGAACCAGCACCTGTTAAATGAAGAAAGATGTTCTGTCCAGGGTAGAACAGACACATTCCACCAGTTTGACTTCTCAAAACTTCACAAAACATGAGAAAGAAGCTGTCTGGTAAATCAAAGCAACGTTTTGTTGTGAGGAAATGAAGAATTTAAGGTCACAGTGTGGAACTCAGGGCTGTTAAGAGTTGGAGCCATCCAAAATATTGCACCCAGTGTACAGAGGTGATGTGAGCAGCAGGACACTTTGAACTGAGACATTACTGAACATTTCAAACTCCCTCATTCCCATCTTTCTCTGGGTGTTTCTTATGCCAACCTTGAAATAATATTCAATGCCAGGGTTAAAGTGCCAAAGATATATTTGTAAAGGACCTGGAAACACCAGTCACGCTGCTCAAGATGCAGCCAGGGTATTAAATTTTAAAGTGTTTTACTTTCTATTGGGTTTTAATGTTCTTATTTTGATGTTCAGATGCTCTGGACTGCACTGGCTTTGTACAGCTGAGCACCAGACCCATTTTTATTGACAGCAGGGATGTGCATGACAGGGGAGTGGTACAGCAACAGATAATCAGGTATGAAAAGGGTACATGGGTGGCTGAGTTCTGCTATTGTTGAGTTGCCAATCAAAACCCACATTATTATTCAAAACCAGGTTGTTACATCCACGGAGATGGAACCTGCCTGCCAATCTGAAGTGTTATGTGCAGACACAGCCTCAGACCAAGGTCTAAAAATGGTTTGACTGACAGCTGTACCCTGCAGAGAGAGCAGAATCCTCTCCTCCCACTCTTAATTACATGTCTCTTGTAAATAAATGTAGCTAAAAAATATTAACTAAGATGCAGACGTGTTTAACTGTGTTTTTTCTTCCCAATCTTCTAAAGTTTTCCTCAGTATTTGTGCAAGGCTCTGAAGCACTGCCTGACATGGTAAGCATTATTGCTAAGCTGTCTGCCTCTCATGGAAATGACAGCCCAGCTAAAAGAAGCAAGAGGATTTCCACTGTAACCCAGGACTGTTAGATGCTGAAAACTTCCAGAAAACAAAAGGGTTTTAAGCGTGAAACTTTTCCTGTCGCTCTCTGAGCTGAGCAATTTGAAAGGAAAATAAGATCCACTTTTTCTCACTCGGCATTTCCATTCCAGCTCATTCTCTGACTTTCACTCCTCTCATGTTGACTCAAACTGACTTCCACAGTCCCCAGTGCAACTGCAGTGTCCTGGCTCTGAAAGCCTCGTGCTTGATAATTCAAGGACAATTTGGAGAGATCAATTGAATATAAACCAACCTGGATAAGTTTAGGCTGGAAAAGAGAATTTCTGCTCATTCTGTGTTGTGTGTGTTGTTCTGTACTAACCAATGAGATGTAACTGAAGGTTATTTTAATCAGGATGGGTTATAAGGTTAAGGAACTTCTCTACCTTACCCTAACTAAGCAGGAAACTAAATTTTCATTACAGTTTGTCTCAAGGAGACCAAGTACACTTTTAAAGAACTTTTTCCAAAAAAACTCTAAATATTTTCTCTAGTTTTTTCCTGAGTTATCTGCCTTGAACTCTTTACATTTCTGTTTTTACAATTGCCATACGTGCTTCAGTTATGATAATTTGTGTGGGGTGCTTAGGTATTTTTATACCTCATTTTTATGCCTTTTAAAGCAGCCAGATGGGGTTCAGCTGAAGTTTGTAGAGCTGTAAACAAGTGGGTATCAACCAGGAGGGCTGTGAAAGGCTGTGCTAAGCTTGCTCCTTGTTATTTGTTTAATAGCAAGAAAACATCAAATTCTTCAGAATTGTATTAGTATCAGGAATTGCTGAGGAGGGCAAGAAGGAACACAACCAACCTGCTGAGGTGCATTGTCCCAAACAACCCCCCCAGACACAGGAGGAGCCCCTGCTCTCCAAAAGCTGCCTCGCAGAGGTGATAAACACAAAGGAGTTCATGAACAACTAGACAGGAAAGGGCAAGGAGAGCAAGAACCCTCCAATACATTTGCCAGATTAGCCAAACTAACAGATTGTGTTCACATGTCCGATGTGCTCAGTGGGAAGATATTGAATGAGACCAATTTGCTTTGCTTTGTTCCATCGGGAGAGCAAAAAGGAGATGCCAGCTGGAGATGCTGAAAAAAAAAAAAAAAGGTTGTCCAAAAGGACCTTTCTCAGATCAGATGTGGGCAGAGGACACTGAGACTCCTCACCAGAGTCTCAGGCTGTGCCTTGGTTTCTCTCCACTATTGTCCAGCAGGGAGGAGCTGGCAGAGAGCTGTTTGCTTCCAGAAAGGGGGACAAATGCCCATATTTAATATGTTAAATGGGGCAAATCTGGGTAACTGACCTCTCTGGTTACTCTGGGAACTTAACCCCCCTCCAGAAAAAGAAGTAAAACATAGGAAACCCCCAAACCTGCAGCTGCAAGGGAAATCAGTGTTATAGCACAAATGTGGATTGATTTATTTTGTTATCAGTCCTTAGGTTACAATAGGATAAGGTTGTTAATTAACATCTGATCTTAGAATTGTGTGAGAAGGAGAGGAGAGGAGATGAGAGGGGAGGGGAGGAGAGGGGAGGGGAGGAGAGGAGGCCTCTGCACAGCACAGCACACCCAGCAGGGCACAGTCCCAGCCAGGGTCCCCAGACAGTAAAACAATGTATAAATAAATGGTTATTTCAAGTACCTAAAGCTGTTGGTATGATTTATATCTTTACCCTTTATCAAGTGCCTGATAAATGCCATAGCCTTTTAATACAATTTCTTGTGCTCTTGTGTCAATTTTTGGAGTGTTTTAGGTCACTGAAATTCATTATAGATATGACTACAGTGACATTTGGTTTAATTAATTTCTCTATTATGTCACAGCTTGAATGAGAAGCAATCAGATATTATTAAAATATGAGAGCACTCTGCTTATTTCATAGTTTGGAAGAATCTTCTATTTGCTTATGGAACTACCTTGGAAGTTGATATGTAAAAGCAAAATAATTCTCTACTCCTTAAGGGTCGTTGGGATCAGGTTTTTTTAGTTTTTTCTTATGGCAGAAGATGGTGTTGATAAAGTCCTGGTGTTGCTGGTGGCAGGGCTTCCTTGTTCTTGTTTCAACCAGGTACAGTGGGATTCCTGTCTTACCAGGGGCTTCCTTGGGATTGTTACTAAAAAAAATGGATTCTAATTCCCAAGGAGGAATACTAGGTTCAGCTTCTCAGATGACCTATCCCATGTCCAAAAAATCCGGGATAAAAATTAAAGCAATTTCATCTAATCCTAGCAGTGGTTAAATCCCAGCTCTTCAGTGGAATTCCATCTGCAGAATCCCTCTGGTTCAATGACCCACTCAAGCTTAGGTGGTGGTCATTATGGTTTTTCAGCACAGGGGCTGGGCTCACTTTTCAGGCAGCATGACAGAATTTTGAGTCCTTTGGGAAATGGGGAACCTGCCTTCAGCCCTGAAAAACCTGTAACCTGCAGGCTGGACTCCAGAGAGTGACTCAACCACCTGGGTGTGCAAAATAAATAAATAGAAACTGGGATGCATCAAGTCAGGGACCTGAGACTGTGCATGGCAATCCCTGAGAACCCCAACTCTCAGGGGACACTGAGATGCTGCTGCCAGGGGCTGGTTTACATTTTTCCCAGTGACTTTTCAGTACAGCAGTCAAAAAACTCAAAAAACCCCAGCATCTCCCTCTCCTTGCCACAAGCTGGCATATTCCTGCTCCTCGGTGTTTTATTTAACAGCAAAAATTAGCAGGTGGGCTCAAGGAGAAAAGCTTTAAATCACGCTGATAAATGGCAGCTATTGCTTGGATGGGAAGTAATTAAGACCTTGATGGTCGGTTTAGCTCAGGAGGCTGAGAAAACAGAAATAACACCCAGTATTTGCAGTCATTAGGCACGGGAGGATCGTGCCAATTAAAATCCTACAGCGAAGGGAACGCACGAAGCACTTGCAGGGAGATGACTCTCACAGTCCTGCTAATGAAGACTTTTTCATGCCTTCACAACTGGATTTCTTCTCACCCCATCCCCAAATAATAACATCAGACTCAAATTATGCTGAATTAAAACATCCCGTGGAGATAAATAATGCCCTTTCCTTTAAAAGCACACCTCCATCTGCACAATTCAATTGGCAGTGTTGAGTTACAACATCCCAAAAAGCAACATTATGCTGGTGGGTATTTTTAAATGCTACAGGGGTAGGTTTTGACATGGTTTAGACCATGCTGACAAACCTCTGTGATAGAATGGGCCTGTCTGACATTAGTGCTAACATAAAATCTTGTGGTTTTTAGAAAAAGGAAGGAAAACAAAAGGGAGAAAAAGGTGTAATCAAAGGAAGGGGTCAAAAATTAAAAAAGAAAAAAAGAAGAAGAAGAAGAAGAAGAAGAAAAACAAAAAAAAAAAAGAAGAAAGAAAGAAAAACATTTCTTGCAGCATAAAAGCTTTGCAATAAATATAAAAATATATATGCCATGTGGGGGTCATTTTGCACAGCATGAGACTTGGTTTCACTCAAGCCTGGTACCTACCCTAATTTCAGAGGTTTTGATTATTGTAAACATTTTTTCACAGAGGAAAATCTTTCTCTGCCTTAGGACTGCCTATCCCAAGTTTGTTAATATTTTTAAAGACTCCTAAAAAAAAAAAATTATTGACTTTATGCTTTGTTGCCCTTGCTGGCTAGAAGGAGATTTATATGGAGTTCCTAAGCAGTAATGCAAAACTGAGAAAGTGCAATAACTTGTATTTTAGACTATTATTTAAGAAACAGATCTTTTGGGTTTTTTTTCCCAGCTTTTCCCTACCTTTCTAAAAGAAGATAATTGGCTATATGATCATGAGGTTAATAGTATTATTCTTCTTAAGTGCTCTGGTTTAGTTGACAAGTTGTGATTGGTTAAAGGTTGGACTCGATGATCCTGGAGGTCTTTTCCAAACTAAATGATTTTATAATTCTGTTTGTTGCACAGATACTCACATTCTCTGTCTGCCAAAAACCCACTTGGATTTTACTGGGATGAAATTCACTTCAAAATTAAAATCCACTTAAAAACCCATTTGGGATGCCTTAGATTTTAACTTCTATATTTTTTCAAATCCTGTACTGCCCAGTGTGTAACTGAAGTTTCTTGTAGCCTGTTCATTTCTGCTCTCTTGTGCTGGTGAGACTTAACAAACCTCTCTAGGCTTGCTTTCCAAGGACACCCAGCCCAAACTGGGCCCAAAAAGCATCATCCAAAGAGCCTCTGAGGGGGGCAAGCTGAGGGCAATTCCATCATTAACTGCAGCTTTAATTGGAGAATGAACCCTGAGATGCAAATGAACCAAAGCTATAAAAGTGGGAAGAACTCGTGGCCTCTCAGGGTCCATCTCGGGGCCCATCTGGGCAGCACCTCTGGCTCCCCAGGGGTACCTTTGGAGGCCTTTCCAATAAATCCCCACCTTTATTCCCTTTACTCCTGTCCAGTCTCTGTTTCTAGGAGGCCTCTTAAGGCATCAGTTGCATTTTATTTGGGTCTGTGAATTGGAATCCTGGGTTTTAGGTTTATGGGATATTTGTAATATGTAGGTAACAAGATGGAGGATTTGGCCTGTGGGTTAGTCCTTCTTTCTCCTTCCCAAATCTGGGTGTTCTGTTATTGGGTCAGAAATTGATGGTCACTGGGTTATAAATAAAAACATATTACTTGGCAATGCTTAATTGGATAAATTAGGCTTTAAATAACTTTGGAAGTAGCACCCAGTGTCCATTTTCCACCTTGTTAACTCAGAGGCACATCCCATGCAGGAATGCCATAGATAAGAATATAATAAACAATCTGAATAGAAGACCTGCACATCTCCTGCCTTTTACTCCAAACTCTGAACTAAAGAACTGGACAAGCGAGGCAAGAAAAAAGGAAAAAACCTGAGACTTTTTAACATCTTTGTTTAGGGATCTTTGCTCAGGTCTCACTAACGTGTCCAGTCCCACTCATACGAGATTCATTCTTATTATCTAAAAATGTGCCCAAATCACTCCCTAAATATAATAAATATGTAGAAAGAATTGTGGTACATGGCCATTTCTGCAACTGCAGGAAGAGTTTCTGAACAGGTCTCTTTTCTACATGCACTGATCAAGAAAATCAACTGCCCCTTGACCTCTCCCTAATTATTATCTGCTGCCATTACAGTTGGCTGTTCATCACTGAAGCCCAGAGCACTTAAAATTTAAGTGCTCTACTATTTGCTGCTGTAAATATCCACAGAAAAAATGGGAAGGTAGTGTTTTATCCTGCTTTGTAGTAAAGGAAAATGACCATAACATTTTGCACTCTGCAACACAGTTTTCAACAATTCACCAACTGCCCTTTGCTTGTTTTAAAGCAGGATATAAAAAAAAGTAAGATTCTGCTTTTATCTGCAGCTTTAAAATGTAGAGAGAGAAAAAGAAAAACAGAAAAAAAATCCTTAAATATATTCTAATCAAGAGATAATTCAAAAGGCTTCCTTTAAACAGATTTTTAAGACACTGCAGCAATCTAAAGGTTATGTAAACTTCAGCTAAGCTTCTTAATATAGGTGTTTAAGCATTATGGAGATTTGATTTTTAACTTAGTGTTGCTCAAAAAAGGCCCTCAGCCCAGCAAATATAGGAGTTAAATTTGAATGCTAAGTAGAGATTATTGGTTCATAAAGCCACCACAAAGTACAGATATTTTTGCAGCTAACATGAGTCACCCAAACTTAAGACCTTGGGCACAGATTTCTTTCAAAACATCCATGTTTCTGGGGTAAAAAAATTAATTAAAAGTAGATTAGCATGTTCCCAGAAAGAAAATGCATTCAGATAATGCAGTGCCATAGAGGGAAGGATATTACTCATTCTTTTCTGACCTACAGGATTTAATCTTCCCTTATTAAAATTTAAAAAAAAAAAAAAAAAATCAGTAGACCGTAGCCTGTCTGCTATCCACCACATCATGAAGCCTTTGTGAATAATTTGGTTTAAATAAACACCCACAAATATGTTGGAAGTTGAGAAGTTTCTTTCTCATTTCAGAGGCAAGATCATGCAATAAGTTAGTGCTGTAGTCAGGAAGACCGAACTTTAAACTTCTGAGATATTAACTAGCAGAACAACAGCTTACTTGTTTTTCACTGGGGATCTGTTCTTTAGAGGGGTTCTGAGAACTCACAACACAAACAGGATATTCTGAAAAAACAGAAGAGCTTTCCAGAGAAAAGCAGAGTGTTTCAGGAGAGATGAGCTGACCGGGTTCCAGCTCTGCTCTGCAGGAGGGTGAGGGATTTCCACTCATCACAGCCCCTGAGCAGGACAGAATTGGTGCAAATGTGGAGGAGATTTACACCAGGTTTGCTCCTAACAACCACCCGCTTGTTAGTCCCAACTTTTCAAGAACTACCAGGCAAAGAGGAGCCCCAGGAGCTGAAAACTAACTCCAGCCTTGCTGTGTCCCTCCTCTCCCCAGCAGAGTTTTCCTCTTTAATCTTATTGGAACTTCATTCTCAGAGAGAATTCATTATCTGTGATCATTGCCAAATGAAAGCACTTAGAGCTGTTATCACTGAAAACATGTTTATTATTGTATGGAGACCTTCCCAAGAAGCTTCTGGCTTCTACACTGCTTGAACTGTTGGGAAAATAATAATTTTTTTAAAAAAAGAACTTTAAATCTGTCCTTGTTGTCTTTCAACAAAGAAATGCTCCTTCCATGGTGATTTCTGTCACTCAGAAGGCCGTCCCTTTGCATAAATAGTCAGATTTCACTCTTTCCCAGTTTTGTGCTGCTAAATTTGCTGTTTATCCCTCTGAGGCTCTTTCTGCAGAAGTACTATCTTGTACAAGTTGGGTAAATAATATATTTAATATCTTTGTGATGCCAAGTGGAGCACAATGTCAGTGTGGGGTGGCATTCTGAGCTATCAAGAAACCTTCCTGGAAAAGATTTCAATGAGATTTTACTTTTTCTCTCAAAATGTCATTTGACTTCATGAGAATCTTGGATTGTAACTTTTCAGAGTAATGAATAAAAGACATGACTCATGGCTATTTTCTTCTTCTTCTTTTTTTTTTTTTGTAGTGTGGGTATTTCTTGCTCTTTTTGTGACAGTGTTAAATGTAAAGACAGGTTTTGTGTTNGCAGTTACTTTAAATATTATGTGTTTGTGAGAACTTTATTTAATCCAACAGGGCCCAGGATACTAAATCAATGTTAATCAGGTCATACACCCAGAGGAAATCAGAGCCATTGTCAAATTTAGTACAATTATTGTTACATTTATGAGCTCATCCAGTTAATTAATTATTATAAAACTCAGAGTGGGACCCTGTAAGGATTTTTCGCCTGTTTACAATGCATCTAAAATGTTTCCCGTTTCACAGCAAGGCTGAAAATGTCGTGAAGTGCTTCCAATTCTTAGCAGCTACACAAAATACTGTTTCAAAGAAGTATCATGAGATGGGACTGAGTCAGAGATATGAGTTTCTGAAAAGCAATTAGGTATGAATTTTTCACCTGTTAGTTACCTGCAATATCTGTTCTCATGCATAGTTTTTAATTTTAAAAAGTGGGTCATAATTTAGTTACCATGTTCTGCAGGATTTAGACAAATCCAGTTTGAGTTTTCCTCAGAACTAGACCAGCTGTTAAGGGATCCAAAGAAGTGCAAAGGGATCTAAGGAGCTGTAAATCCGCATCCTGCAGAGCTTATTCTGCAGAAAGGAAAAAATCTGATGGATAAAAGAAGATGGAAAAACAAGTCCAGGTGTAATCCTGCCTGCGTTCTGGGAAAGCCTGGACCTGGCTCAAGCGGCTCTGCACCCCCCCTCAAAAGGCTTCAAAACTGAATCCAAATAAAAAAAACCTTTCTATTCACAATTTGCAAAGGCTCCTGGGAGATTTTGGGACTAAAAAACAGCTTCAATTATGTTATCACCAGAGGCTCTGTGCTGCTGTTGCATGAAGATGCTGCTCCTTTTGAGAATTTCAGCCCTTATTCGTAGGATGCACATCATTGAACCAGAACCTTGGATCCTGTGCAGTCAACCAATTCATACTTTTTTTACATATATTAATTGTGGCTAACTGCTCTGGGCTTTTACTGTGGGGAAACAGCAGCTGAGAGTTTTCTACCTTGGAGCAAAAGCTGAAATAAAACCCACTAATTCTTCATACAGAAAAAGAAGAAAATATGCACGGAACTCTGAGTTGGGTAAAAAACAAATAGGAGGGGGAAAAGCAAAGAAAACCCAAATAGATAAAACAGAAGTAACTGAATAGTAATCCTCCAATTGTTGGTATATTCATCTTTAAAGTACTTGCTGACAGACTCCTTTAGAAAAGTGCTTTGAGCAGCAGAAAGCAGAGTAGCCCTGTCATGAGTTGCAGGTTTCTCTCTCAGAATTCTGGCACAGAGAATTTTGGAAAAGCTGAGATTTGGTTAATGGCTGCCCAAACGTCCTTCCCTTCCTACCTGAACATCTGGAAAACAGTTACCTGAGTCCTAAAGATCTGTAAGAAGTGGAAGATTAGGATGTTGACTGTGATGAAAAGTTCAGGAGAGCTGCTGCTAAAGCTCCTGCTTCCATGTGCCACTGCCTGCACCTCCACTTGCCAAGGGGAAGACTCCCAGAATTGCAAAGACAGCTTTAGAGCTGTAGCTGTACAGCTGCTGCAAAATACCTCAAACCAAGCTAAAATAGTAGGTTTTCAACAATTGTCCAAAACTTCAAATCTTACGACTTGCTACAGAACTGATTTTCGATCTATTATATTTTCATTTCCTTTTTCCTAAAAAGGAACAAAGCCTCCTGTGCAGGAAGAGCACATCCTGTTGCTGTCACCTGGTTTTTAAGTCAGAGTCCAGGACTTTGTCCCTTATTTTAGCTTTTCCTTTTTTTTTTTTTTCCTCTGGACAGTTCTCAATCCTAACTTTCTCAATGCATTGCTAGCACATCTTGCTTTAATTTACTACCTGTTTGATTTCGGTAAATAGTACAGGGGAAGTTGTCTGGAGTGATGTGAAATAAGTTTTGAAAACAGTTGCAGTATTTAGAATGATAATTGGATTGGCCAGAGATGAGTCATAAGTAATGAAATGCAAGGAATAAAAATTTGATGCTATCTTGTTTGGCTGAAACAGAGTTGTATTCCTTCAGGCCAAATGGAGTCAATAATTATGTCTTCTACCTTCTATTTTTATGATTTTTTTTGTAATTTGTTTAATATAATGGGATTATTCAGCATGCTAAAAGGGAAACATGGTTGTTATGAGCTTGCTTTAAAAACATAGCTATTTTTGGTTATGATCTCAGAATTATTCTTTTTGCAGTCAAAGTCAATTCATTGCCTGTTTATACATTATTACATTAATAGCACCTGTAAGATTTATGGGAAGTAGCAATGAAGTAATAAATATGACCCTGCTGCTATCAATCACCCTTCACAAGGGACAACACAAAAACTTTTTACAGAGTCTGGAGCCAAAAGTTTCAAAACCAGGCTTAAGTAAATACAGGAAGAAATACAGGAGAAGACAAGAACCAGAGGAAGCAGTCTCAGAATTCTGAGGGTAGGAACAGGCTGTTCAGGGAGGTGGTGGAATCACCATCTCTGGAGATGTTCAAGGCGTGTGGATGTGGCACTTGGGAACGTGGTTTAGTGGTGGACATGGTGATGGTGAGGTAATGGTTGGACTCGGTGACCTTATGAATTATTAAAATGTGGATATAGAGCTAATATCGATATCCACCTGAGAGAGACAAAGACTCCTGTATTGGTTTGAAAACCAACAAGTGGGAGATCACAAGTCAGGATTAAAATTAAGAGGAAAAATTAGAAATAAGTGAAATATAAGGAAAAAGCACAGATAAAGTCAGATACAACCTGACACCCTGTTAGGGTGGTTGCAGCAGTCGAAATGAAGTGGTCCAGTTAAAGCAATGACCCGATGGAAGGTCTGTGGTGGTTCTTGTCCTCTGGTCACCCAGCAGACAGGGCTGAGGCCAGGCAGTTCTAAGGGCAGGTTATATCCAGGTGGGAATGCCCGGCTCCTCCCTCCTGGGTGGAGCATCTCCCAATAGGATGAGATAAGTCCATGAGTCATGGGGTGGTTTCTTGATGGCCCATTGTCTGTTATCAGGGGTGGGTCATTAGCAGGAGATAACAGCTAATGGCCCACAGCTGGTGGTAATAGAATACTTAAATACATCTGTTGTTACCCAGGACAACTCTCCAACTTGTTAAGGTTAGAAAGTGTATGTTTATTTCAGCGCTGGAGAGCTGCAGGGATAGCTCCCAAATATACAGCTCCAGAGTCACAATGCAACACAGGACTTATTTATCTATAACAATAATGCATATTTAAAATACAGATACATAAGCACCTCCCATTCCCCCGCTTCATATGGAAATTAGAAAAAAATCATTAAGCATGTGCAATTCTTACAATGGAATTTGGGTCAGTGGTCGTAAAATGGGTCTGAGGGTTGTTTTTGAGGAAGTAATACTTGTCTTCCTCACTTTGACCTCCTTGCTTGTCTGGTTTTTGACAATACATTTGACCTTGGAAAACTCCCAAAGTTCTCTTCCATTGCTTTTGAATAGGTTGCATCTGGATAGAATTTGTAACTGTCTAGGCTCTCCTTTGAATTTCTTTTTCTAAGATTATTAATTGCCCATTTTAGACACAGCTGAATAAATACCAAATAATCAGAGCTTATCCTTCATTTAATCATTAATTTCATTCCAGCTAAGTTCTGTATCTTTTATTCTAGTAGATTTCAACAAAAGTAACTTTTATTTAAAACTTCTACATTTAAATCTCTAAAATAAAACCCTGTGTTTCTCTTAGAGGGCTTTCCCAACCTAATGATCCAAAAATTCTTTGAAATAAGTGGAGGGAGAAGCCCCAGCTCTGTGGTGTACAGAAATATTTGTATCAGGGATCCTGATGAAGAGCAGGAAGGATGAGTAGAGAAAATACATCAAAGCCTCTGGCCCTTACAGGTCCAAC
Organism: Rhipidura dahli; assembly: GCA_013399225.1. Classification (NCBI taxonomy): domain Eukaryota; kingdom Metazoa; phylum Chordata; class Aves; order Passeriformes; family Rhipiduridae; genus Rhipidura; species Rhipidura dahli. The sequence continues at coordinate 118,310 of VXAC01005959.1, forward strand.
TCCCAGGGAAGGAGCTGCACCCAGCACAGAGACACCCAAGGTGCTGGAGATGTTGATTTTCAGCCCAAAATTCACTCAGCTTGATAATGTGGACTCAACACCATTTCTACCACAGCAGAGGAATGGGAGCAGCAGCCCTTGAGGGAAGGAAGTGATTTTTCCTCCTCTCTCCAAATGCAGTTACCATTTGGGGTGCAGCAGGTTATCAAGTAAGGCACATCGAGAGAAAATAATTCGGAGAAGAAAGTGAAACTGCTTATTCCAACTGCCCCATTTATTTTTATTGGTTTTTTTTCTTTTAATGGGTAAGAAAAGGTTATCCCACTCACATCCTATTCAGGGAAAAGACCAAACACATTTGGTTTGATGGGCTATCAAAGACTTATGGCATTTTAAGAACCTTGAAAGTTAATCCTAAATGCTTGTAAGGCCAGATGTGCAGCCGTATTTAACAATGTGGATCTGCTGTAGGTTTAAACGAGGGATAGAAAATCAGAATACTTAATGAATTGTCAGGTCTCATTGCCTTTGGCAACCTTTTCCTCCTACAGTGCTCAGAGACACGACTGTGAAGACTTAACAAAGGGTGCCACCAGGTCAATGCTGAATTATTTCCAGTTTGTTCTTGTCTTAAACCTTTGCCTTCTGATAAGTATTTTCATTATGCAAACACTATCACCAAACCTTGTAGATTTAAGCTCCTTTCACTTTTCTACAACAGTCAGACTTCTCCTTTGCTGTGTCAGACAAACTAATTTAGCACAGGGTTTGGGTGTTGTTTTGTTTGTTGGTTTGTTTGTTTTGTTGTTGTTTTGGTTTTTTTTTGCCAGAGATTCTCAAGATGAAGCCCAAGAGATGTGATTTATTTTTTCCTTTTTTTCTTGGAATCATAGAATGGGCTGGGATGGGAGGGGTCTTAAATCTCATCTCATTCCATCATCTGCCATGGGCAAGGACATCTTCCACTCTGCCAGGTTGCTCCAAACACAGTCCAACCTGGCCTTGGACACTTCTAAAGGATGTGGCATCCACAGTTTCTCTGGGCAACCTGTCCCAGGACCTCACCACCCTCACAGGGAAGGATGTGATATTTTCTTCTTTTTCTGTTCAGCAGACCACAAAAAGCAAGCAACAGAAAGGCATAAAATTGCCATCTGATAGAGGTACACTACCAACAAAAAAGAGTATATTCAAGGTTGATTCAGTTAGTGCTGTGGAGTTGATATTTTACTCCACACAGGACCTTTGATGTGTGACAGCAGAGAATCTACACAGTAGATAACTTTTCCTTCAAGCCAGTAAAAGGATTAGACTAGAAATAAAGGAAGATTTTCCCTACCTCATGATGGAATTGTGTGTTTATGAAATGGAGAAATCTGGGTGCATTTTCGGCTTCTCATGTGATGTGCAGAGGCTCCTGAGGCATTTTTGCCTGTTGCTTGCAGGACACACGTTTAGTTCTGAGCTGAAGCCATTGCATTTCCATATCCCCTGTGGTGAGTCCTGTGGGAAATCAAGCTAGATGACTTTATGCTTCGGGGAATTTTTGTACTTCTTGGAACATTTTAAACTTCATATTCCTAGAAAGTGAGGTTGTTACGGCAAACCACAGTGATAAGTGCAGATTTATGGAGAGACAGTTCTATACCTTCTTCTTAATACACTTAGAGGACAAATTCTCACTGTGCTTATTCAGCTCATGAGGACTAACCCTGGCATATACAGGAATTCAAATAACTATGCAGGGGTGGTCTGGCTTCATTTCCCATTGGATTAATTTTCTGTAATTTCCTGGAAACCATGGATTTAATACAAATGGACTTGCAAGAACTCAGTATGGCGTGGTTTGTCTTCCCAGATGAACTGGGGCAGCATTTGACTGATAAGAACACGCCAAGAGGGATTAATGTTTTCATTAATGTATAATCAATTGCTTCCCTCTTCCAAACATGAACAGGAACACAGAATCAAAGCCCCACTGTCCCATGTGCTTTGACAACATGGTGATAAATGGGAAAGACTTCAACTATTTGGAGCATTCTGGAGAGTTATTGCTTGAAAACAGTGAGTTAAACCCTGCCCTTCTCAGGCTTAATGCACAGTTTCTCCATCAAGGAATAGACAAAATCATCCTGTGAAAACAGTTTAGGAGTTGATTTGCATTATGCAATTCTGAGCATATTCATGGAGTTTACAACTAACATCAGTCACAGGGAAAAGATCATCTATTGAAATGCTTGGAAAAGCTTCCCCATGGAAAGTGTTTTGTAGAGTTATTGTACAGACAGACAGTATGAAATTTATTTGGTTTGTGTCTTCCAGGAGACTGTCATAGGCTTGATTAATCCTAGCTGAAAATGTCAGGATTTGAGCCTTACCTCTGGACTTCCTCACCATTGGGAAAGACTTAATCTTATACTGTTAAATCCTTCCTTCAGCTGAAGTGAATTATGCCCTGGAAGTGTCTGTTTCTCTCCACTGTGCAATGACAATTCAAGCTCAGACACATCCAAACACATCACAGACATGAGGATTTTGAAGAGATGAATCACAGCCCACAGATCAGACAGATGAGTTACTACAGCAACTCTCACTTATCTCTGTATTTATAAATCAATGCTTATTTACTAATCCAATTAATAATAATATACTATCTTTTAATGTCCATATATTAATATTACATTCTAATTCAGAGTATTGTATTAATAGTGACATTTGTATTTTTTGCTGCAATTTGTAATGCTAATTATTAGTATTTATTAACTTAGTAAGCCTTTACTACTTGAGTAATACAAAATATTTGTGTGGGAACAGACCTCAGGTCTTGTAAGTTTTTTAAATCCTAAAAAGTCATGTTCCAGGTAAATTTATTGCTATCTGTTTTACAATATTCTGAGATAACAGATTAATTGCCCAATATCAGAGCTATCCACAGCAAGAGGCACAACTTTGGTAAAAGGCCCAACACATGGGATTGAGGGATAATGGAATCAAGATTGCAGTCTGTTCAACAGTGCTGGGATCCATCATTCCAAATAGGAAAGCCAGGATGCATAAATTTCACAGACATAAAGGGAGAAGAAGAAACTATTTCATCTGGCACTGCTCAGAGAAATAGCATTTGGAAAATACACACTACTGATGTGAGATGAAGAATATTCTGGTACGTGAATATCAACCAAAGACAAACTAAAATAAATTATTAAAATAGTTCGACTGTCACCAGATTATGAGGGAAACTCGTCCAGATAAAATGTTATATCTGATCTACATTGTGTCAAAGATCCTCAGTTCCAGTGTTCAAGATTCCCTGAACATATACAAAATACTCAAGAGTCAGAAATATATGTGTTGTACACAGCCATCTGCAATATCATAAACATTAACTCTCCTTTCTTTGTTGAAACAAGTTAAAACAGATTAAAGTAATTGGAAAGACATTTTTCGTAAATTTAATGCTGGCACACTGAGTGCTATCAAGATAAATGTTCTGCTCAGAGTAGTTCTCCCTGTTCTGTCCACTGATTGCCTTGAGTAGAGAGAAAACATTATGAGATATTCAAGTGGTAAATGGCAAATTCATCTGGAGTGAAAAATGCTCTGGAGTTCAGGGGAGAAATCAACCCCCCAGCCCTTCCACCCTGGCTCTTCCCAGTCCTCCCATGAACATCCCAGTGGGAATGAGCAGGAATCGATGGTGCCTGCCCGGGTGGGAGCAAAGTTCCATTGATTCTCCTTGGGGTTAAAGTTGAGGGAGTTCAGCATTTCTTACTGTCAACACCTTCAAATGAGGGATAAAGGCTTTTCTTTTCAGCCAACATCGATGCTGTACCTATTTTCAGCCCTATTTTCCTGATTTGCTCGAATTATTGCTGCGCAAATTGGGGAACTGCAGACAAAGGAAAGGCAGCTTCAGGATTGCCATTGTATTTATATTTACCACTGAGAGTGACTCATCTCAAGGATGGCCAAGTCTAAACAAACAGAGCCATATAAAGAAAAATCTGCCGTTCACCTGAAGCTTTCGAGGTGTAACGAGGTTGTTGATACTTGGTATTTTCAAGGTAAGTTAAGCCTTATCCTGGAAAATAGTAATAATAATAGGGCTCATTCCTTTTCTGTATCCAAAAGGAATTAACAAGTTTGGATTACTTCTGCAGAGGAAAAGCAAAGATGGGAGTGTCGGGCAGAAATGAAACCTTGAACTGGGGCAGTCTTGGAAATCTCTGGCTGCAGATAATTTTCTGAGGAAGGTTTCAATTAGCAGAGACACCCATTGACAGGAATCAAGGACATGCACTGGGGATGTCAAATGACAAATTCATGCCACAAGCTGTAGTTCTTCTCTGTAGTCAGAGCTTTGCTTAATGTGCCTCTCCCTCCCCCATGCTGCAAATGACTCCAGAGATTAATTGATTTTCTCCACCTGAAAAAAAACCTTGAAGGCCTACAAGCAGTGGGGAAAAGTCTGTGGTGCAGGCACAAGAAACCTGGCTGAAGAGATCATTTTCCTTTTTTTAGGGACCACTGGAAAGAAACTTGGCCATGTTGTCTCTGGTTAATATAAAACTGTTCACTCTTGAAAGAAGCAGGAGTACATGTTCATATCTCCATTTTTGGACACACAGAAATCTATAAATACAGAGGTAATTGTGGATACACAGCATGAAATAGCTTTCAGCTCAAAGTGAACCCTACCAGCCCGTTCCTTCTGCTGGCCCCGCTTCCATAACTGCTCTGGATAACAGCAAAGAAACTTGATATGGGCTTGGAAAATATTGTGGAGGGAACCAATTGTTTAGTTCCAGCATTCTGCCCTGAAGGCACAGAAATAACTGATTTTGCTGGCAAAAATAAAGTAGGCGCCAAAACATACCAGTAGAGCAGTGAAAGGCAAATGCTGGGGACAGAGCTGAAGAGAAAACTAAACATAATTTACTGTAGACTTTTTATGTTATAAATAATAATTGTTAATTGTTTCAGTCAGCACCAAGAATATTTTGTTTAGTGGTTCATTATACTTTTCTTCTTTAAATTATAGGAACAGAGACACAAATATAACATGGCAGATTTGCTCTTAAAACTCTGTGTTTAGGTAAGAGTTTCCTCACTGACCCTGAATTAAGGTTTCTAAAACTAAGAAATATCTTTTTTCCCAGTAAACTCCGCTATTAAATGGGGAAACTTGGATGACTGTATAAGGTTTGTACAAATAAATTGTCTGTTTGTTTTGCTGGTGGAAGAACATGATCCAGACTTTGAAGCAGGGCTGTCTCTTGTAAAGGAGGAACCTGGGCTCCAGGGTGTCCTTCAGACCTCTGAGCTCTGTTACAAGCTGGAAAGACCATTTGAGAAAGGCACTTTGCTGGTGGATCTTTATCATACATCTCTTGGAAGCCTTACAGAATTCCCATTTCACCTCCCAGTGGGTTTAAGATTACCTCAGGAACGTTTCTGATCCTGCAATGAATGCTGTGTAGTCTGGACACCACTTTTATTCCAGTTGTGCAGGTGATGCTTCCTTTCACTGTGCTCTCGAGGCATTTTTTTGTCAGAAGTTGAACTCCTGTAGCCCTGAGAAAGCTGCTGGTTGCTCTACCTAGAGCACCACAACCTCCAAAAACAATTGTGGAAACTGCTGTGGGTAGGGGTGTTCATTGCCACCTTGACAGAGATGAAGTTGCACCTTCACAGCCAGGTGAAGGTTTGAATTGACAGAGCTGAGGCTGGGCCCTCTAATCCTTTGCCATGTTTAGGTGTTTATTTACTCTTTGGTGTAAGTCTGGAATGAGCCAACTGGATGCCAGGTGGACACCACCACCCCCAGGGCAGGTGTGACAATGCAGGACAGGCACAGGCTGGCACTCTCTTCACTTCCAGCTTCACAAATCATCTCTTCACCCTCACCAGACCTCAAGAGAGGAATCAGACTCCTTGAATGGTTTGTGTTTGAAAGGACCTTAAAGCTCACCTCATTCCACCCCCTGCCGTGGGCAGGGACACCTCCCACTAGATCAGGTTGCTCCGAGCCCCATCCAACCTGGTCCTTCAATCCAATCCTTCCTGCTTTCTTCTTCCAGCTGTCCAACATCTGGAGCAGCTCCACAGAGTCCCTGAGCCCCACCTGTACCCTTCTGCAGGAGTCCCAGCAGTGTGTGCCTCTGTCCTCATCCCGTGTCCACTCCTGTCTCTCCTCAGTGCAGCCCACACTCCCCATGGAGCTGCAGCATCCTTGCCAGGCACAAGGTGCTCATCAAGGTGTAAATCAGGAGCAGGGTAACACAGTAGATGTCAAAGACAACCCCATTTTGCACTGTAAGGAAAACGGAAAGCCTGTTGTTCTCCACACAGCAGCCTCAGTAGGAGCAGATAATTAACAGGTCTGTCTGTCAGCAAAAACCAGATAAACAACCTGTGCTACGCACAGATTTCTGTTTTTAGGCCTCCCTTGTGATTAAGGTGGAGGCATATGTACGGAAGAAAGCACAGAAATAAAGATATGCTGGTAACAACCGATACTGACTGACGCCAAAGAGTTGCTATCACCTTTGAGAAACACACTGCCATGATCAGAATGCTACATCCAGTCAGGAATTCATATTTTAATTATTCAATGGGAGGAAAGCATGCCCTGCACTGGGAAGGTGAGTTGGCAAAGTTGCTGCCTCTCCTCTACCAAAACCTTACCACACAAACTCAATGCACCATTTAAATCCTTCACCCTATTCATTTGGGACCTTCAAGCTGAGATTGAATTAGAGGAAAAGGTTACTCTAATAATTGTTTTATGCTGTGTTTGTGACACTTCCAGAACACATCTCAGTTTAAGCCTAGCATTGCCTAATCAATATTGAATCAAAGACTGAATAATTACTTCAATCCACATTTTTAAATTAACCTCAGTTATCAGCTAAGTTCTTTGGACTAGAGATGGAACAAAATATGCCTGCATTGCCCTCAAAATGTTCAGGGCACTTTCTGCTGAGCACTAAGATAAAGATAATACTGAATATTCATGCTTCAGAGTTCAGTGTCTCCTGGGTGAGTTGAGCAGGATTTAAATTTCCCTTGGTACAACCTCGGGCAGACACATTTGTGTGTGTGTGATTTGCTTTGGCTGCGTTTCATTGCCCGCAGCGGGAGGCAGGGCAGGAGCAGCACAGGTCAGCGTGCACCGAGGCAGACAGGGAACAGTTCCTGCTCAGACACTCCACTTACATCTCTGTTCACAGCATGCATCAGGCTGGGAGTCAGGAGTGCATCACAGGGATTGCTGCCAGCCCCTCCCTGAACTGATTTTTATCTCCTCAGATGCCACCTGGCTTCCCCCACCTGCTGCAGCTCTGGGTTCCTCCATGCCCACAGCACCTTCAGAGGAATGAAATAAGAAACAGCTCATTCTACAGCTATCAAACCAACAGGGTCCTTGAAATCATGGGGCATGGCAGGCAGGTGCAAAGTTACTTCTTTCTGCACAGAATCATAATGCATATTCATTTAGGTTGCAAAAGCCCTCCAAGAGTATCAAGTCCAAGCTGAACCCAACCTCCACCTCATCACCCAGACCAGAGCACTGAGTGCCACGTCCAGGCACTAAAGTGTATTTGTAGTTAATTTTCAAATAATATTCTTCTCTAAAGGAAAAACTTCTGAGTAAGTGACAATTCCAAAGGAAATTTTTGGATTTAATTCAATCCTTAGTCATTAGACAACTCGATGCACCTTTAAATCCACTAAACATTGAGTATTTGAGGGTGAAGCTTTGCACCACCTCAGGTTAACCAGTATTGCTTTTTTTGACATTTTAAAACCTTGTAACCTATGGACTAATGAGAATTTCACTGTTATTTAACTGAAAAAGTAAGTTATGCATAGCTGCCATGTAAGTCAAGCACACATGGCACAGCAGAAGACACAGACAGGATGTGAGGATGAATATGTATGTGCTACTTAATGCACACAGAGACCCAAATTTGAATTTGCAGATTGAAGGGAAGAACTCTCCTGTAAAAAAAAAACAACCAAAATACGCCACCAGATCTTTAATGAGCACAAGAAGGATGCTTTGATTTCCTGCCATGTATGACTCTTAGCACTGTGCCCCAAAGCAGAAACCTTTAATCCTTATTCATCTTCAGCACAAATGGACACACAAGAGGTCAGACATTTCTCCTGTCTGATGGAGGAAAATGTTCTTGCCATCAGGATGTTAACCCAGGACATGGGAATCGTGCTTTTCATTCACATCTCAATCACTCTCTTCCTGTAAAGCACCTGGCAGGTTACTGAGCACCAGCTTCATTACTGCCTTGAAACCAAGAGAGGAAAAAACACCCTTCTGTCTTCAAGAGCTGTTGCCATGATAAACGTTTTTAAAGTTGCAGTCAGTTTTGTAATTCCCTACAGTGACTTCAGACAAATCTGCTAAAGATGAGGGCAGATGAACAACTGCAGGACAACCATTTATAATAAATACATATGTTCATTCAGAGCTATCTTTAAAAATTCCTCTCTAAACCCTGAATTCATAATGAAACTCATCCCTGAAATTTATCAGGATAGAAGACATTCACATATTTCTGCAGACAGACAAAATTCTGTTAGTACAAGAAGGGGTTTTCTTCCTAAATACAGAACCAAATGGTCAGATGTAACATTATTTATTCTCATCTTTTTGTTTTCAACCATGTTCTAATGCAAACAGAGTCAGAACATTAAAAATTAAAAGATATAGATCTTTTTTTCAATACCAGGTTTGCAGTTTTCTTATAAAATTAACATATTCTCACAAGTGCTCTTCAAATACTTTTATTAACGGGGAAGTTTTTCCGACTGTGATTTCCAAGGCAAAGTCTCTTGGCACTTTTTCACTTACCCCAAAAAATGAGCATCAATGTTGAATCCTAACCAGGAATCAATGACTTGCTCTCCTGAAAGGGAAGAGTAGCAAGACAAGATTTGCATTTAAATCCTCCTGTTGTGGTCTGTTTTACCTAATTTCTTTTTTTATCATTTTGAGAAGAGTTTTAATAATAAAAGTGGTTGGTGTTTTCTTTGCTTTTGCAACCTTAGTGATGTTTCTACAGGTTGCTCAAAGTGAAGGAAAATGCCCAAGCAAGTCTCATTTCCTACTCAGATGAGTTAAATTCTGAGTAAATGTTGCATGAGGCACTTTTGACATCACCATAGCAGTGACCAAGCACTACAACACATACTGGGAGAAACTCGAAGATACTCAAAATTTAACTGGTTCTGGCCATGAGCTACCAAGTGTGAAAATCTCAAATTAATCCTGCTTTGAGCAGGCTGGATTAGAAAGCTCCACACTTCCTTCCCACCCCAAATCCAGCAGTAATTCAGCAGAAACTGGGGCACACCTGGCCTTCAAGAGCAGCCTTGTGCCAAGTGCCCTTCGGGAAGGACCCCAAACACCCCAAAGTGCTGGTGAGTGGCTCTTTGTAGTGGCAGCAGAGCAGAAAGCAGGGCGTGATGGACATGCACAGCCCAGGGGCCAGGAAAACTTCCCCCAAATGCTGTGGGACAGGATGGTTTTCCTCACTGTCACAGTTCCCCTTCAGGCACAGGAGTGTGTTGGGAAGAGTTTCTGCTGCAGGAGGACTCATGGAGCCAAAACACATTAATCAAACCTGAAGAAAGCACATTTTATCCCAGCACCGTGTCATCTTTGTGCTTTGTTGCCCCAAGCCTGTTGTTAAGGTCACCTCTAAAGCCCCATTAAAAATGGACCCCTTCAGGGCCTGGGTTGGGTCTCTTCAGAGCTAACCAAGAACCCTTTGAAATGCTGTACAAATATTCCTATCAGACCCTGAATAAAAAGTTAATAAATTCCAAAATTGTCCTCCTTGGAGCAAAAGGGGAGCAAACGCAGTGATTTGGGTAAGCAAATCATAATCCCTGATCTGAAAACATGCAACATTAAGCACAGCCATATTTTAAATAGCAAGAATCTCTTTGCAGGGCTGGAGAGGTTATAAACCATTTGAGTTCATATTTCAGGAGCACTTGCAATGCTTTGTTTTGAAAGCTTTATATTATCTTGTAAAATAGGCTCAGAAAAAGACATTGTTTTGTCATTGTCACCACAATGATGGCACCAACTTGTCTGTCTCTGTGCTTTGTTCCCTTTATACCAGAAACTAAGACCCCACAGAATTTCTTCTTTCTCTTCCTGCAGGCACTGATTGGGATGCAGCCCTGCCAAAAGGGAATGACAAGTGCTCTAAAGAAATTTAAACTCTCAAAAAACACCCCAGGAATTTTCTTCTGACAAAGCAGGACCCTTCCCTGCCCCCAGTTCCCTCTCATCTGGGAGGCCTTGCTTTGAATCCTACCAGTGAAGGCTTCTCAAGTGTCCTTGGATGCCAGAAAATTCTGGATACCTGCAGAAGGAGTGTTCAGTGATCCTGAGCTTGCCCATCTTTGGTTGCTTTTTTAAAAATCAGAGTGTACTGAAAGGGCAGCTGACACAGAGCTGTGGAGCTGGCTGTGATTATTGGCATGCTTGTTTGGTCCTGGATTCTTAAAATTTTAACCAAGTGCAGCCTTGGCATCTTGTGTATGAGTTGTAATTGATTCATGCACTTTTCTGTCACCCTGACAAATGTTTAATCCAAGGTCAAAGCTATTTTATTATGATTGTGTTCAATCTCCAGCACCTTCCAAGTGTTCAGAGCTCTCATGGGAGAGAAGAGCTAAAATATAATTTTTAAAAGTTCATAAAATTGCTTAAGAAAATAAACAGTAAGAATCGATCTTCTATCACAAAATATTTCTTTTAATCCACTGATGTCCTGGAGGACAGGAAGAGGTTCCTAGAGGAGGGATTGTCCTCATGGGCACAGCTCACAGGAACTTTTTGAAGTTTGCTGTCTTGAAAATATCCAAAACCCCTTCTAGCCAGGGGTTAAAGCACGCAAATCCACTTATTTTTTCCCCTTTCTCCTCTTTAGCAAATGGCATAAAAATATCATCGATTCTATCTCCTTTTAGCTTTGCCTTCTAGAAATAATAACAAAAAACTCCAACCCCCTTCAGCTTTGCATTTTAGCAATTGTATTACTCAAGGGAGGGATTGATAATAACCCAACCTGTGGCAACTGAGGAACACGTGGAAGTTTTCTGCACTTGAAAGAGCTCCTTAAATTGGCAGCCCTGGGACAAGGATTTTCAAAGTGCCACCCCTTGGAGCAAACTGAGTTAACCTGACAGATTTGTAAAGTCTCATATCAGCTGGGACACAGTCTGCCATATCCCTGGCAAAAATACCTCCCACTCAGCAAAGAGCTTGGCATTGGTCAGTAGGAAGTGTTCTTGTGGGCCAGAAGAAATCTGAGGAGTTTTCAAGTAAAAAAATATATGTGCAAACAACTCAAATTTTTGGATTCTGAAATATCAAACTTGAAACCTCCCAGTTTCAAACAAATGTGTTTTCAAACAATCATAATTACAGACTCATTTTTGACTTTTGGGGTTTTTTTTCCTTTTTGTATTTCAGGTACTTTATATTTGAAAGAATTTGGAATTGGACTTTAGGCTTGGAAACTGGGTATTTACAGTACTTGGAACTCCAGCCTGCCAGACTGAACTCACAGAAACAGGAACCTTCCCCTTCCAAAATCAGTTCAGCAGGCAAGATGTGATCCTGAGGAAAGATGTGCCTGAATGAAAGGAACCTTCTTCTGTTGAGGACAAAAGTCACTGCTCAGCACTGGAGGGAGTGGTAACAACTCAATAGAGTCTTACTCTGGTGTCAGGGTTTCAGATGAAGGTGGGGGTGAGGATGGGAGGAAGGACGCTGCACAACAGTTTAAGGGGAACCAGCCTCAGGGCAGGGACTTCATTACTTCCAAGAAAATTGCCTGGCTTCACCCCATCCCAGTTTTTGAAAGCAAAAGTTATGCACAGACTAGAAGCTCTGCCATCAGCTCCTGATTCAGACACACAGCCATGAAAGGCTGCAGATTTAGAATCATAAAATCACAGAATGATTTGGGTTGGAAGAAGCCTTAAAGCCCATCTCATTCCACCCCCTGACATGGGCAGGGACACCTTCCACTGTCCCAGGTTGCTCCAAACCCCATCCAACCTGGGCTTGGACACTTCCCAGGATCCAGGGACAGCCACAGCTTCCCTGGGCACCCTGAGGGTCTCACCACCCTCATGCAGAAGAATTTCTTACTAATATCCAGTCCAAGCGTACTCCTTTTCAGTGGGAAGCCATTCCCTATGTCCTGTCTCTCCATCCCTTGTCCAAAGTCCCTCTCCAGCTCTCCTGGAGCCTCTTCAGGCACTGGCAGGAGCTTTAAGTTCTCCCTGGAGCCTTTATTTCTCCAGGTGAGCAACCCCATCTCTCCCAGTCTTTTCTAATAGGACACATGTTCCAGCCCCCCTAATAATTTCTGTGGCTCTTATTTGGACCTGCTGCAACTAAAAGAAGAACATGGACACCCTGCTCCCAGCCACGGGGACAGCAGCTCTGTGTCCCCAGGCCATTCCTCTTGGCTACAGACACCTTTTGCCATCCAGCCCAGCTACAGGCTGTGGTTCAGCGTTTGCTGCTCTCATCTGCAGAGAAGACGTGGAGCCTGCAGTGTAATGTGCAGTCATTCCTGGCTGGCTGCTGTGCTGCTCCACAGCTGCACTGTCACATGAGGAAATCAGGCAGTTTCACAGCCCTGACTCTCCTCTTTGACCTGTAATTGCTGCAGCATCACCAGAGCTGAAGGTCAAGGAGCCCTTGGGCTTATGGATGGCCAGATGTGCAAGCAGCACACATCTGTTTGAGCTTCTGGATGCTCTGGGGGCTTTGCTGGGAGCTGCAGAGGAAAGATCAGAGAGGAGGCAACACTATCACCTTTAAGGAAAACCTCTGCACACTGAAATGTCAGCAGTGCATTAAAGTTCCTCAGAGGTATCCAGAAATATCTCCCACTGATGGACACGTTACTGATGTGCTCAGGGGAGGACTCCAGTGCCCTTCCTTAAATTGTATCTGTACCTAGGGTGATGGGAAATATATTTGATGGACAGAATGGAGCTCTAATTTTTAAGTTTTACTTGAAAAAAGAAAAAAAAAGAGTAAAAAAGATTGCTGCATGTCTTTGAGCCAGATCCACCCAATTCATGCAGACAGTGTTCGTGGTAGGGAAGAATCCTGGGAAAATTGCAAAGCTTCTTCCTGACCTTTTCCAGCCTTCCTCTTCCCCATCCTTTAATCTCAGACTCCAAATATCTCCCCATCCTCCTCTTTTCCCCTTAGATACATACTTTCTTCTGTGTTCAACTACTACAGACATTCTATTTCAATATTCAATTGCCTGGAATAAAATGCTTCAGTTCTTTCAGGCTTTCCTCGTTGGGCATGGTTTTTTAGGAACTTCTCTGTATCTTAAAAAAGTAATTTTCTCTGAGATAAGGGTTTCTGAATGTGTTGTTTTCCCTGTAGACACCTAAATAGCACCACAGAGCACAACCTCTTAATACTGATTTCCTTTCAGAAACTGTTCTATCTAATTAGTGGCTCACCAGAGACCTTCCTAAGCCAGACATCCGTCTGCTATGGCCTGAAATCCCAGAAAGCCACAAGAAGACAAGAAAATTTTCTGGGTAATAATGTCCTCATGGGACCAAGCTTAGCTCCATTCTCTGAAACCATTTAAAAGGCACTAAATTAAGCCTGGAAACTGAATGGACCTCATCTGGAAGTGACTGGAGGAGGAAAGGAAGAGGTCTGGTCGACTGAGGTTTTTTTGAAAAGCACTTAAAGCACTGTGTATCATCTCCCTATTTAACCTTCCCAGCTCCAGAGATCTGAAATTTGCCATCTTTGCACATAACTTGCTGAATACGGAGCGTTATTTTGGTGATGCTGACGTGTCCCCACTGAACTTGATTTCTGAAGGAGTTTCTTGGCTCCACAAGACTCCTCAGTCAGAAAAGACCCCAGAATGGCAACAGCACTTCTTGCTATTGTGTGGTTTTGCTTGATTTTCCACTGTGTTCTTTTTCCAGCTGAAAAGAGACTAATTAGCCTCCCTTTTGTGCATGTGTTCTTTGCACTCACTTAAGGAAGGAAACATCATCAGCTACAACTTCATCAGCTCTTCCCCAGCTGCCCACCTCTGATATTTCTTACCTCATTAACCTTTAACCTGAAGATAAAAGGGTTTATTGATTTATTTATTTGATTGTGGAGGGCAAAGGATTTCTGAACCTGGTTGTGTGTCAGACTGCTGACCCTGCTGTGAGTCAGAGTGTCTGAATGGGCACAAATCATAGGGAGTGGCATTGACTGACTTCAGTGATGCTGCACAATTCATCAGTGTGGGCAGCATCATCCTGCACAGCACAGCAGCTGCTGCAGCCATGCTCATACTGATGCCTTAGGTTTTAACTTTTCCATTTTCCAAACCTTGCAGTGCCCAGTGTGTAACTCTGGAGGTTCCTGTTCCCTGTTCAGTGCTGCTCTCTGTGCTGGGCACACACAGCAAAGCCTCTCCGGGGCTGCTGTCCAAGGACACCCAGCCCAAACTGGGCCCAAAAAGTATCAACCAAAGAGCCTCTGAGGGGGGCAAGCTGAGGGCAATTCCATCATTAACTGCAGCTTTAATTGGAGAATGAACCCTGAGAGGCAAATGAACCAAACCTATAAAAGTGGGAAGAACTCGTGGCCTCTCAGGGTCCGTCTCGGGGCCCATCTGGGCAGCACCTCTGGCTCCCCAGGGGTACCTTTGGAGGCCTTTCCAAAAAATCCCCACCTTTATTCCCTTTACTTCTGCCTGGTTTCTACTTTTAGATGGCTTCTTAAGGCATCAACACAACCTGAGATTTCATAATTTCAGAGCCTGAGGGCAGTTTTAACCAAAGTGTTCCTTCCCTCTGCAACAGGGTGAAGGACATGGGCACAAGGATCTGCTGTGGCCCAGATGAGGACAAGTGAAGCATTAAATGGAAGTAATTGGAATGTTTATGGCCATAAATCCGTGAAGTTAGGCTAGGGGGAAAAAAGGCAACAGTTTTAGTGTTTTTCTATGAAGAACAAACTTACTTTGGCTTGACACAGTGGAATTAAATAAATGCTGGAATGTCCTCTTTTTTTTTTTTTTTTGTTTTTTATTTTTTGTTATATGCTCCCATGTTACATCATTTTGTCAAGACAGAGTTTCTTTACTGAAGAAGTCTTTAACAAAAGGAGTCAGAGCCCACAACAGCAGCCCAGATTTATGGAGTGAACTGAGAGGTCCTTGAATTTATTTACATTAGTCTTCCCTGTAAAATCACTGGAGGCATCTTCAGAGACTTTGCTCTTAGAAGGGCCAAATAAATCACTTGCCAGAGGGGTTTTCAGTAGGGACAAAAAAAAAGAGATCAGCTTCCAAATTTAGGCATCTAATTTTGGACCTGGAGATATGAAGGTGAAAAACACATCAGTTTCCTTGTTGGTTTTCCAGAGTAACTTATCACTCTGCAATGAATTTCATGGTTCCCTGCAGAGCATTCAGGTAGTTAAAGCTGAGGGTAGCTGGATGAAGATGAAAAGTCTGGACACTGAGCAGAAGAGCACAAAGTACTCAAAGCAGAGCATGAATGAAGATATGCCCCTTTAACTGCCTTTAAACTGACAAGTACAACTCAAGAAAGTAAAAGGAATGTCCTTAATTCACACCAACCTTCTAGCTGGGCTGGTTTTCTCTGATTTACCCCCAAATGTGAACAAAAGCAGTCAAAGAAAGTCTGTAAAGACAAAGTGTGGATGAGGTAGATGACCTCCTGTTCTGGCAGCTGATTTCCAGCACACAGAGCTGCAGAGTTTGGGTAAAGCCTAACAGCAGGCCTGAAGTTAAACCCCTGGTAATGGGTGAGTAAGAAAACAGGGACAGTGGGTAAGGAATAAAACGGGGCTTGCATGGAGCTAAGCCAGTCAGTGTCATTGCATTGAACAGTATTTGTTAAAAGTCCTCTTTATTCATCTTTGAGTTAAATTAATCTCTGACTCCAGTGGTAGACTAAAAGTCTCACAGATTTTTGAGTAAAGAATGTAAAGCATATTTATTTTAATGTTTCTGGACAGACTTCAAGGAGACTTCAAGAGGACAAGTGTTGCCTACACAGGCACCCTCAGACCTGTGCCTCAGAGCCTTTGGATTTGCCATCACCAGCACTTCATTTTCTTCCTTCCAATCCATACCCAACATTATTGCAATGAAGGTGTTAACGTTTCAGATTTCTGCTCAGAAAACCAAATTTAAATAAATTAATTTACATAATCCACAACGCATGAAAAATAGGAAATACATTCACTTTTTAACAATTCAGGGTTTATGTACTGGAAGAATTCCTTGAGTTTTCAAGCCATGTCAATACCCTGCAGCCTGCTTTAAATGCCCATTCCTGAGGGCTGTGTTTTAAATAGGAGGTGGAATTAATGATGTGACAATACCAAATGTATGCAGTGCCATGCTAAGGAGACCTCTAACTTCACACAGTATTGCTGACTTAGCCCACAGCAGCAGCAAGAGTGAGTTAACACAATCTTAGACTTGTTTTTAAACTTGGACTTACTTTTGGAATAGGTGTGCAGCCTGTGGCAGTTTTATGCTCTGGTTCACTCATTTTCTCAAACAATATTTTGTATCTCAGTTTATTTTACAAGTTGTAAATTGTGGATTTTTCTAACCAGATGAGAGACTCCAGCAGAAAAGTCTGCGCTGACTGTAGCAAGACAAGAACAGATCTTTGCATAACAAAGATGTGATAATAAGAGTGAAACTCTTTATTCCCAAGGGAAAAAAAAAAAACAAAACCACCACAAATCACCTTTGCAAGAAGCATATGGAACAGGTGAGGGTAGATTTCTAAATTACTTGTGCACAATCAGTACGACTTTAGTCTCGTGTCTTCATGGTCTTGACCAAAACCTGTCAGCAAGATAGACTCCAGTGAGGATGGAAACAGAGTGAGTGATCCCAAACACAAAATGCCAAAGGGGACCTGTGTTTATTTCTGCTCTCCCCCACTTAATGAGCAGATTTCAACAGCCACCCTGTGTCCTCATGCTCACCCCAAAGCCACCCTGAGTGAAGAGACTATTAAGGCAACTGGTGCGTGCTGCAGTGTGTGATGGTCTTACTCTAAGATGGAGATCTGGAGTGAGCTCATGCACAGTGGAAGATAAAGTCAAGAGGTAATTTGGTTTTTTTTATAAACCTGTGTCTTGTTTGTAGCAATTTGAAGCTGCTGATGGGAAACTTCCTTCTGTCCTGATGATTTCCCTAATGGATATCCAGGTAATGACCCCTGGCCCAGCTATCAGAGAGAGCATACACACACATCTTTGCCACCACACACGGGAATTCCAGGCTGGAGCCACAAATTCAGTACCAGAGTAATTAAACTGATAGGTTTGCTGCAAGCCATCAAATCTGTTTGAGATACCATAAAATCTAGTCAATCCTGAACAAGAAACATGATCCTGTCCAAGTAGATCCATGATTCTGCCTAAATTTCACAGAATCCCAGATGGGTCAGGCTGGAAGGGACCCCAGGGGGTCACCTGGTGCCACCTCCCTGCTCCAGCAGGGCCATCCCAGAGCACAGGGCACAGGGCTGTATCCAGGAATATCTCCAGTGAGGAAATTCCACACCCTCTCAGGACAGTCTTTTCCAGTGTTCTCAGTAAAGAAGTTCTTCCTCATGTCCAGGTGGAGCTTCCTGGGCTCAGTCCCTGCCCGTTCCTCTGGTGCCATTGCTGGTCCCCTGGAGCAGAGCCTGAGCCCTGCCCTGAGCCCTCCCTGCAGCCAGGGACACCCAGGGCTGAGGGTCCCTTTTAGGGTCTCTTCTCAAGGCTGAACAGCCTCAACACCCACAGCCTTTCCTCATCAGGGAGATGCTCCAGGCCCTTCATCAACTTTACAGCCTCTGCTGCACCCAGTCCAGATCTCCCTTTTGCTCTGAGTTTCCTTACCCACCAAAGGCTGTGGAATTGCCCATGGTCTCTGCTCTCGTGGGGTGATGTGCCAGGGGGTCACTTCTGGGGCCATGTCACTCTTGTAGACATTGCTGTGAGCTTATGTGACAGACAGAAGAGATGTCTGCAGATGACAGCATGAGGTTTCCAAAATCTGCCAGCGAATTATGCATTTCACCAGTCATTTTCTACTCTGAAGGATGTTCTGCGTGTCTGTCTAATTATGGCAAAAACTGTACGGATTGTGTCAAAACTGCCCAGTATTATCCAGGCTGTACCAGCCACGGCTGACAAAACATGCACATCCCCTAATTAAGAGCATTTTAAAACTGACTTATTTAAATTAAGAAAACCTCCCAACCTTCACTTTTTTGACAAGTTACTTCTGAGATTCTCGGAGGAGGAGGGGAAGGAAAGCAGGAATATTTTAGGTTTCTTCCCTCATTTCTTACCTCTGCAGAGAACTAAAATAAATTACAATGTGCAAACAATACGTCAGAAAGAAAGGCTTTGGCTTGACAGATTGCAGGGCACAGCATTAAATATAATTGTGTTGTTCCAAAGATCTGAAGTACAGAATGTAACACACTTTAAATGCTTTGTTATTCTCCAGATCTCCAAATGTTTGGACATGCCAGGTGATAGCTTAATTCCTTCTCCCACTGAAGTCACTGTGTAAGAGAGCAGAGCACACCTTTGCTAATGGCACAGGAGGACTTCAAGCTTGATTTTCCCAAATTTCTGTCTGTGCAGGGGATGATGGGAACAAAGGGAGCAATTCCATCCAGATTCTTTATATCCACATAACAGTTCAGTGTCATTTTGGGGTGGCAAGGGCACTTTGTGAGGTGGACACTTTTGCAAGCACCTGCAATTCTGTTTTCTAGCCCTGGTTTGGAAGTACTCACTTCCAACCAGCTGCAATTTGATGATGAAGGAGGACCAAATTCTGCATCTAAAAGGATCCATTACAATCCCAGGTTCCTTGAGTGTGTCTTCTGATACACCAGGGCCAAAAACTAAACTGAGTGAATAATTGAGCTCTGTGAAGATCCTAAGTGCAGGTTTCAAGTCTAAGAAGTGATGAGAGGGTAAGGAAAGGAATAGATTGTTATTGACCACAAAAAACAAAATAGAGCCACTGCTGTGGATCTCATTGGGCATCAGTTGGTGGATGGTGAAAAATTTCACTGTGCATCACTTGTTTTGTATATTCTAATTCTTTTACCATTATTATTATTATTATCATTATTATTATAATTATTTTGTTTCATCCAAAGATTTTTATCCAAGAAAGAGGTACTAATTTCAGAATCCCCGGCC
Organism: Rhipidura dahli; assembly: GCA_013399225.1. Taxonomy (NCBI): domain Eukaryota; kingdom Metazoa; phylum Chordata; class Aves; order Passeriformes; family Rhipiduridae; genus Rhipidura; species Rhipidura dahli. Next base: position 137,619 of record VXAC01005959.1, read on the forward strand.
AAAGAGACCTCAAATTACATTTGTGGTTAAGGCTTTCAGTGCTGAAAGAGATTAATATGGGCTTCAAATTAATACTTGGCAGAAAAAGATTTAGGGTGAAAATCTCCAGGTTTCAGTCCATTGTCTTCCAGAGCTCGTTTCAGCAGAAGAGAAAAAGTCAGTTTGAGTTGTTTTGCCTTTGTCCAGCTTTCAGACCTTTTAGCATCTCATTGGTTTCTCCAGGTTCGTTTTTCATCCTTAAAAAACATGGAAATCCAGCTCATGAACCAGAAAAGTGCTATAGCCAACTTTCACAGGGAATAAAAGGTTCCAAGAAACATTTAAATTTTTAAAAAATCACAAAAATCAAAATGTCCCACGATACACTTGCAGAATTTGGTATGATTATTGTTCATTGAGGAGAAAAGCTATTTTTAAAAATCATATATATATATATATGTTTTTGTGATAACCCTGTAACAATAATTAAAGTAAATTTGTTAAATCCTAAGCTGAGTACTGTCTGAAATTCATTATCCACAATGCTTTTTCATTGTATTTTCCAGGAGCCTGAGCTGTAAAAACTGGATAAGGCTAACAGAGAAATAATCTAGGAGGAACAAAGTTAAAGGAATTTGATTTGCAAGAAGTCTAAGGGTGGGGGGGAACGATAAAAACTCAATATATTTTTGCTAACATTTTGACATGAGAATTACTGTTAAAGCAATTCAGAAGCCTTGATGAAAACCACTTTGAAATCGAGGTGAAGAAATTTTCTGAGGTGGAGCAGAGCCCATCTCAATTAAAATCAGTGAAAGAGCAGCTTCAAGAAAAAAACACTTCTAGGAAAAAAAACCCTCGTTATTAATAGTATTTTCAGTGAGCCTGATGTTTGGAAAAAGGGGGAACAGTTGTGAGACATCAAGACTCCTTTTGTAAAACATGGTAAATGTAAAACATTTCTAGTCACAGACCAAGTGTTAGAACACCAAATAGTCTTATTCCATTGCTAGTTCAATAAAACCCATTGATTCCCTGCAGATGACAACTGTTGCTCTCTAGGCTGGCAAATTACAAACCCCCTTTTCCTATATTATCATTCTATCTTCATACCTTAAATAATCAAGAAACTGCAAGATTATGTAGTTTGAAACACTTTGAGAGAAATAAAAGGAATTTCATTTCACTTCACATATTTGAGACATTCCTTACTCAAGGAGCCACATCTCCAATCTTCCTTGCCTTGCTGTTTTCAGATGCAATGTCAAGCTTTCCTCCAGTTTTATTTATTTATTATTCTTAGCATTAACCAGTAAATCCATTTTGAAGCTCAGAGTATGTTGTCCACTAATTTTGTGAGTGTCTTGATTTTCAGCAGTTCTCACTCTTGCACAGGGTGATGATTTTAACACTCATATTACAACCATTGAAAGATTATAAAGTCTTATCTATTACCCTAGACAGTTGATTTTTTTTTTTGTCTGAAGAGAAAGAGCATGGCCTGCAGTACCAAAATGAAAGGTTTAATGGATTTTATCTCACCCTTGTAATATCAAGCCATAAGTAGTCATGAAAATACCTCCTTGAAATATGGAATATTCTGATGCCCGAAGCTGGAGGTACTTCAATTGTTCAAAATGTCAAACATGTTTTTTCTTCTCATTTGCACCTCAAAGCTCAGCTCACAGAGACAAATATTTCCTTGTGGATTTGGGTGTCTCCTTTCCAGGCACTCATGAGTACTGCTAATTAAACTGTGAAGGTTTTCTCATCTGCTGCTAGCGAGCATGTGGAGGAGGAGTTGTTTGCACGACAATTTGCCTTGTGAACTGCAGAGAGGAATTAAGGAATTCTTTATTTTGGTTGTTCCTGAATTAGTGAAGCAACTGCTCTGTCAGCTGAGTTTCTCACTTCTGAGGGACATTGGAGCAGGAGCAGCTGTTCCTTGGGTAGAAAATATGAGCACTCTGGATTCTTCCTCCGTTGTAACTTCCCTGCTGGAGCTACATGCAGGGTTTTTGGGAAGGTGAATGCTGCCTGAGCTGATGCTGTCCTGTCCCTCCTGGCTCTCATGGATAGAGTTGACATTCCCAGCCTTTATAAACATCTGTGCTGCACACAGCAAGCCAGCATGGGTTGTATTACCTCAAAGTGACATAACTGGGAACTGATGATCGAAATCCTGCTGTTTCTTCTCATGAAATCATAGAATGGGTTGGACTGGAAGGGGCTTTGAAGCCCATCCAGTTCCAGCACTGCCATGGGCAGGGACACCTTCCACCATCCCAGGTTGCTGCAAGCCCTGTCCAACCTGGCCTTGGACACTTCCAGGGATCCAGGGGCAGCCAAAGCTTCTTTGGGCACCCTGTGCCAGGGCCTCACTAGCCTAGATTTAAATTTCTTCATACATTCTAAATACAATATTCAGAGGTCTTGAGAAAAAAAATATTAGTCCTTCCCTACAGTGAATAAGATTGATGAATTCTTTTTTACCCTATGGATTCAGAGTTCCTTCCACAAGCATAGGGAGGAAACCATCTCATCAAGGAGTGTGTTATGGATTTCCCAGGGGTCAGGGGTGTATTGACCATGTTCAGTGTGATACTAAGGACTAAATAGATTTAAAGTAACACTGTGGGAGGCACAATCTTTAATGCAAAGAGGTGATACCTAAGTAAAGATGACACAGAGAGGAGAGAAAAGAAAGGATAGACATTGCAAATAGAATAAGCAATGCAGTGGCAGCAGGTGTCACATTAGTCCATTTAGGAAGGGAGAGGACACCAAGAGCAAGGATGTGCTCTAAATCTCACCACTGCCTGCACCAATTTTCCAATCAAGGATTTAGTTTTCAGTGCTGAAGGATATCTCACACTGAGACAATCAGGGCCTTGAGAGAAGCCAGGGGTGTATCTGACTTGTGATGGCAGCAGCTGTCCAAAGCTGTGCTCACCCTGCTCTGAGCTGCATGATCAGAGCTGCTTTGTCAGCCCTCACACCAATTCACACTTCCAAGGTAGGGTTTTAGCCCAGGGACTTCATATTCGATTGGTTTAACGTCAGTTCCAATCATCCACTCCCATTTTGTTCCCTTCCCCAGTGCCAGTACTCACTGTGGTGTCAGCCATGGATAATTGATCCCTTCTGTTTGAACTCCAGCTTGGTTGCTTCGGAGTGCAGCAGTGAAACCTCACAAAATAAGTGTTATCTGAAAGAGCAGCCTTTAGAGGAGGCAGTACCACATCCTGAGAGGGGCAGGACCCCAGCTGCTGTGAAAATGTCAGGAGGCTTCTGCGGAATATTGCACATTTCTTCAAGAAGACTGGATTCAAAGTCTCTGTTTGCAGCTGAGTCCCTTTTTGAGGGTGGTTTTGGGATCACTCAAAGACAGGTAGATGCACAAATTACAAGCTTAGGGCTTCTACGTCTTGCAAAGAAAACCTCAACAGGAAAAAAGACTCTGTTCCTAGGAGTTCTGACAACCCCCATCACTCCACATGCCAAACAGGCCATCTCTAAGAAAAATCGGTTTGCAATGCTGAAATTTGCAATTAACTCCAGTAAATGCTGTGTAACAGAGTAGTTTAAAGCACAGCAAATATTTCAGAAGAGCTTTCAGAGGCTTCTCTCTGCTCACAGGAAATTACCAGTCTATAACTCTTCCTAACACAGATCCTTGTGGTCATAATTGCTGGTTTTCAAGATCTGAGAATCCCAAACCTCTCCTTGCTTAGCCCAGTGTCATCATCCTATAATTATGTTAATAGAAAAAGCTACTTTTTCAATGTCATAATGAAGATCTGCAGATTGCAGTGGTGGGTTTCTTCTTGAGTGTAAAACACCTGGGATGGTGCCATGGAAAAACAGGGTTTGTACAAGTCTAGAATGTCTGCAGTGAGACAGTTGACCCCTCTTCCTGTCCAGCAACATAAATGGAGGATTCTTTCATAAGATTAATTATTATAGTCTACTAAAAGTGTCATAAATTATGATGGTTTTATAAACTTATATTTGTTCTTCCTTTTCAAAATTTATTTTTGTCTCAGTTGGCTGACTGATACTTTAAACATGCAAGGAAACAATGAGCTTGTGTAACTTGTCCTCATCACACATCGATCACTGAGGAGCTACTGAAGGCAAAGAAACAGCTCAGCACCACAAATCTCTGCTTGAAAAACTGGGGGGGGTGGAAAAATGATCTCCAGATGGAATTAATTTAGTCTGACCTTTATTTGTTTTTTCTTTCCAGACAGTCATATGTGAGCTAGGCACCCAAGGCTCTCCTAAGTATCAAAAGAGAACTGGGCAATTTTAAATCATGACTCATCAGGCCTCCTTTACACACCTGCATCAGGAGCTGACTCATCTCCCACACTCATGTGGGGAGACTCACTTGATTCCCACCAGATGGCCAGGAATCCTGGAACAATTAGCTCTGGTGTAGATGTTTGCACTGCTCATGTTCACACACAGTCTGTGTCCTCTCTTCAGCAGGAGACCGATTGCAAAGCTGAGATTCCCACCATCCACATTTTCACATTTTGTGAAAAAGGTTGAGAATAAAACAGTTGTGAGACTAAGCAGGGAAAATATTAAATGTTTTAAAATATTTAAATTTTTTTTTTATTTATATTGACTCTTCTGGCCCCTTGTAAATAAAACCTCTTTCCTTCAGAAATTAAGTGGAAGTTCCTCTATAGAAACATTCCTCTCCCTCAGGTGGAGCCAATCCAGTTTATAGAAAACATTTTCAATGGTAAATAATTGAAGTGTTGTCCTTGGTGGTCAACTCAGGCAGACAAAAACTCCTCAGAAAGGAAGAAGCAGGTTGTTATTAGAACCTTCAGTCTGTGTTGCATTAGGTTTAAACACTAGAAAAGGCCTCACTTGCTACAGGCAACTACTCTCCAGCAATTAAATTTACTCCAAAATTATCAACTAGCTCTGCTGACAATTTTTACTGAGCTTCTTCCACATTATCCATTCAGATCTGATTATAGGAAACTAATAGCAAAGTGAACAGAGTCTGTTTTGCAGACCTAAGTAGCAGTTAGATGAGGGATAAGGAATATTTTGCTATTTCTTGGATCAAGTTTGGAGCAGGAGGTCTAGGAGACTCTGCAGGCTCTGTCTACTCTGCACAGCACACAGGTTCTGAAAAATACAACAGGGTTTCCATAACATTATCAGCAAATTAAGTCAAATTTGATACAAATATTTCCATCAGATCCTCAGTTCCAAGGTTCAGGTGTTAGTTCAGAAGGCATGGAACTGAAGTAGTGGGTGTTCTGGTGCACTTACACATTTTCTCAGCTCAGTTGGTGGATTGAATACCACCTTCTCAGATGAAAAACTAGAACACACTAGGAAAAAAGGGAGATGGTTCTCTTGTTAGATGGACAGTTCAGATTATAAGGGCAGGTAAAAAGGGGCAAGATTGTCTCAGGAGAGCTAATCTCCTTTAACTCAGTTAATGAAATTATATCATGAATACAGCTTTAACTAAATCTTTTAGCCAATGTAATCTCTTCAATCATCTGCTCTGACATTGTAGAGGTTTTTTTTCGCTTCAACCATGTAAGATGGTGGCACTTCCCATTTTCCAGAAGCTTCTTTAACAAATGACAGGAAGATGGACACTTCTATCAAAACACTGATTAGACACACTGATGTCCCAGATGCCAGAACAAATCTGAGAATCGTTTCAAGTCCTTGGCATCTGTGACCACAGATTTGGCAAGATAGCAGCATATTCACACATTTGCTGCTGGGCTTCTCAACTCCAACTTCTCCACACTTAAAAAGCATCATATAGTCGTGTCATCTTTTAACCTCAGCTCTAGAAACACCTTTTTTTCCCAAAATCAAATGATACCACATCATGGAATGCCAGACTGGTTTGGGTTGGGACCTTAAAGCTCATCTCATTCCACCCCCTGCCATGGGCAGGGACACCTTCCACTATCTCAGGTTGCTCAGAGTTCCATCCAACAAGGTCTTGAAAACTGAGTCTGATCCGTAAAACACCCCCATTAATCTCTAGGCAGAAATAAAGGGGGAGGGGGGGTTGCACACCCTCTGATCATAATTGATTTGTCGAAAGAATAGCCAACACCAAACATTCTGTGATTCTATGATTATGTGATTAAAAATTAGCTGAAAATGCTGAAGGTAGTTTTTTGTGAGGGAAAAGAGAGAGCTGCAGTCAGGAAGGGGTGCTGGAGATGGCAGGTAGTGGGAAGCTATAAAAGTTGGCAAGTGTCACACATCTTCTAAAGAGCAGAGAGTACCTGTCAGAGTGCATTTTGCATTTTGAATGTTTAGTTTTCCAATGCTGGACTGAAATGTGAAGGAATCGGTGAATTTGTCTGAGGAGAGATATGACTGTACAGGGAAAAGAAGATGCTGTTCTCTGATCAAACAAATTCTATATGTCAAAGATACCGAAGCCTGGAATAGAAGCATGAGATAGCCTAAAGCTTTGGGAACCAGACAAAACTATAAAAATTAATGCAGGGACTCCCAAAAGTGATTTTTGTGGAAAGGAGACAGAATAAATGCAGCTACTGCTGAAGTCTGTGTGATTCCTGTAGTTCTGGCCTTTGGGTCTGGTTTATGAATAGTGATGACAACAAGGAGCATGGTGCAGTCTACAAGTCACAGAAAACAGAAAAAGGGTGTTTGGTGCTAGCATGCCAGGGCTCTTTTTTTGTTGTTATAATGCCATTATACCTGGGGTTGTGGAGCTCTTGAAGTTGTTCATCTTCCTTTGCTATTTCTGTGTACAAGCACTCAGGTGAATTAATGGTGTTCCCATAATAATCTGTGGGCCTGAGTGTTGCTCTGACTTAATCACACTTGGTGATTAAAAAACCACCACGTGGTTTTTTAGGATGTGGAGAATTTGAAAAGCCTTAATAAAAGGAGTCAAAACCACTGATGAGTCACAGCTGGTTACTCATAGGTGAGATTGACTTCTAAAGGGTTGGTTGCCCCCTTGCAGACCTGACCTTCAAAATTACCAGGAGTTGTCGTGCTTTCTCCCATGCAGCCCTCAAGAGCAGGAAGAACTCTGTAAATATCCACACAATCACCTCGTTGTCCTCTAAATCAAACTCTCAAAATGCCCAGAGAAGAAGGAAACAAACTCGGCAGGGAGAGTCCCTTGTGGCATTACCATTTTATCAATATGAATTCTCTCATACTGTCCCTGGTGATAATTTTCCAGCATGTTCTGCTTTGTTTTCAGGAAGCTTTCTAGGACAAGGACAGTCATATATACTGACATTTCACATACTGCCCAGCAGAACAGTGCCTAAAGCTCACCTTAGACATGAATAGCACCAGGCAAAGCATTGCATTAGTGTGACACTGTTAAATTGTGAGCATATGAGAGGCTTATAGACTATAATTAAATCTGGATTACGTACAGGGGCTGTATCAAACCTTGCACTAAGTGAAGAACAACTCTTCTTCCCCTGGTAATGGCCTTAGCAGCTGCTTGGAGCTGAGCAAAGGATTCTGAATTCACACAGCAACTCAAAAGGGCATAATTGATTCAAGAACCGTCTGCACACACTCAAGGAAAGGATTTGCCAGGGTTATCAACAGTGGCTGGGCAGGTTGGCAGGTTAGGCCAGAGACAGATGAGCCCCTGAGACAAATAAGCCTTTTCACAGTGTCTTCAAATAAGGCTGTTTCTCCCTAAATTTCAAGCTAAATTTAAAATTGAGATTGTTTGCCAGGACTTTCTTAAACAGGGGCCTAAATCTTTTGTAGGGATGGAGATCCTTTCAACTGAAGGATTGGGTAGATTACTTGGACATAAACCCACATCTAGTTCACCAAAGTTTTTTAAGAAGATGAAATATTTGCACAAAAATGGTGGCCTCAATTGCTAGAGAAAATATCTCATTAGTACCGAAAATATATGGCCATATATCCTTCTCCAAAAGGTTATTCTGCAGAGAGTTTGAAAAAAAAAAAGTCAAAATTCTATGTTTTGACATTAAAATGTAAATCAACAGTGTGCAATCAATGGCATTGCCTCTGAAAAGGGTTTCTTCATTATCAGATGAAGACTGTTATGAGCTCGAATTAAAATTCAGAGAAAGCAACAACATTTCAAGGCCTAAGGTTCTTTTCAAGCAGCACTGTAATTGAGAATTCAAGAATCAAATATGTAATTACAGAAAATTATGGGAGAAATGGGTAAAAATTCAGGACAGAGCCATCCTAAAAAAAATTGTTTTAAAAGGAACCCTTAGAGCAGTCTTAGCATGTTTATTCAATGTATTCTGACCACAGTCAGACAGCTTTAAAGGGTACTCATTCCCTAGACAAATGGGGATGAATAAATAAAATACATTAATAACTAGAGGCCAATCTCCTCTAGTTGATTAAAGAGACAAACAGTGCTCAAACAGTTGCATGGATCCCTTCTATGAGGCTGGCAAAGACAAGCCCCATTAACTTCTGACAAAGAGGGGTTGTGGTGCTCAGAAAAGACAGATCTTGCAGCTCACTCTACAACATGCCAAGGAAAAAACAAGAGCTTTGGGTTGTGTGGGTTTTGACTTATTAATATGTGGAAGTGTCTCCTGGCTGTTGCAAGGGGAAGGTTTTGACCAGCAGATAACCACTGCCATTGATAATGCCCATCAAAGTGCCAGAATTTATCTGGAAAAATGAAAGGAAGGAGGTGGTGTAGAGAAGTGACCCCATCTCAAAGCATGACCCAAGACCAGCATTTTTTAACTTGGCGGTTTCTGCAATTTTTAACAGGATGTATTGGTTTGAAAACAAACAAGTGGGAGATCACAAGGATTAAAATTAATAGGAAAAATTAGAAATAAGTGAAATAATATAAGGAAAAGGCACTAACAAAGTCAGATACAACCTGATACCCTGTTAGGGTGGCTGCAGCAGTCCAAATGAAGTGATCCAGATGAAGCAATGATCCAATGGAAGGTCCAGTCTCCAGCTGAAGGTCCGTGGTGGCTCTTGTCCTCTGGTCACCCAGCAGACAGGGCTGAGGCCAGGCAGTTCTAAGGGCAGGTTATATCCAGGTGGGAATGCCCGGCTCCTCCCTCCTGGGTGGAGCATCTCCCAATAGGATGAGATAAGTCCATGAGTCATGTGGTGGTTTCTTGATGGCCCATTGTCTGTTATCAGGGGTGGGTCATTAGCAGGTGATAACAGCTAATGGCCCACAGCTGGTGGTAATGGAATGCTTAAATACATCTATTGAAACCCAGGACACAGGAAAATGGTGGCAGTTGCTGTCAGCTAGGAAGAGCACTGCAGTGGGAATCTCAGATTGTTTGGATTTATTGAGCTTGATTTTTGAAGGTTTCAATTGCATCATGGCAACTGTGGTTTCTTCTTGCTGCTTGACGGGGCTTAAGACCCTTAAGTGCTCAAAGAGCTGCAGATTTTACATGAACTCACTTAAAACAAATGACTGCAACTTCCAGAAGGCAGGCACTGGAGTCTTGTCCATGAGAACTCCAGGAAAGTCTGGAAAATAACTGAAATGCCAGCTGATCCTGAATTGAAACAGGAAGACTTGAAAAGAAAAAAAAAAAAAAAGAACCTGCTTGAAAAAATCCCTTGGAAGAGAGGGACTCATGAAATTGCTGGGGAAGATTTTTCTGGCTCAGGTGGTCACAAGCCCAAGAATGACCCAGCTGATCATTCACATCAAAGGACACTCCTCTCCACCCTCATCACCAGGAATTAAAAAGTGGTAAACACACAAATTCATTGCTTGAACACAAATCCATTTCCATATGCCAGTCCTAGAGTTGGAGAGGTGTGGGTGATGAAATGCCCTAAATTTACTCTTCATGTGAGTGTGCCAGCCCACTCTGGTGACACTGCGATCCACCAGACTTCTCAGGGGAGAGAGGAAATTGCACAAAAAATAGGGAGAAGCTACTTGTGACTGCTGGAGACATCGAGAAAAAGAAATGTGTTATTTCTATTTCCCCAAACTCTGTTAGAAACCTCTAAACCACCTCTAAACTGGTGTGTGCTACCAGTTCTTTTGACTTAAATCAGTATTCCCAAGCCCTGTAAACAAAGAAATAGTTCAAAAAAGAAACTAAATTATGAAGGCAAAGCTGCAAAATGGGACATTTTAAAAATTGTCCAATTAGCATTGATTTGATTACTAATTGAGCAACTTGAGAGGCAACTGCTGATTAGTCCTTTAACTTTAGGTGACATATGTCCCACGTGGGATTTGTGGAACTGAAGCAAGGACAATGCTAGAGCAATTCGTAGACAGTAAATTTCACACCTGGCATATTTTAGGCATCTGCCAAGTTGTGAAGGATGCCTGTATCAAAACAACAACAAACTGTTCACCAAGAAACAAAAAATCTGTGTGGGCAGACTGTCAAAACCTTCTCGTCAAGGATGAACACAAAGAACTCAAAACTTGGCTTGGTATTTGCAAAGGAACAATTGATCAAGTGGTGGACTTCGCTGTCTGCTTTGAGAGCAAATCTACTAAAGTTTAGGATGCTATTTATTCATAAGAAATAAAATGTCCTAGAGAGGGAGTATATACATTAGAATAAGCTAAAGTTTATTCACCTTTAAACTACCAATTTTAATACCTTGAGTTACATAATTTTTACTTGATTCCACTGTAAGTCACACTTAAGGTTTTTTTTAAATCTGTTTTTTTCATTGCAATATCTTGTATTTTCAAGTGTATTTTTCTGTTTTTATTTTGCCTAATTTTAGAATTACACATCCTTATTAACTTTTTACTGCTTTTTTAATTGCTGCTTATATTTTCAGCCTTGGTGCCATCACAATATTTTTGGTTTTGAGAATTAATGATATTTGGTGAGTAAATCTTGTTGGTTTAGGCTTCAATCAGAAAAGATTAGATCATTAGACAACGTTATTGATGCCCAAAACAGCTACAACTAGGGAGAAACAGTCCCAGAAATCGTGTCACTGCTGAAGGCAAGGTCAAGATGGGTCAAGATACTGGTGACTCATTTTTGGTAGAAATGAGTTTCTTCAGTTTTTAAAAAACAACAGTACAGGAACAAACAAGAAGGCAGACTGACTACAAATTTACTTTTGTAGCTGATGTTTCCCTCTTACTCAAGAGGGCTTTGCATTAATCTATGTCACCTTTCAAATTTTTTTGCAAATTTCTTGTATGTGAAGTGTCTCTTTTCTCCCTCAACACAAAAAAAGGGATCAGAGCCTTTAGGATTTTTTTCTAAATTTTCCTTAGCATCAGTGTAAAACAGACACATTTTGGGACTGGATTTTACAGCTTTACTTCCTCTAAACTGCTTTCTGATTTGCACCAAGAAAGAAAAGAGAAGCCAAAGCATGTTCAAGTATCGTGGAGAAGTGAAGGGACTCCTTCAAATTCCTTTTTATACTTCCTATGACACAAGAGAAGAAAGCAGAGATGGAAATAAAGCCATATATCTCCACAGGAGATCCATCAGCCAGCTTCCTTCTGTTTCTGTCTCTCCTTTCAGCTCCAAGCCCTGATGTTGCTTTACCTGAACCATCAGGGAAAGGTCAATAAATCCCAGCACTGAGACTGGATGGCTGCTCAAAGAAGCCTTGAAATGGTTTGTATTTATCCTCAGTTATTTTGACCAGAGACAATGCAGAGAGATTGTTTAGATCAATATCCACAAAAGGAAAAGTAGTTTTGAGCTGTTGGAGCCTTTCACTGAGGCTGTCTCTTCTCTCACTTAATGAAGTTTTTAATCCCACAGACAGGATGACTGAGCAGCGTGAGAGGTCTGAGGGGAGAAAAGAAACACAATTTACCAAAAACAGCCTTGGAGGGTTGTGGTTGGACCATGGGAAGTGGCTTATAGGATCAGAGGATCACAGAAGTACAGGAGGGGTTTAAGGGACCTTAAAGATCATCCATGGGCAGGGACACCTTCCACTGTCCCAGGTTGCTCCAAGCTCCACCCAACCTGGCCTTGGACACTGCCAGGGATCCAGGGGCAGCCACAGCTTCTCTGGGCAGCCTGTGCCAGGGCCTCACTAATAGGAGGAATATATTTTGTGTTTGCCAATGTTAACAGAAGAGGTGTTGAATATCTACAAGTTTCCATCCCAGTCTGTGCTTTTCTGTAAAAAACTACTGTCCTGAGCCAAGAGAATCTATGTGGATTTCAGAGTACTTTGTGTGGTGATCTACTTAATCTGAAAAGAGAACTTAGAGAAGACTCAGCAGCCATAATCACCTCCATGAGATACAGAAAAATTGATTTTATTTTTTAAAAAATAGACACAGATATTCTAGAATGGGTGTGTGTGTAAGGCTACAACAAAGTGCTGACTGCTCCTGAAATACAGGGACAAGCTGGTGGATTTTAGCAGTTGTTCACTCCAGATCAACATAAATCAAGTCTAGTTGGAGGAGGCTTTCAGAACGGCTGGGAGGAGGGAGGTGGAACAGAAATCTCAACATGGGGAGAACAAAGAGGATTTTGTGCATTAAGTGATGAGCTGAGTGGAAGATCTGATTGCCATCCATAAGTGCATTGAGGTAGAATTGAAATCACCAGTTAAGACAGGGGAGGAACAAGAACAAACACGACCAGTAATATATTTAATTTGGAGATTAGGAAGATTTTTGCCATTTCAGAGCAATGCAGCTCTGGAACAGCATCCCTTTAGGAGTTGCAGAAGTAATTAGTTTGCAGAAGATAATGAACTAGGAGGTCTCACAGATCCCATGAGAATTCTGGAAGACAAGCATAACATTCAAAATGATCTGGAAAAATTAAAGATATGGTCTGAATTAAGTAGGATGCTGTTCAATGCAGGAAATTAAAAGATACTCCTTATAACTGGGAATAACCAACTGCATGGAAACAAGATGAAAAATTCCTTGCTACAAAGTTCTGTAAAAAACACACATGGAAAGAAGAGTGGGTAAAAGAAATCAAGAGACAGCCTGGAAAACACACTCAAGAGGACATTTCAACAATCTATTTTACCTTTCCAACTTTAATGCAGAGTTTCTGTACATGAAGTGGCTCTTTTCTCCCTCAGCACTTTTCCCAGAAAGGAAGGTCCAAAGCCTTTAGGCCTTTTTCACAATTTTCCTTAACATCAATTTAAAACAGACACATTTTGGGACTGGATTTTACAGCTTTACTTCCTCTAAACTTCTTTATTTTCTCTCATTTGCAGCAAGAAGGAAAAGATAACTCAGAACAAGAGAGAAGTGAAGGGAATTCTTCAAATTCCTTTTTATACTTCCTATGACACAAGAGAAGAAAGCAGAGATGGAAATAAAGCCATATATCTCCACAGGAGATCCATCAGCCAGCTTCCGTTTCTGTCTCTCCTTTCAGCTCCAAGCCCTGATGTTGCTTTACCTGAACCATCAGGGAAAGGTCAATAAATCCCAGCACTGAGACTGGATGGCTGCTCAAAGAAGCCTTGAAATGGTTTGTATTTATCCTCAGTTATTTTGACCAGAGACAATGCAGAGAGATTGTTTAGATCAATATCCACAAAAGGAAAAGTAGTTTTGAGCTGTTGGAGCCTTTCGCTGAGGTTGTCTCTTCTTTCACTTATTGAAGTTTTAAATTCTTCTTTAACTACTTCTTGCCAAGTTTAAATACTTCTTACCAAGATACTTCCACCACTGCTGGTAGTGAACAGTGTGTGGAGAAACACATCCTGAATTTCTCAGGCATTGGGAATATCCCAACCACCTCTCCCAACACTGGAGCTGCAGTGGGCAGTTCAAAGCCTAAAAAATGGCAATAAGAATGAGGAGAATTTTGGAAAAGGAGAGCTTCTTAGTGAAAATCCACAGGGAGCCAGTGCAATTTGATTTTAGGGAAAACAGCATTGCTTCAAATAAACAAAGTCTATGAAGGTTTGAAGAAAATATAAAAAGGGGGTTTTTTTTCTTATTCTTGTCAAACATTCTGCCCAATTTAATTTATTTGGGTTTTGTGCCAGGCAAATATTTTAGAAATACTCAAAATGAAGTTACAATGTTTCTTAATAAAATTATAAATCTGACTGAGATATTTCGTAGAAGCAAGACACACCATGAAAGTCAAATCTGGAGTAATGTATCAAACTTTACACGTGTCTAAAAATATCATAAAAGCAACATCTAATAGATTCCCAGAAAGTAAAAAGTCATCATTAATGAAATTATGTGTTGGTATTGATTATGTAACAAAACAAAAATAAAATATTTTGCTTTTTCCCAGGCTGATCTACAAATAGAAGCAGCCCTGGAGATATTTTACAGATATTTTTCCACAGTCAAAAGCAGTTATCTAGATTTTTCTGTCATTTCTAATTAATAATGTCATGTCATGCACTTAAGAATTTAAATGGCATGGTGACTAATTAGCACAAGGCAAAAAATGTGCAATTGATCTTTTAAGCTGCTGTTCTAATTGCAAACCTGCCACTTGAGGGTGTTCTAAATATTGATTTCTGGTGTGAAGTCTCACTCAGCTTTTCCATATGGCCATTTCAGCGTTGCTCATTATCGTGGTGTTCAAGTGTATGAGGACATCAACTGATTTGAGGAGATATGAGACTATTGGGAAGGGAACTGGGCACTGAAATAGCCCTACTAAAAAAAAAAGCTGGTTTAACATATGATAATGTGAAAGCCTGGAGGTTAATTAACCTCTGAAAATATGAACAAATTTGAAGTTAGAAATATGACAGAAAGTAGTGCTATTTTTAAGTGAGCAATTGTGAAGATGTGGGTCTTTCCACTTCTGCTGTGTCTGTCTTATTTACCAAGGAAGCAGGTCACTGCAAAAAACCCCAAAATAACTACAACAAAAAAAATCCCAAACAAGAAATAAACAGATGTGCAGATGATGTCAGATCTCCACATACTGGTTTGGGTTGGAAGAGACCTTTAAGATCATCCAGTGCCACTTCTCTGCCATGGGCAGGGACACCTTCCACCGGCCCAGGTTGCTCCAAGCCCCATCCAGCCTGGCCTTGGACACTGCCAGGGATCCAGGGGCAGCCACAGCTGCTCTGGGCACCCTGTGCCAGGGCCTCACCACCCTCACAGGGAAGGAGTTCTTCTTGCACCTTCTCCAGGCACCACTCTTTCCCCGAGATAAAGGCAGAACTGGCAGGAGATGTGGTGGCCTCCAGGTGCCCCTATGGAAAGCACAGGGATGTGTGTCCCAGGTGGCATCAGGAGGGACAGAGATCCTGATTTTAGTTCATTGCTTTGCCCAGTGGGAAAGTAGCAGAGGTGATTTGAGCAGAGAAAAAATCCAGCCCAACCTCTGCTGCTGTATATTGTAGAGAATAGCAAGAAGATTGAGAGATAATAGGATTAGAATGACTCAGAATGGTAGAGCTTATTAAAACTTTAAATTCCACCCACATATAAGGGCAGGACAGCTCTTTCACTGGGGGGCCAGGACTCTTGTACTAGTACAGACAAAGTATCTTTGTTTGTGTGTGCTTTCTGCAAAACTTTTGGGATTTAGGTCAAGAATTTCAAAGGGGAAAAAAACCCAAAAACAACAGACTGAAATCCTCAGGGTTGTCCATTTCCCTTTTTTTTCCCCTTATCTGTTTTTAACACTTCTTGAGAAGCGTCTTTGCTAATGTCTACAAAAATGCTCAAAGCCTTAAGAAGGTGGATAAGGAGAATCCATCCCAGTTTGCATTTGAGTCTGGCAAGGGCAGAGTCCAGTGCAGAGCAGAGGTTTGGCAGCTGCTGTGGGGAACATGCACCACTGAGGAGGGACAAGTTAAGGCCAGGAGGCACCTTTAGGTGGCTTTGCAAGACCTAAGACACAATCAAGAACATTCACTTTTGCACAGTAAACCCAGTTCTCTGTATCTCAATATTTTCAGCAAGAGTTTATTCTTGAAATCCTCCTGAAATCCTTGAAATCCTCTTGAAATCCTTACATGTGCAATCCGTCGCAACCCATCAAGGTTTTTACCACTCATTGTTTAACAATTTGTGTTCAAGTTACTGGAGTTGGGTTTGGAGCAGGCAGAAAACTGGAATCTCCCTCACTGCAGGCAAGAACACATTTTAAAGCACATTTTAAAGGGGAATAATAAAGTTATCCTGGAAAACAGCTCCCGAGAGGCAACAATCCCCGAAATATTATTGGCAAATCTTCAGCTACCTTGAAACAACAATCAGCTGATCATTTCTAACTGAAATATGTCATTGTCAATCATATGGACCTGAAATGCATGGGTTTAGTATTTGTTTTAGAGATGGGAAATTTTGGTTAGAAAAGTGGAAATTTTCAGCAAAAGTGTATCTTTCACTATTTGACACTGGGGGGGGATGGACCTTAAATCCCAAGGAAAATTCTTTGCCAAGTCTTAACTTCCTAACTTAAAAATGGACTAGGATAAATCTTCCAGTATTGGTTCATGTCAAATTTTCTCCTGTCATAGGAGGAGAAAAAAATAGCTGCAAGCATTCCCTTCTCAGCAATGCCTGCCCAGTTTTGTGGAAAAGGGAGGGAAATGACAACTCACTTCAGGAAATGCTTTTTATACACTTCACACTCATGTGTGGGGGGAAAAAAAAAAAAATAGTGTTTAGGATCTAACCATCAAGTTTTTTTTTCTTTTCTTCTCTTTCTGGTTTCTGTATTTTGGGGCTTTTTTCCTTTGTTGGTTTTGCTGGGATTTTTAAGAAGGAAGAGTTCATAGAGTACAAAAAGCATTCCAAGTGTGTTATTCTCAGAATATTCAGTTCTTGTGTGTGTGATCTTTCCCTTGCCCAGGGCTACAGAGGCCTTTCAAACATCTTTGGTGGGTCTCAAACACACACTTTAGTGTTATTTAGAGAGAAAAAATGCACATGGCTGCGGGCTGTAAGAAATGAAGTCTTAGATTTATCTGGGCTCCTCGACATGTTGATTCATAACTCTCCTGAAAAGGATGCTGTGATAACTGCATTTATGTACCAAATGCTTTAATGGGGGTTTTATTGCACTATTAAAATTAATAAGACCCTTTCTATATAAAATAAATACATAGGCTGGAAAACAAGTAATCCCTCAGTTTTGGAACAGGCTTTGATTTCAGTTTGAGTTGTTCAGATTTCAGGTTGAAGACCACAGTGATGGTGAAGAGCGTTACTGACTAAATGAACCACCTTTTAAATCTAACAGAGGGTTTTAAACCAAACAACACAGGGCTTAAATAGAAAAGGTTCCAAACTATGATTGCTGTATAGTATTATTTAACCTTGTTATTCACAGTTGGAAAATTTATCATTTAATTGTGCTGAAAATCTTTGATAATCCATTCCTGCACCCTTCCAGCACCAGTTATGGATGTAGGAGACATGAGCAATACAGGGACTGGATTTCTGGCAAAAATTTTATTTATCCAGTCTTTATTCCTCCATGGGTTTTAATGGTGGGTTTATAGAGCTCAGGCAGGAAAAAGGAAATCATACAGGAAATACTAACTTTAGTGAAACACAACTCCAGAGCAGCGCAGCAGCCACTGCCCACAGAGTAGCACTGACCTTCAGCAGGCAAGTGGATGTAGAAATAAGGTAAAGATGAAGTTTTGTGGCTTCATTTAATTGAAACTTCATTTATATTCCAATCTAAAGGATGAATTATAAAAAGGAGGTGCAACTCTGGTGTGTAACATGCTCCAGAAGGTGTCTGTGGGGAGTTCAGGGTACTTCTCTATTTATAACAGTGTATGTTAAGCCAGCTGCAATATTAATAATGTCAAAGAAAACCATCAGATATTCAGTGTAGAAAAATGTCTGGCTTCCCAGTTCACCAAACTTACTTTCAAAAGGTCATGTGAGGTGATTAATCATTTTTAGGACTTTTTTTCCTCTAAGAAAAGAATAACATTTCTCACCAGCTGCCTTTCAGTTCTTCCAGAAGTGCTCTGAGATAACAGAGATGGAATCACACCACTTTATTATTATTTATATCTTTCTTACACTCTTTAATTTCATCTCAAACATCTCACACATTGTATCTTCAGAAGCCTGAGTAATTTCTGCAGCTGCTGCTGAGATTTATACCTTTCCTGACTCTAACAGCCCAATTTTGCCTCCATGAGAAATAAGGCTTACATGGAAAACAATCTCCAAAAGCTTATCTGATCTCTGGGTTTAGACACACTGGGATTTCTGAGTCTTTTCTCATCCTGCCTTTAAGACACCATTTTGTACAGATACTTAAAGAATCAGTAAAAACTATTCTTAAAAACTCCTGGTTGGTGGGAGGGGAAGGGATTCAAGAGAATGGCAAGGCTGTGCTTAAAAAAGAGAATCAGAAATTCCTCTCTCAAACTCCCTAAGCCTCCGTTTCTGGAAAGGGTGGAATTAAATTATTAAACATTTCACAAGTACGTCATAGAGAGGTGATAAAAATATGGTCACTGTGGAACTGTCAAGAAGAAATTCTGTAAAAGCAACCTAATTTCCCTTTTTGACTGATAATTTAGCCCACACAAATGGAGAAGAAGAAGAGGAAACAGGTCTTAAAAGTTTCATAATGCTCTGGTATGACTTTCTCCACCAAAATTAGGGAATATGGTGTATATTTTACACATGTATCAGAAAAATGTTCCCTAAAAACTTGGAGCAGAAAAAAGGAACATCCTTTTGGTTATCTGTAAATGGGAGGATGTTTCAGGTGGAAGTCCTGTAGAATCTGTTCTGCTTTGTTATTTTCCTTGGTGACTTGACTGTGGAGATACAAGTAATCTGATAGCATTTGTAGCTAATGGGCTCAGAAAAAACCTCAAAATACTCTGGAAAACAGAACTGGAATTTTAGCTTGGTAACTTTGACAGAAGTTCTGAAATCCTTGTGGAATTCAATTCCACAATCAATCCTTGTGGAATTCAATTCCACAATCAATCCTTGTGGAACTCCTGTGGAATCAGGAGGAATCCTGCACAGAAAAAGTGTCTTTAGAAGAGGCCCCTCCCCATACATTGGGGCTGAACACAGACAAAATGGATCCAGCATGGATCCTGATAGAAAAAGTTGAATTCCAGTCTGGAATATATTAGTAAAAGGTCACTGTTTTTCTCTGTACAGCAATGTCCTCAGCTGGAATTCTGCCTTCAGATTTGGGCACTGCAACTACAAGTCTGGTGCTACTTGAGAGAGTTCAGAGAACTGTACTGATAGTGAGAAGAGGTTTAAGAGCATGACTTGGAGAGAAAGGTTTTGAAAAACTGAATTTGTTTAGTCTAGAAGAACAGAGCACTGAGAGGAGAGTTTTGGGGGGCGGATAGATGAGGTATTGTCCAGCACATTGGAAGCAGATTCATCCCTTCTTCTTTGTCTCGGAGGAGACAGCAGGCCTAGGAGACCTCTTGAAGTTCCTCCAAACCTTATGTGTGTTTGGAAAAAAACTGGCATGGGAGCAGTGAATAACAAATACTGGATGTCCCTGTGGTGCCCATTCCCATTGGTGTGATGTTATCAGAGAGCTGAGCACAGCACAAGCACAAAGCCATCAAGCTAAAAACATCCAGAGGTCTCTGTAATTCTGGACTCAGCTTTCCCAGGAAGGCAGTTTGGGATTTTTAGCCCTCATCCCAGCTCTCCATTTAGCTTTGAAAGGAGCACACACTCTGCCACGTTGTGGAAGGTCAAACATCACCCAGGATCACTGCAATCAGCACAGACCTTGTTGGCTTTTGAAAACCTGGGTATTTTCCCTTTAGTACTCAATGTGGGAAGAGCTCAAATGTCTCAGATGCAAAGGGGCCATCGCTATTTCTGTTATTAAAATGTCAGGCACATTAACACCTCCACAAATTATGTTGTGGGGTTTCTTTCCTGAGACTGACCTGCTTGAAACAGAGCAAAATATTCAACATAAGTCAAATATTCATCCAGCCCTTTGAGTTCTTGAAACATCTTCCTTTCTTGCTCCAGGTCCAACATGAGCCCATGCTTTTTCTTTCTCTAAGAGGATTTCTTGGGACATCCTGCATGTGATCATTTTAAGTGTGTTATCAACACACAGCTCATTAGTGCTTCAATAACCCTAAAATATTTGTAAATGCTTGACTTTATCTAGTGCAGTTTTTACATGATGTTTTCTGTCTACATAAGAAATCCTAAATTTAAGAAACGGAAAGTGACAGGAATGCAAGCCAAGCATTGAACAGAGGTATTTTTTGGGAAGATTCTTCTGTGATGAAAGCTTTGCTGAGATATCCGTATTCTGTACAAGCAAATTTCACTGCTTGAGTGAAAGAGCAGGAACTGAGACCTCTCAAAATCCAGGAATCACTGTCAGTGTACTCAGGGCAGAGCCAACACTCTTATTTCACATCTCTGCAAACTCCCATTGGCAAACTCTCTGTTGAAGGTGAGGTTTAGTAGAGGAACAGAAACAGAAAATGAACAGAAAACACATGAGCTAAATCATGTTTGGGATGACACAGGGAAAAACCCCACAACAATCTGTTTTCTTTGCATGATTCAAAACTACCTAAAAACACTGGTAATTTCCCACATTGGAACTTGCCTCTTGAACCTGCTGCTGTAGAGCTCTGCTGGGGCTGTTCCTGACCCCTTCACTTTTCCATCCATGAGAGCAATTGCAGCATTTTTTGGTTCAGTGCTGCCCCTGACTGCTCTGGAGAGAACTCCTCACATTTACTCTCCCCAGCTCAGCCCCTGCACCAAGCAGAAAATCATCATCATTTCAGCAGTGCCTTTGCAAGTCCTTATTTTTCAATTTTTATCTTTCTTTTTTTTTTTTTTTTGAAAGAATGCTCAGCTGCTGGCTGCAGATGAGGGCTTCTGGATTTGCAAATGGCTCCTGGAGAGTGTTCCCATCCTGTTGTGTCATTTATGGGGTCAGAAGAGAACCACCAGCAGAGGTGAGGGTGGATGTCATGGAGTGGGAGCTGAGACATCTGATTGAGATTCAGCTGGAGCAAAGAGGACATTCTGCACCAAATCACGATGTCTAAGATAACCTGATGAGAAGCGAGAAGCATCTAAACTTTGAAATGCCATATCTCCTGACCCTGCTGGATTTCTACCAGCAAATTTCTAATTTAGAAAGAAAACTCTTGTCGGATGCAAGTGTTTGCAAGGATGTCAAATCCTTTAGTGTCAGTGACTCTCCAGCAGCCTGTCAGTCACAATGACCTTGAGTTTTGAGTTGCTTGGATCATCTTTTGCAATAGCACTTTCCCTGATTTTGAGATTCAAGATACCCAGAGGAGTCTGTTATGAAGAAACAAGAGGTCCTCTTGCCAAGGAAGAGCTTTGTTGTCACCCTTCTCCAGAGCCTCTGGAGAAGGGAATGGGAAGCCCAGCATATTTAGTTATGCAGATCAAAGTGCATAAATGCAAATATTAGAATGCGTTTTGCCATTATTCTTCTGCCCCGCAGAAATATTTTATGGCATAGCCAGATTTCTTCAAGAGTTCTTGGCAGCTCTGGAGGTTCACCCCACCTTTGCAGTCTGGGCTCTGCAGTTGCACATAAAATTTTTGTACTTAAACAGAAAAATATCCCTGTTATACACCAGGAATCGCTCTCCAAAACAGGGCCTGAAGGTCAAGGTGTGCAAGAAGTTGAATGTCCTGTCAGTGTGACCTTGTGGCCGTAAATGCCCAGCTCCATCCTTGGCAAGAGGGCAGCCAGCAGGTCCCAGCAGCATCTTTTCCACTTCTCAAGAACTTTTGACACGTTCTTTTCCCCACTTTTGTTGGTGTATTTAATCAGTGGGTTTTTTTCTGAAGAACACTCATATTTCTACTGCTCTGGTGTCTTTCTCACTCTGCACACCATGATCCCATTTTTTTGGCTTCTCAGGGAATAACACACTTCCTGGACTGTCTCTGTGTTTGTAAATTCTTTGTTTTACAAGCCACCCAAACTGTCTTCAGAAATTCTTCATTTGTGTTTAAACAAAATCTGAATTTTTATTTTAAAATCCCTCCCATCACACATCTTCATTTTTTTACTGTTTTGTTAGCTCTTGGGTTTTTTTTCTATATTTTCTTGAGATTTCCAGAGATGCTCCATTTTTCTTTAAATGATTTCTACCATGACAGGCTATAAATTTTGTCCTAGGATCGCTGCGTTCTCAAACTCCCAGCAATACATCTGCATTTCAAATGCACTCAGCACAGTATCTAAATGCCAGCAAGGCATTTAACCTTGTCATTTTACCTGAAATTAGGTATTCAAATTTTTCCTCTTTGAGTTTTGCTATTTTGATTTATTAGTGAAACCCTCAGGTTGCAAGTTGCCATTTCAGGATTGGCTCTGAAGCTGTTTTAAAAGCACTGCAGATGGAAAGGGGAATTCTCTGCCCTAGTAAGAGTTTGCTGGAGATTACCCATATGCAAAATTAATTTGTATTTGGGCCAGACCTGATTTAAAAGGCTCACTTCATTATTTTAGAGGTGCATTTAAAAAGCCCTTCACTCATTTATTTTATTGCTTTGGAAGCAAGATTCATTACAGGCTCTCCTCTGGCTGGATCCTTAAAGAGATAAAATGATCTGTTACACCCTACAAAATCCTGACAGGCACAGGATTGACAGGCACTGAGTGCCTGCCAACCAAAGCTGTCACAAGTTCTTGAATGCCATGAGGAATAAGGAGGGTCTTTTTCTTTTCATTCTGCCTTCTTTTTATGGGTTTTATGACCCTATGTGCAGAGAAATCAATTGCAAACAGGGATATGTTTCCCCCTTGCCAAACTGGCTCCATTCTGTCAAGGCCTCAGTAGGATGCTGTTAATGAAATCCCTGGCCATTTACTTGAAATGGTTTTGTCTGCTCCCCTTTCCCATTGCTTAAGAGACTTGCCTGCATTGGTTTATTCACTGGAACCCTGCAAATTTTTGTACCATTCTTACCTTATACAAGACCTTTTAAAAGTCTCTTACCACAGAACGTCTTTCCCTATAGAGAGGCCATTTCTTCTGTGCCATTGAAGAGCTCTCTCAGGAGACAAACCTGTCCCACAGTGTTGTGGAGCTCTTTGGAGCCTAACAGCTGGATTCATTTTAACACTCTTATATTGCCTTTTTTTATACTCCTTCTAATTCAAAAAGGATGTTGAGTCTTTCTGCCGAAAGCTTGAGCACCATTTTATGAAGTTCTCTTCATTCAATGAAGTCTTCTCATTAGCAGAAACGTGCAAGTTTTGCCCATTTTTATAGAGTTCAGGTATCTCTGGTGAAGAACTTGGGCTCAGAAGGGATTCAGTCTATATTAACTAAAAAAAAAAAGGTATTGAAGGCACACATTGAGACGGTCACTGCAAAACACAAGTGCTCTTCTCCCCAGTCTTGAAAGCTTTGCTAAACTGTTTCTGTCAACTCAAGAGAATCAAAACTTCATCTCACTGAAAATACATGAAGCTCTGACATGGTCAAAGGCCAAGGTTTCTCACTTGTACTTGGCAGGATGGACAAAATATTATTATATTTCCATACTTTTTTATAATATCCCTATTCTGCTTGTTATGTCCATCGAGGGGCTCTCAGGAGAGACATCCCTTGCAGAGATGTGAATATTACTGGAAATGCCATTCAAAGGAGGCCTGACTTTGCCTTCCTGTGAAGGCATTAAGGTATAACAAATAAAAAAGGTACAGTCACAATCTGAATGATTGCAACATCTTTGCCAAAAATTACCCAAAGGGCTTTTGGCAAAGGGGCATAATTTCCTTAAGTGGTTGATACCACATAAGGGAGCCTTTCTTTATTTCTAACACTCAGACCTTGCCACCTGAATACAGAAGTGAAAGCACAGGGAAAGTTCCTGTAGGATTTTGTTTTACCTACTGCACTCCTGGTGTCCCAGTGTAGCAGAATCACTGTCTGAAATCACAGAGGCAGTAGAAAAACCCTTTAAGATCATCAGTCCCAGCCATTCCCCCAGCACTGCCAAGGCCACCACTGACCCATGTCCCCAAGTGCCACATCTACACAGCTTTTAAATCCCTCCAGGGATGGGGACTCCATCACTGCCCTGGACAGCCTGTTCCAATGCTCCCAGTTTTGCGGTAACATCAGCTGTGAATTCTATAAAAACCTTCCAATTTCAGTAATTTTGATCTCTACAAGGGAGCCAAAGCCAAAAGTCTACAGCATCATTTGAAGCTTTGTGAGTCAAATGGGGCATGGAGGATGTTTAAACCCAAGCAAAGAATGGGAATTACTCTGGTGCTTTTCCAGAAGCCCGAATGTGTATTTTCTTATTTATTTTCAGGATCCCTTCTGTGATCTTTTCAACAGGATGCTTTGAACTTTTGTACCTTTCCTGGCTACATTTTTACAGATCATCACAAAGTCTAAGGAGGAAATCTTCATCTCCTCCACCACAGATTTCCCACTGTTGGCACCCACTCCTTAAGCTGATACATCCCAGCCAGAGTTTCTCTAGGTTGGGCAAAGACACAGATCAGCCTGTTCTATGTCAGTCTACACTTGTGCCAAAGCAAATCAGGACTTTGGTTGGGTCCTTGATAGCCTTCAATAATCTCTTCTTGCTAATTCCCAGTGTGTGCAAACAAGTCTGTACCCAGAGAAGCCTGACACTGAATTCTCTGGGTAATGTGCCTGCTCCCAGCGTGTTTTGTCTCCTGTCAGGGTCCAAATGAAAACCTTCATGAGACTCCATCATTTGCTTTTTTTGCTGCAACAGCAGCACCAGGATTTCATCCAAAGGATTACCAGTTTAATAAATCAGGGGAGTTCTCCAGTAACTACCAAGAGCAAGCCTTTGGTGGAGGGTGGAAGCTGGGCAGGGTCAGCTCCAGGGCTCTGAGCACCTTTAGGTTGTGGAAACCATCACCCATTTTCACACTCCCAGGTCTTCCTTGCTCTCAGCCGTTCCCCAGAGGGTGTTGCTGGTCTAAGTCCCTGTAATTAAAATACCAAGTAAACACTTTTTATCACACCCTTAGGAAAAGGGTTTTCACCCATACAGTGGAGGGGCACTGAACAGGGAATGGTCACAGCCTTGAGCCTGACAGAGTCCAAGAGGTGTTTGGACAAGGCTCTCAGGGACAGGGTGGGATTGTTGGGGTGTCTGTGCAGGGCAGGAGTTGGATCAATGATCCCTGTGGGTCCTTCCAGCTCAAGATATTCTGTGATTCTGTGATGATCTCCCATTTCTTGTACTAAGTGACACCACTGGGCTTGATTCTTCTTTTTCTTCTCTTCTTCCCTGTTCCAGTGTGCTTGGTTTGATTCAGAGTTGGGTTCTTTTCTGGAACAGAGAACAGAAAGGGATGACGTGGTTTTGATATGGATATTTTTGCATGCATCTGATGTTTTCAGTAACCTCCAGACAGGCTCCTCCTCCAAATCACACACTCATAGCTTGTACATATCATTTACTCTGAGTATTTATTTCTGCCATTATTTGCAAAAGTCAAAGCTCCTCAGCTGGAAAATACCTGTAGTGCAAAGTCTCTGCCATGGAAAGACAAGGAAAACAAAGATTAGATTAAAGGAGGATGAAGTTAGTGAGGCTAAAAAGCTTTTGAAAGCCAGGACAGAATGTGTGTGTGAACAAAAGAACAATACATAAAGCAAACAGCATGCTCAGGGTGTTAGCTCTTAGTCACTTATTTCTACTGCATTATTTGTCAAAAAAAAAAAATAATACTTCCTCAAGCTTCTTCCCCCTCTTTAAATCCCAGTCACACGCACTTTGCTGCGCACCAAGATTGATTATTCACTCCATTGTCATTGCCTGTTGCTCACTGAATTCTGACCTTTTCTTTTAATTCAAGGAAATTCCTGCTACAGACTAGAAAAAAAAAATTCCCTCTTCTAAGAGATGACTTATTTCTTTGCTGCCACATCAGCTTGCATGGCATATTTTACTTTGAAATATTACTGGAACAGGGAGGAGAAAAGAAAGATGTGGGTCAAAAGGTCATTAGTAACTGATGTTTTAGGAAGGAACAGGTGAATGCCATGAGAGTAAAGTTTAAAAAGGGATGTGAAAAAGTTCCCTGATAAAAATTGAAAGGGTCAGCAGTAAGAAATGATGGGTTGTCTTTAGGGAAGATCACAAACCAGCTTGAATACATAAAATTAAGAGAACTACTAGGATGATCAATATTCTCCCAAATCCAAAGGGATCCATGCCAAGCACAAAGCCTTTGGACAGCAGCACAGCTCTGAGTGACAGGAGGAAGATTAGGAAACTCAAGCACAAGCCAGGCAGGAAACATATCAAGAGCAATGAAAAAAAAAAAAAAGAAAGAGAGAGATCGACACTGAAAACTCTTATTTTAAAAAGCTTTTTCAATATGTGAGGCACAAATCACCCCTTCCCTGCTCAGCTGTTGACTGCTCTGAGTATTACCTGGAAATTCATGAAAGATGATGAGCTTCTAGAAGCAAAGAAATGATGAAGAGTGTTCATCAGAACTACACCTCTCTGACACTGGAAAGACAAAGGAGGAGAAAGCTTTTGCTCCTAGGACTGAATGTGTTTCTTATTTCCAAGAACCTGGATGTGGAGAACGGAAGAAGTTTGCTTGTTGGGCTCCATCCTATCAAACTCACAAAACCATAAAATGTAAGGTTGGAGTGGGATTGTAATCCCAGAGAGAAGTTTAGAACTGTGGTCATATTGGGAAATGTGAAGATGAATTAGACACACCACCATTTGGAACATTCAGATGAAAAAAATACAGATGTTTTAGTAATTTTTCCCACTTGGTGGCAGAGGGACAGTGTCTACCCACGAAAGGGGAAACACAGAAGTGATTTTAAAAATGCACCCTGTACAATCCACAATGGAAAAATGGGTGGGAAGCCATCACTGAGGAAAGGTGAGGGGGTTTTAAAAGAGCTAAAATATGGTTTATAAATTTGACTGGATCAGAGACAAAAGTCACACCCCTTCTAAATCAATGGTCTTAACATGACTGACTCTTGCAATAAATTATGGGCTATCTTCAGACACCACCTGGTACAGAGTGATCTCAAAGCCTTCTTTTCCTCCCCTGGTGTCTTTTAGGCATTTAATCATGAAGAAAAAAAGTTGCATAAAATCAATATTCCCTCAAACCTGCCTTTTCAATCCTGTTCCCAAACTGCAGTCCACAATTTCAGCTCTTCCACAAAGAAAAATCACAGATTCAAAACAAAATCACAGAATCCTAGAATGAATTGGGACCTTAAACAGACATCATCCTATCCCACTGCCGTGGGCAGGGACACCTTCCACCATCCCAGGTTGCTCCAAGCCCCATCCAACCTGGCCTTGGACACTTCCAGGGATCCAGGGGCAGCCACAGCTTCTCTGGTCTTTTTTGACATCAAAAATTGCCCTCTGACAGTGGTTGTTCAGTGACCACCTTTTATTCATTAAAACAACAAAAAATAACTTACAACAAGCCTCCTGAAGATGAAATTGGAGATCCATTATAACTCAATCTCCAAACAGGACCAGTCACAATAGCAAAAAAAAAAAAAAAAGTTTCATGTCAAAAACCCAACTTTACAATGTTTAAAGGATTTGCCTACTGAGATTTAGAGGTGCTATTTGAGCTTCTTTACAGGAATAGGTATAATGTAGGCATTACTTTCACATTTTACTGCACAATATACCAAAACAGTGAGTTAAAGCTCATTAGCTCAACTGCACAGGCAAATTAGCTGGGTCCCAACAGCTTTGACCTGACAAAATCTGCAGTTTGACAGCACAGAGCCTTAATTTATCAGGCAATTATCTGTCTAATACAAAAGCAAGGTCAAGCTATCAGTGTTGTTGTTGGAAAGTTCAGCCTGGGTAATCCATACAACACTCACACACCCCACCATAATCAGGAAGGCAACTCCACACACCTTAAAAAACACCTCAGACTGTGTGTCCACACCCTGGCTGAGCCTAAAGAAGCAGCTTTCCATGGAAACTGGGCTAATTTAATCCCTTTAAGGTCACAAGGAATGGTTGCATCCTGTAAAGATGGTGTGGAGGACTTGAGGCACACCCAGGGCTGCTGAACTGAGATTTGGGCAGGCCAAGAACACAGCTCTGAGTTTGTCTCCCACGTGCTGCCTTCACTCATTTCTTGCTGTTGCTGTTCATCTCTTTGCCCTCCACCTTTGCTTTGTAGACTTTGCATTTCTGTTATTTCGGAGAAGTTTTGCTTAATTGATTGTTGTTTGCAAAGGAAGGGATGTGGCAAATGCTGCTATAATTTCTTTGAAAACTGCCTGATTAAGATGCAAAGCACAGCCAAAAAAAGCTGTCAGAACAAACTCCTGTGCTGTCGATGCCCTGACAATGCAGAAGACAACTCTGGATGCAAATTCATCAGCAATTAGTGCTTCCTTGAGTCACAAAATAAATTCTATAAACTGTCTCAATGAAATGATTCCCTGCATCTGTTTTTAGTTGCTAGATCATTCAGTAAAGGACTTGTACAGCTTCCCTAGCTTCATCTATTCTGAGCAAGCAGTTAGCCAAAGTCAGTGAGACTATCAGAGAGATAATTAATTTATCAGTTACTTGCTGCTGTGAACATTTTCCAGTGGGAAGAGTCATTCTGGGTCAGGATTTTTCACTGAGATACAAAGAGTCAGGTGGACCAAAACCCCAAGTTGGCATAAAATCATTGTCTCCCTCTGAATACAGACTCACACTGACTGACAGCAGCTGAACTGGTCCATTCTGTGTTCCAGTACCAATTTAGGAACTGAAAAACTCACATCATTTGCTGGATCGTAAAAGTTTCCACTTCTTTGCTTTTTTCCCGTCTATTACTTAAAAATTCCTTGATTCACAACATTATCATCGTTCTAAATGACTTCATTTTCTGCAGCTGCCCCATGCACCAGGGTAAGGTGCTTGGCAGTTTTGACTGACATCCTTTTGGAACTTTTTTAAATTGCTGTGAGTGGAATCACAGGAGAACGCAGCTTGAAGAACCTGAGCTGATACATGACCAGTGAATGGAGCAATAACCATTATTACAACCTTAAAAGACTTTTTCAGAAGAATAGTTAAACTTTACAGGATGCAGCCTTTCCTTATGACCTTAAAGGGATTAAATTAGCCCCGTTTCCATGGGAAGCTTATTCTTGCTG
The DNA here is from genome assembly GCA_013399225.1 of Rhipidura dahli. Lineage (NCBI taxonomy): Eukaryota > Metazoa > Chordata > Aves > Passeriformes > Rhipiduridae > Rhipidura > Rhipidura dahli. The sequence goes on from VXAC01005959.1 coordinate 166,692, forward strand.
GCTGCCTTTACATTTATTTACAATAGCACCTGAAGTCTTCAACTGAGCTCCCATTGTGTTTAAGTGCTGCAGCACCTCATTGTAACAAATGAAAGTACTTTAGGGGATGCAGAATAATATCAGAAAAATGTGTTTAAGAATAATCAGTGAATGCGTATTTTAAAGGCAAATGGCTTTTATGAAGGATATTTATAGACACATATCTAAATACTTTAATACATTGGTGAGGGAGTTCCCCTTTCTCTTGAAAATTCTTTTCTGATACTGTAATTGTAGTGCTTTTCTTACTCCCTGCCTTGCATACATGAACAGACTTATTTCTCTTTCCATTCAATTCCACTGAGCAGAAGTGGATTTAACCCTTCTGACAATTCAGGACCAATCTTCCCCAAGACAGAGATGAGAGTATTTTGTTCTTACAGGTAGATCCAAAACCCATGGACCTGAAAGAATTTTAGTCCTGGGTTTTGTTACAGTTGCTTTCCATATTATCATATTCCTGTTGCTGCCTTTGGCTGAATTTCCAGCTAACTCCTTCTGGGACATTCGTATCTTCAATCTTATTTTAATTTCTAATTTTAAATTCCTGTAGAGGCTTCTCTCTCGCATTGTCCCAAATATGTCAGAGGGAGCTGGCATCTGTGTACACAAGCATGAGTAAGTTCATCCCTGAAGGTAAAGAAAACTTAATAATTGGTTTACAGAAAGAACTGTAACAAAGACCACAACATAGTCTTGTAAAAAAGTCTCTCCTCATCTTTCTTGTAGGCTTCCTCCAGGTGCTTCAAAACAGGGAGAAGGAGAAAACAGAATCACAGACTGAGCTTTTTTGACTTCCATTCCCAGCAATGCACTAGGAAAAAACCCACCAAATTGCTTCTAAATATCTAAATAAACCACTGAATTGCATTTTATGAAGAGAATGTCAAAGCTCTTTACTTTCTGTAATATGTTAATGTGGAGATGACACAAGAAGCAATGCAAAATTTATCTTTCATTTTTGGAAAGATTGCTGTCAAGACAGAATCTGTTTATAGCTACTGAGGAATGTAAAACAAAAAAAAAAAGGAGAATGGAAGATTTGCTCAGACAGCAGGTAAAAACTTCAGAGTGAATATGTTTAAGCAGCAAAAAGGGACAAATTGGGTGCTTATCATCAGAGAATTTTACTAACAAACATCTAGAAAGTAATTTGTTGTGCAAATGGAGGGGACAATGTCTTGGAGAAGGTGAGAAAAGGCCCCTTATGGGTGCTTTTAACCACAGCTCTGAGGGGGGCAATATTTAAAACTAAATATAAGGAATCTTCAAAGTGTTAGTATTTAATCAGGCTTTACTGGGTATATCAAATGATTTTCTGCTGCCTGCCACTAGTTAAACACCAGCAGCTCCTGTTCTTCCTTCTCCTTCCCTGATAACACACGCACACGATATTTTTCATCTCAAGATGAGCCTCACACAATTCCAAAAGACAAATCTATACACCCTGCTCAGGCTCTAACAGCAGCTTAGATGGAGATGTCAAACTCTGGGATATCAGCAATAGCTGATGCAATCCTATCTCCTGCTCAGAAACACAGGAGAGGATGTGCGGGACAAAACGGGAATAAAACGTCAGGAGTAGGTAGCAAAGACCAAAAACGGTTTGAGGCTGGAAGGCAGATTAGAACAGTGAAAGAAGCTGTTATTCTACCTCTCATAAAAAATACAAAAGAACATCCTGAAGTATATTACAGAATCACAAGGGGTTCAGAAATTGGTTATGAAAATTATCAGGGTGCTGGAATAAAAATTTCATAAGAAGAGATTGAATGATTGTAGGATTGTTTACAGAGGAGATGAATACAAGGAGTTATGATGAAAATATATTAAATTTTGAGGAGTTGAAATAAAGAGCTGCTTACTCTTCATTTTGCTCTATCTAAAATCTCAAAAAGAAACATCCATAAAATTCTCCAGATTGTAAATGTCATTAATGGAAGTGCTGCTTCTTGAAATAGGTAAACCAGTCATGGTTTACTACTGCTGAACTGTGGTATTGAGGATATATGAAAATAAACATTAAATATTGGTAAACTATACCAATGATAATTACAGCAATAATTGCTCTGTTTTATCTCAGAAAAGCATTGTTTTCCCAAGAAATAAACCTAAATTTGCATCCCTGTCTAACACTCGAAATGCAGCTCACAGTTATCCCCATTACAGTGGATTTCAGGGGTATCCCGGCACAAAATTCACAATGGTTACCTGTGGCCAGGCAAACATATTGGACAAATTAAAATGTCATTTGGTTTTTGCTTTTCCCTTCTGCTATTACCAGTGTGTGAAACAATCCCAGCCAAGTTCAGCATCAGGTTGCTCTGCCACACTACCCTGCCTGCCTCTTGAAGCAGTCTCTTCTTTTGCAACACTTTTTATTACTGCAGGGTTCTCACAAGGGAAGAAAATTATATTAATTTCATCTTCATAGTCTTCCTCTGATTACACTCAAAGAACAAATCACCAGAAAAAAATTTGTTCAGGTATTCAAAATGAAAATGAATTTAAAAATGCAGATCCATAGGACTCCTTTTTGTTTCAGAAAAACCACCTTTCATGGGATGAAAGTCCTTTCTAAGCTCCTGTTTCTCACACTAGCTATCAAAGTGTCCCAGTGCTTTGTCTTCTCTACTTGTGCCATATTTATATTGTCCAGTTAAGGAACATTAAATCAAAATCAGATTAACTGATAACAGGAGCACCAGTAACCCTTTAAGTGTGCACATTCACAATAGCAAATGCAATAGTGAAATCCAGATTTGTTTCCTAACACCTTGATATTCAAACTTTGGGTAGTCCAATTGCTATGGGCTTGTTTGTGGTGATGCCTTAGGTTTGAACTTTTCTATTTCCCAAACCTTGCAGTGCCCAGTGTGTAACTCTGGAGGTTCCTGTTCCCTGTTCAGTGCTGCTCTCTGTGCTGGGCACACACAGCAAAGCCTCTCCGGGGCTGCTCTCCAAGGACACCCAGCCCAAACTGGGCCCAAAAAGCATCAACCAAAGAGCCTCTGAGGGGGGCAAGCTGAGGGCAATTCCATCATTAACTGCAGCTTTAATTGGAGAATGAACCCTGAAATGCAAATGAACCAAACCTATAAAAGTGGGAAGAACTCGTGGCCTCTCAGGGTCCATCTCGGGGCCCACCTGGGCAGCACCTCTGGCTCCCCAGGGGTACCTTTGAAGGCCTTTCCAATAAATCCCCACCTTTATTCCCTCACTCCTGTCCAGTCTCTGTTTCTAGGAGGCCTCTTAAGGCATCACTGGCCTCAAATAAATTTATTTGGTTGAGCAAATTTCATTCAAGCTGTCACCCAGATGAGACCCTGGCCTTGGCACCTCAGTTTGAGGAAGCCACGCACCAGGCAGGAGCAATAAGTGATGTAATCATCCATTGGTGGTGTGGAATCAAGCCCTGCAGCTCTCTCCAGAGCAATCCATTATATTGCCGTGATGAAATTACACTCATCTACAAGTTTATGGAATAATTAATGACATCAATCAATAAGTGCAGGAGTTTAACACTCAGGAAGGCTTGTGGATAAATGGCCAGAAACAGCAATCTGGGTAATTAATGACAAACAAGATGATCATTACAGAGGAACTATTTTAAAATTACAGCACTATAGTGTCTAAAATAATTTTTGTAAAAGATCCAGTTAAAAAGTGATCAAAGCTGCACTAAAGCTCAAACTGAATTTTCAAGAGCACAAACCCAATTTGGAAATAGTGTTTCTCTTAAGAACAAAATCACTGGGATTGGCAGGGGTTTTCACTTTCATTTAGTAATTTTAACCTCTGCAACTGAAGGATTTGGCTAAATCTTTGAGAAAGAACAAGAACTATTTCAGAGGAAGAAGCACCTCAGAAGTCCAGTTGCTATTTCACTTTGAGAAGCTCCTTCATCACAGCAAATCTTCAATTCTTCAAATAAGTATGAGATGAAGCATTAGGGAAGATTATCCTTCATGAACTTCTAGAACATAAATACAGAATTGGAAGAGCTGGACAGTGAGCAAAGAGCATCTAAAGCCCAGCAGAAAAGATTTTCATGGAGTTTCATGGCTGTGCTGAAATCCTCCTGAAGGACAATTTGAGTTAACTCACCTCAGGCCATCATTGTCACCATGCACAGTTTTACTGCCAGGCCCATAGTTTGATGCTTTGCTATGAACCTCAGCCCATGCAGTAATGCAACATGGAAAAGGGGTTCTGACTGGGAAGAAAAATGAGAAATGACAAGGATATTTATGAGAAAACTCGGTGAGTTTTTAATGATAAACTGTGGACATCTGGACAGTGTGCATTGAACTAAATTGAACTCAGGGGTCAGTAAGAGTAATCCTGATAAAAGCATTACAGAGACCTCACTGATTGGTTTCTATAAAACTGGTTTGGTTTTGTTTTTTTTTAATACAGCCTGAGATTAATCAGATCTTCATTACATCTTTTAATGCAAGGTTGTAGCTAAACACCAGGTGGGCAGATGCAGCAGTGAGGGGTGGGATCCAAGCTCCTCCAGCCTCAAAGCTGATTCCATCCTGCTCCATGGATTTGCTCTGGTCAGACCTTCACCCCTGTATTTTATTTTCTGAGATCACCCTTTCACTTTTACAATGTACTCACAATGACACAGCATCAAACATTAGAGATTATTTATGTTTTGGAAACAAAGCAAGACTAAAAAATTTCACCAGAGCTTGCACAGCAGCACCTTTAGAATAGAAGTCATTTGATAGTTTAAAAAAAAAAAAAAATAAAGATAAAGAAAACAGTTGGAGTGTGAGAGGAAAAAAAAAATGCAGCTTTGCAATGTGCAGCATGCCTAATTACACTAATTATGTAATGCAAATATAAATTAGGAAAATAGGTGTGTAAATAGCAAAATTTTTTCCAACAATGTAGCAAGCATTTGTTTGTAGTTTCAAGGGACTGGTTTCTAGGAATGAGCAAATCTTTTGGGATTTGGTTTTTCTTTTAGTGATGTCGATTTCTTCAATGCTCTCCAGTCCCTGATGGAAAACCACCCAGCAGATGTGGAACCACGGTTTGCACTGCACTGAATATTTATACACTGGTATTCAATACCTGAAATACAATATTTAAAGTCAAAGAAAAGTTGGGGAGGATTTTTTTTCCCCCTCTCCCTGTTCTTCTGTAGCTGGAATGTGAAACTTTTGCAGTGGGAGCTGCAGCCCAGGGGCTCTGTACTAGAACTAAAACACCAAAACAGAAGCATCTGGTTTTCCCCAGTTTTCTGGTCAGATCAAATAATTTTGGTTTGAAATAAATGTGGGGATTTGTAGCCAAAAAGTTACATCATGGGCATGTAATCTGATTTCTCACAACACCTGAACACCAGATCTAAAACAAGTGCACAGCAATGCAGAATGAACAATTCTTACAAATTATTTCTCTTGAGTGACCACATTAAAAAAAAAAGTGTTAATAAACCAAAAACTTGTACTACTAATATTTGATAAGTAACTTTAGGTGCAAACCATGAACAGAAAATACCTTTCCACACTGATATTTAATAATACTTAAAACAGTATTTATAACAGGCTGGAAAACAATACCATATAAACAAGGTGTGTTTAATCATATGCAATAGAAAAGTCAAAGAAATTTCTCTTTTAAAGAAAACTGTGTCTCAGTGAGTTGGAAATCCTCCTGTAAGCCTAGAACTTAAAATATTTCAACAATTTTGCAGCTTTCACTTCTTGCTGTGCCTGAGCAAGAATTGTCTGCTAAATGTCTTGGAAAGAACTGAAAATTATGAGGTGACTTTTGTATGCACCACTTATTGAGCCTCATCTTAATGAACTCAAAAGAAAATTTTTATTTTACTTTTTTATTTAGCATAAGTTGTTTTTCTTTTCCCTTTCACCCAAGCTTAGAAGTACCAAAAGAGCCCTGCTGTATTATTAAAGTTCTACCTAATATTACCTTTTCCTTTATTAAAACAAATAAATTTTCTTAAATGAAAAGTGCTTAGCACCAGCAGATATTAAAATTCTCTAAATATATGAAAATAAGGAACAAACTCACCTTCAACTGCTCTTTTTTTCCTTATTTTCACTTCAATACAACCTCCTCTAAATACATGCAACAAATTTAAATACATTACAGAAGGATCATTGATGCAGAAGGACTCATTTGTAAAATATAGTTTCACTGGGAGGAGCCCCACTAATTGGCAATTAAGTCAGGTCATTATCTATATATCGAGAGCAAACAGACAGCTTTTTGGGTTTTTATTTAGGGGAGGGGCTTTTCAGCTGCCTGTGAAAGAAGGTGTTTGGGGTAAGTAGAAAAGCAGTAGCTTTGTTTAAGGCTTTTGTAAAACTGAAATATTGTCCCTGACCAAAGGGAAAAAAAAAAAGTAATATTTATAGTTGCTAGGTAATGCTGGCTTTTCAGGTTTTTTCAGACTTAGGTGTTTGTTCATAATTTTTTAAAATTTTATGCTAAGTAATGAGAGGTGACATGAGGGAATAGCTGTGATGCAAATGGTTTGTTAAGGTGTTTAATAATTAGTGGGCTTTTATTTATATGCTACTCCTTGCTTTATTTTATTTGTTAGTTGTATCATCTCCTTCCTACCTAAATGCCCTGTAGATTACCTGAATTAATTCTGGTCTCTACTGCATCTCGCAGTAACCTGTGAACAATTAAATAGCTTGTAATTCCTGATTTCAGTGCTCCACAACTTGGATATTCAATGTCTTAAGTCCTGAGTATCAGGGCTGGAAGTGACAAAGATATTAATGATAAAACCAACACCTCTGGATGCCTGCAGGGCATGAAAGGGGATAAAGCTTGTGTGAGACATTTCCAGCTGGTGTTCAGTTCTTTAGGAACTCCCAGGTTTTTACATAAAGACCTTGGGAGATAGAGAATGAAGAAAATAGGTGTCCTGACATTTGTATCCTTAGCTTTTTCCTGAATAAGATGAATAATAATTTAGTAATATTTTTTCCCTTTTCTGTTGATCATAATGTCCTTGTGTGGCTGCTGTAGTAGAGAAATGAGTATTTGTTCCTGTCATTGCATCCAAATTTAGAAATGATGCCTCTAATCTGTGAAGGCAAAACCTGCTGCACCTTTTCTCATCTCCTCTTCAGAAGCTAAAAGAAAAGCTGCAAAATAACTTTTCCTCATGGGCAGAAGTGAAAATACTGAACCCCAAGTAGTTTTAAATCAAAAAGTTTATTTTTCATCTACCTGACCTGCTCCAGGTCCCTTCCTCCACCCCCTTGGTACGTGTGTGTTCCTTCCTTGAACATCTCAGGGGGCATCCAAGTGAAATTAGACAGATGCATTTTGCTAATCTGAATTTTAAAAACGTTTTAAAGCATTTCCTTCTCCAGGGGTGAGGAAAGCTGTTCAGACAGTCCTGGTTTACTTTTTGGGAATGCAAATGGCACTGAGCTCCATAGCTACACTTCTATTCAAGCCACCTCCCTGCATGGTTTAAGACTCTGTTATGAACTTGGGTATGCATTGCACTGTCTAACTTCTGAGAAAATTCCCCTAAACAACAGACTGGGGAACAAATTGAGCAGAATTTGGAGAAATGTAGATTTTTTTTTTTTTTCTTCAAGGTTCAGTTGAACAGCACTCAACACATTGGTGGTAATAATTAAACTAATCAGTATCCTCAAATTTAGCTTAAAAATTCACATTCCACTCTGACTGAAAAAGATAAATGTATCAGAAAATTTGTAAAGAACTTGGTTGGTAACTTGTATGAGATGAAATCTTGGTTTTCCTCAATATAAATTAGAGTTATGGAAAAGGAGAAATAGGTTTCCTGCTTGATGGCTCGAGGTGGTGAACTTGGGAGTGTCCTGACCCTTACATGAGATCCAATACTGATGTGTGTTGGAGGAGCCTGAGCCTGTACAAAGCAAAACACAGCACCTGGAAATACTCTCTTATCAAATTTATGTGGAGCTTTGAGGGAAAAAATACCAATTTTCTGATCTGGTGCTCAGGTGTGCTGAGGGTAATTCAACTTTAGGCTCCTGGGCACAACTGTGAGTCCCCCAGGTTAAAGGCAAGTGGGTGAGTAACAGGGGACTGCAAAATTCAGTTTTGTGTGGAATCCAGCCCCTGTTCCCAAGCCCTTTACACTCATGTGTGTATTCTGCCAAGAGTTGGGAAGAGCTGACCCATCTTCTGCTTAAACAAACATTTATATTCCAGGCTGTATTATTTGCTCATAATCCTGCTGTTCATGTTTGTCTTAAAACTATGTTAGGAATTGAATACCGAGGTGGAAGTAAGGTTATTTATTATCAAGGCTTTAATTGGTCACTAATTCATCTGAACACACAGAATGGTGTATTCCCTGTGGATTACTGGCTTGTTGAACAGCAAGAAGAACTTTTTTTTTTTAATTTCCAGAGCACTTTGAATCCTTCAGGCAAATCTCCATGTGAAGTGACTGATGGGATTGCAGGCAAAATTGGCCACCTTTGCTCTGGGATCTTCCTGATTTTTGCCTCTTCATGGTGGTGAGAGCCCTTCCTTGTTTGCCTGTCAGCACATCCCCAAAACAAGACTCAGGTGGCTACATGTTCTTAGAAGAAGGGGCAGAGGGTGGGCAGACAAATAGCTTGGAGAAAGAGGCTGTCACTGCTTGGGATTACACAGCAGACCATGTGCTAGACAGTTTCCCTGGACCTGAGGCTCACTAACAGATCATGTCCAGTTTCTCTTCCTCTGCTGCTGGTCCATAGGAGAAACAGGTTGGATTTATGCTGGCAATCTTTTCTTTATAAATAAAATATTTGCCCTAAAATTCTTGACATTCCTGCAAACCTTGAGCTGGGGGAGCGGGGGGGTTGGTATTTCTCTTTCTGTGCTTGTTTTGATTCCTCCCTCCCATTCTGCACCTGATGACTTCAAACTTCAGCACCAATCCCACAGCACTGCCCATCCAGCTGTGGGCTGTCCTAAACATCTGCCTGACCTTGCTGCCACGTGCAGGCTGCTGTGCCACGAGCACTGGGAAGGACAAAGGGGATTTTTTGGATCCTCCATCACTTCACGTTCTGTCTGGGTTTCCGCACAGAGAACTTTTAAAATATCTCACGTACCTGGCAGGTCTTTGTTGTGCAGCTCTGAGCAAAGACTTGGGCCTGAGAGGTCCCAAGATCTCAGCTGCCTGCTTGCTGTGCTCCTGGAGAACAAGATGTATTTTGTGTGGAGAATAATGCTCTGACCCTCCTTGACCCGGCCAGAACATCGTGGGCAGCGTGCCGAGTGCGCATTCCCACGATGCACATGTTTATTAAAATATTCTTCAGCCTCACAGCTCTTGGTGACATTTATCACTCTGCAGGTCATGGCCACAATTTCTTCAGGAGAGGGAAGTGTGAGATTACTGCTAAGGCTTTTGGGAAGTCCTCCACAGTTTTAGTGAGAAGGGTATTTACTGAGCTGCTGCTGACACAACAGCTGTCAGCTGTAACACCAAGAGATGTTTTCAGGCATAACAAACTTGTCTGCATTGTCTGAAAGACCACCTAGATTTTTTTTTATCTCCCCACAGTTGCAAAGTTTTGGGTGAATCATGCACGGCGGTGGGGGGGGGGATGGTTTCCACTGCACACCCATGAATGAAAACTGTCAAGGATGCTCTTAAAATTCTCAGTCAGTACTTTTTTAACAGAGAGCACCCCCTGTATCTTCACAAGAGACCTGCTTTCCATCACTTTCTCCTTGTTTGTGACAGTCATATCAATACAGACTGGCTTGGGTTGGAAGGGACCTCAAAGACCATCCAGACCATGCAGGGACAATTTCCACCATCCCAGGCTACTCCAAGCCCCATCCAACCTGGCCTTGGACACTGCCAGGGATCCAGGGGCAGCCACAGCTTCTCTGGGTACCCTGTGCCAAGGCCTCCCCACCCTTACAGGGAAGAATTTCTTCCTAAGATGCAGCAGTGCTCTACCACAACCTTTCTGAAGGATGTTACTGTCTGGATTTACACCACAAAATGACAGGAGATCTCTCAGTGCTTCAATACTGAAGCATTTTTGCAGCCACTTTGCAGTGCATCTTAGAGAGAATGGGCCCCTGTCAGGATGCTCAGGATGATCCAGCACAAGTTTTTTCTCCTGGAACTTCAGTTCTAATGTTGGGTTGTTCCAAAATTCCAGAATTCACAATTATGAGTCTACAATTAAATTACTGACAAATAAGGAAAGATAAAGTGAGGGTCCTAGGGTCAGAACATAAATTAAAAGAATTCCACATTTTTATCTCTTAATATTGTGCCACTAAAATTAAGACTTTTAAAAATATTGTTTGTTTTTAATAAGAAAGGCTGGCAACAACATTGTCCTCTTTGTCCCAAATCTTCATTCACATGTGTTTTGAGGATTTGTTTTTTGGGGTTTTTTTCCCCAAATTATGAAGAGCTGAGTGATTATTTTCCTTGCACCCTCTGGTGGCCACAGCTTCCCCTCTGGTCAGTGAAGAGCAGCCTGGCAAAAGCTGGTGTTACTGTGTCCCTGCTGTCCTTCCTACGGCCATAAACACTCCAGGGAGCTCTTGGATCAGAGCTAGGGTCAAGGGGGAAAAGAAATTCAAGATTACATCCACAGGATTAAATTCCATATGACTCTATCTCCTTTTGAAATATATTTGGGAAGCCTGTGAATCACAATAAAGGGCCTGAAATATAATCAAGATGTACCTTCTTCCTCCAGGGACAGCACAATTTTATGAAGACTGGGAATGAAGGTTGCATCAACTTCTGATTTTGGTTGTACAGCCTTCACTCAGGACATTTCTCCTGGCTCCAGTTAGATGTATTTTTTTCTTTGCTTTTAGAAAAAAATACAATTCATTTGCACTTTTAAACACTGCACATACATGCTAAGGGGAATTTGTTGGGTGTGAATCTCAGCTGTAAGTTGCTGTGCCAATCCCTTAAGGATGAATAAACATATCCAGTTTTTATCTAATGTTTAGGTGAAATGTTTTTACTTTCTGGGAGTGACAGTCTGGAATGGCTCTGTACATCACTCAGCACTTAAACTTTCTCTATGATCAGCTGCAAGTGCTGATAGTTGAATATTGTGCTAGAGCTGGGGAGGGTTAAAAGTCAGTTTTGCCTTTGCAAGACAGGGTTCAGCAGGGCTTAACTTAATCTGTTATTCAGAGGGATTTAGTAGCCCTGGCTGGACCCTGCTGCAGCTGAGCAATCTGGGTGCCTGAGTTGTTTTTGTTTTCAACAACCACTGCCAGGGCTGGTGATGGCTCTCAGGGGCTCTGGGTGCAGATTTCCATCCATGCCCACCCCAGACCAGCATCACCCTGGCCTTGGCTTCTCCTCACCGGTTATGAATTCTGTTGATACAAAACTGGGGAGTGGCTGAGACCTCAGAGGGTTGTGAGGCCCTTCAGAGGGACCTTGCCAGGTTGGAGAGAGGGGCAGAGAGGAACATCCCAAAATTCAGTTCTCCAGGCTGAGCCCCCAGCTCCCTCAGCTGCTCCTGGTTCTCCAGACCCTTCCCCAGCTCCATTCCCTTCTCTGGACACTCTCCAACTCCTTGATTTCTTCTTGTTGTGAGAGACCCAAACCTGAACACCTGAAACTCTCTGGCTTCCCTTGCAACGAAAGGTTACACATCTGCCTTTATAGCTCCCAGTTCTGGTCTATTCCTGGATTCCTGATAGAATTTCTACCAGGCACAGCAGATGTCAATGTTTATTTCACTCCAAGCAGAGAAATTCTTGATTTGCTCCTCTATGAACATCTTAGAAATAGATAAGTTTAATGCCCACACTAAGGGAACAGGAAAACTTGAAAGTTAAAAACATCTGGAGTTTCTGTGTTATTGCAATAAAAATGCAGCGAGCTGTGAATTTCTTTTCACATGTGTGGGGGTATTTCTACTGTTCAGTTCTCAGCTTTATTTTGCCAGAATAAAATGTTCAGAATTTTCCTTCCATAAGAAGAGCTGGGCATTGTCAGCAGGAGAAACCTGATGAGTCCAGAGGAGGCCACCACGTTGATCAGAGGGTTGGAGCACCTCTCCTGTGAGAAAAGGCTGCAAGAATTGGGATTGTTCAGCCTGGAGAAGAGAAGGTTCTGAGGTGGCTTAATTGTGGCCTTCCAGTGCCTGAAAGTATCCTTCAAGAAAGATAGAGAGGAACATTTTACAAGAGTCTGGAGTGACAGGAGAAGGAGAAAAGGCTTCACGCTGACAGAGGGCAGGGTTAGATGGGATATTGGGAAGGAATTCTTCCCGGTGAGGCCCTGGCACAGGGTGCCCAGAGAAGCTGTGGCTGCCTCTGGATTCCTGGCAGTGCCCAAGGCCAGGCTGGACAGGGCTTGGAGCAACCTGGGATAGTGGGATGCGTCCTTGCCATGGCAGGAGTTGGAACAAAATGGTCTTTAATGGTCCCTCCCAACCCAAACCATTCCATGGTGTTTCTGGTGGGGGTTTTTAGCATCACACTCTAACTGTGAATTCCATAGAAATGCTCATGGGCACATCTGCATCTGCTGATGGACTCACTGTCCTGGGAAGGAGGAAAACACTGATGAGATGCATCTGCTGAGAGGGAGAATGTGGAGATTCCCCCTGGCAGGGCTAACACGACAAGAGATTGTCCTTTCCCCTAAACACCCCACAGAAAATTTTATCTACTCCCAACATTTTCCATTCCAACCCCAAACCCTCTTTCTCCCTGCATTCCCTAACAAGTTCCACACACCAGTAGGCAATAACTCCTCTTATCACAGTGGAGAAAGGGCTTTTTTGGTTGGCTAGCTGTGCTGGATTTCACAAGGTCAGTGGTTTAATCCCACTCCTTATCCCAGTCACTAAAGTCTGCTCTTCCCCAGCTCAGTGGGAGCCTCCACCTGGCATCCTTCCCCCATCCTTGCAGGGCCTTTTAGTTTGAGTCCCCTCTGCTCAGTGCACAAAACAGGCTATGAGCCAATAGCTATTCATTAAAGGACACGCTTTTTTCCGAGTGCGAGCTGTAAACACTGTCAAAAACAATTTCCTAATGCACATTCAGATGTGGGTGGAATAAAGGTTTCCTGGGCAAATCTTAATGTTTCTTATTATTGATATGGTTTTTTATCTATAGCCCCCATTGTACATGAACATTTTCTCTTTCTGCTCAGACACATTAGCAGGTCATTCAGGGCTCCTTGTTATGATTTCTTTACCTTTTTCATAAATGCCAGCAATCTTTTCTTATTTCAAAAGCTTTAGTTATCTCTCAGGGAGGGGAGGGGTGGTGTTTCTTGGAGCAGGAAAGAACCTGAAAGCCTATTGATGGAGAGGTATTCAAAGGTTTTATTTTTAAAAGGTGAATAATCTGATATATATGCCTGAGTCATAAGAACAGAATTAGCTTGTAATTCAGTGCTAGTTTTTCATTAGTTTCAGCAATATAGTTTGATTCTAAGAAAGAAAGGGGGGAAAAAAAGCCATTCCTGTTGCTTGAACGACTTTATCATGGAGCCAGCAGGGTTTTCTCACAATTTGTTTGTCAAGAGAAAAAGAAAAACAACACAAAAAAACCAACAGAAAAACCTGACAATTCTTTTCCCCACCAGCCAAAAACCATGCAAATTTATTAACAAGCCACAGGATCAATACAACTGTAAATATTTGACAAACAGCTGTGTTCCATTAGACCAGCCAGAACACCTTCCAGCTTTTCCTGTTTTCAGACTTGTGTCCTCTGGTTTTTGCTCAAATTGTTGTGGCTATTTTCCCCTGTCCTCCTGTAAATGTGTATCCAGGGAGGCAATAAGTTCCCCAGCTCTCAGCAGTGGTGATGTATTTAACAACTCTGAGCACAAAAGTGATTTAGACTTCACCTGTTGGGTCCTTTACACAAATACTCATTTGTGAGACCTCCCAATAGGGAGAAACATGCCTAAACCTTCAATTGGTGAGATTTATTTATTTTTCACTGTTTATGCAGCTAAGCAAGTGGAGATGGAGCAGCTGCTTGCTGGTAAAGCCAAACTTTTGTTCCCAGCCATGATAAATGGGACACTTAACCTTTCAGGATAAATGTGCTCCACTCTTGACAGTCTCCCTTGGAAGAGGGCTTCTGGTTTCTTTTATTTGAAGCTGATTGAAGAAACATCAGCACACAAAGAGCAATTTTACCCTCTCCAGTGAAAATTACTTGGCTGGTCTTGATGTCAGAGCAGAGACCATGGGATGCATCAGGCTGGGAATCACTGATGCAGCCTCCTGCCCAAAGTAGAACCAACACTGAACTTGGACCAGGCTCTTCAGGGCTTTTTCTTATGTGGTCTTGAGAGCCTTCAAGGACAGAGACTGTGCAATAAAAAACAAGCCCTTTTGCATTAATTCATGATGGCAAGTACCATAAAATGGATGTTACTAGCCTGTATTAGCATATTAAAAAGGCCCCAAGGTCATACAAGTGCATGTTTCACTGCCACCGACTTTTAAACCACTGAGTCAGTGATAATGAGAAATGTAAATGGTTGTTATTTTCCTTCTTAAAGGTTTTTTGGTCAAATATTTAAATGGGATTAAAATGCCTGAATTCCCGAAAAGAAATCATTTGTTGTTTTTGCTCAGCAGAGTGTTAATACATTCATTTCTCTTCTGCTAACATTTCTGTGAGGAAGTGCTTGAATCAAAGGTAAATGTTTTCTCAATAAATCATGATGGGTGATGCCTGAACTGGGGAATAAATATTCAATACCAATTCAGTACAAGAATATCTGTGCAGCCTGCTCTAGGTGACCCTGCCTTGGCAGAGGGGTTGCCTTAGATGATCTTCAGAGTCCCTTCCAACCCCAACTATTCTGTGAATATATTTTTGAATTTTGGAAGAAGGAGATGGACTTGTTCATTAATTTAATTTTGCTTCCAACAAGGTTTATAAATAGAAACCTCGTTAGACAAATGAGCTGGTATAAGGAGCTTTAGCAATATTGGAAAATGTCAGTGTGAGATCCTTGATTAGATGGCAAAAGGATCATTAAGTACAGTTACAGTATAATTCTAAAAAACCTCATTGCCACCCTACATGAATTCTTTCTGCATGAACTGAGGAGATTATTCCATATCCCCAAAGGGGATTGGGTTTTTCATTGAGGGCTTTTTGCATATGTCTACAGGATCTTGCACAGCAGTTTTCATCTCTGCCATTTCTTTAGGCTTTGAGCTGCTCTCATCAGCAGTGCAAGGTCACCTTCTCCAACCTGCTTTTCCCAGAGGGCAGGAAACACAATGGTTTGATATAAAGCTGGAAAAATCATCCCAGGGTATTCAGCCCTGCCATCCATTCTTGTGATGAAACCATGGCATATAACCATGTCCATAAACAGAGAAATCTGCCTCCTGATCTGCAAAAACAGGTAAGGTTCGTGTCCCAGCTGTTCTTCCAACAAATTGTTTGCAGTCTTACTCATTAAACTGCCACAAAGGCTTTTAAACTTGCTCTGGATGAGTTGGCCCAGAAATTATTTTATCTACTGTTGTGCTTTCCCTTTAACTTCATCTCTTTATTCCTGGTATTTTTCACTGAAGTGACATGTGTCATGTACTGAAAAGTAGAACTTTTTGGCTCTCAGAAATTCTTTTACAGCCTCAAATCTAATGCAGAGAGTGGGTTTTTCAAGCTTGGTGGGATGAATTGCCCTGTGAGCATCCTCATATTCTGCTGATCTTACTGGTGCTGGAAGAATCTTAGGTTGTTCAGATAAGCTCAGCATGGATGGAAATATATAAAGGCAAGTGAAAGACCCTTGCCCTCAACAAACCAGCTCCTCTGGCTGCTTGTTTCAGGTAATTCATTCTTTCCTGAATGCACAATACATCGAGCAGTGTTCAGTGCTTCACATCAGGTCTCATCATGAAGCTGCAAATCTGCATTTTCTGAGGGTATTTCTACCATTTCTTACTTTTATTGTGGTGTGACTTGCTAGGAATAAACACCAGCTCTTCATCCCTTGGCCTGCACACTCAGAAGCACCTTTCAAGACTTTATGTGCCTTTTCATGTCCTCCTCAGCACAGAAAGACATTCAGGTGTTCCATGATGAGGAGAGAGCTCACAGGCAGCTCTCCTTAAGTTACAGCAGCTGTGGGGTTGCTCTAAATACCACCTTCCAGTGGTGCAGCTTCAGAGTTAAAAAATATTCAGTGTCCCCTTTCCTCTATGCCTGGGGGGGGGTCCTGAGCACCTAAAATTTAATTTAATAAATACAGAAGTCCATGCTGAGCCCCAGTGTGCACACAGACATTGCAATTTGGGAATGCACAAAAAGCAAAGGCCTGGATATGCTTAAAGTATTCCTCATGTGTTGGAGTGAAAGTTCCTCTGGACCCAGGCCCAGAGGAAAGTCAAAGCACAGGGGTTGAATTAAAACCTTTGGATAAGCTGAGATACATGGAGTCACACCAAAGTGAAATAGAAATATAGATTTTTAAGTTTTAGTAGAAATATATGCTAAGTGCTTCAAACATTAAAAAAACTGCAGCAAAGTGACCTTAAACATAGATTTTTACTGCAGCAGAGTTACCTTTTCACAGAATTTCTTTACTTTAGGCAAAACATAGATGGAACTATACTGTTCCCATTTTTTAAACAGAGTGTTCATATAAACAATAAGAGCTGATAGAAACTCTATACACAAATCTGTGTAATGCCTGTGTAATACTTGTGTAAGATTTATGACTGTTAGAATTAGACCAGGATAGGTTAAGAAAATAAAAACTAGACTTGTGTGTCAATTGTATTGGTCAATTAAAAAATATAACCTACACTTCTGTAAGTTGATAGAAGAAGGAGAAGAAGAAGAAGAGGGAGGAGAAGGAGAAGGAGGACAAGGAGAAGGGGAAGAGGAAAAAGAAGAAGGATAAGGGGAAGAGGAAGAAGAAGAAGAAGAAGAAGAAGAAGAGGAAGAAGAAGAAGAAGAAGAAGAAGAAGGGGAAGAGGCTGTTTTCTGCTGTTTGCCTGCTGCTGCTGCTTGGCCTTATCGTGTAACCCCTTCAAGCTCTACCTTTGGAGAACTACGGGACTGTGAAATAAAGGACTCCAGCCGAACAGCAGCCTCCTCTGCTCTTTCACCCTGGTTGGAAAGGAAGGGTATCCTGTCAAAAGCTCAACACTCATGCATTGTCATAGAATCACAGAATAGTTTTGGTTGGAAGGGACCTGAAAGAAATCAAATTTCAGCCCCCTGCCACGAACTGGAACACCTTTCACTACACCACCTTGCACCATTCAAAGGAACAACTTGTTTAGAAGCAGGACTGTAAAGTAAGGAGAATAATGGTGTCCCAGAAGGACAGAGAAAAGATGGGATAACTGCAGGAAAGAACAAGTCTGGCTCAAGATCATGGTAAGTTCTGTATCAGCTGTCACAGTGCAGGATGGGGACACTCAGAATCAGAGGCCATTTTCATACATGTTTCTTAGCAATGTAAGAACAGGGCTTTTATTAGGAAATAATAATTTTATTTTACTTAGAGGAAGGTGGTTGTTCTTTCTTCCGGCATTACTCAAAGAAAGAAGTCAATGTAAACTAGAAACTCTCCTGCTAATTAATCTCCCTTCATGAGAGAGGTGAGAAAAATTAAAAAGACAATGTAAACACACAGATTTAAGGTGCATTGATATCAAGGGGTTTGGGTGATGCTTTTGTGTTGATCAGAAGCAGTGTTTAAATAACAAAGCTGCTCGTTGGACTGAACTTTCAAGTGACAGGAACAGGTAGATCTGCTCAAGAAAACAACTGGTTCTACAAAAGCTCCCTCTGGTGCAAAATCCTTCATTCCTTTGGTGCCACTACTCAGGTATTTACACTCAATAAACTGAGTGTAAAGGAATATTGCATTCTTGATATTCAGGCATATTGCATTCTTGATGCAATTGAGCACAGCAGTGAATGGGAAGGGATACTGGTGTTAAGCAAAACAGGCCAATTCATCTTCTGACACAAAATGTGTCAGCAGGGGAGTGATGAGCTGCATTTGAGAGAAGACTTGACTGCTTTTATTTTCCTGCTTTGTGCACTGTGATAGTTTGGGTGTCACTATTCCATTTATATCAGGGTGCAGGCCAGGGATGTGCTGCCCCTAGAAAATCAACCTCAGGGGGTGAGCACTGGCCAGCTCACACAGCAGAGATGAGAAAGGTGGGGAATAATCTTAGGAAATGTGAAAAACACTGTGAAAAATAACAGCTGATTGTGTTAAGGGCATGTGCAGTGGAAGGCTGAATGTGCTCAGGTCAAAAACACAGGGAGAAATGCAGCTTCAAAACTTAGAAGTAGAGAACTTCATTAGCTTTTAACATACATGTGATTGTTTCACCCAAAGATTTAAAAGAACACACAATTAACACCCAGACTATTCCCCCATATATGATCACTGAATTTGTTTTTCACAAAATCACGTGAAACTTTGTGAGAGGACTGGATAAACAATTTATTTCATAGTAATTACAGTGCCAAAGTCCCCTTGATGGGAAGGGGTGACACACATCCTTTGATTTTTCCAGTCAGAGTGCTGACCACCAGATGTTTGCCCAAGTGACTGTGGTATCAGAACCAATATGCTGGTTTAATAAACCATATAATAAATAAACAAAATAACCCAAATAATAAATGTTCTCTAATAAACACATCATAAATCCAGGGGGTTTTTTACTCTTCAGTTCTTCCACTGCACTGCTGTGTTGTAGGGACCCACAGGCAGGCTGGTGAGGAAGACAGGTTTTTCTACTAATTTAGACATTGAGGGGCTGGAGTGAGTCCAGGGAAGGGACTGGAGCTGGGGAAGGGTCTGGAGCACCAGGAGAGGCTGAGGGAGCTGGGAAAGGGGCTCAGCCTGGAGCAAAGGAGGCTCAGGGGGGACCTTGTGGCTCTGCACAGCTCCCTGACAGGAGGGGGCAGCCGGGGGCATTCGGGCTCTGCTGCCAGGGAACAGGGACAGGAGGAGAGGGAACGGCCTCAGGCTGGGCCAGGGGAGGTTTAGAGTGGGGTATTGGGGAAAAATTCATCACTGAAAGGGTTGTCAATCCCTGGTACAGTCTGCTGAAGGCAGAGTCCCCATCCCTGGAGGGATTTAAATGCCATGTGGATGTAGCACTTGGGAATATGGGTCAGTGGTGGCCTTGGCAGTGCTGGGGGAATGGTTGGGCTCAACCCATTCAAAGGTCCTTTCCAACTTGAATGATTCCATGAATTATCCATTCTCTTATTCAAGGCAGCCTGTTACCTTCTTCTGTTCCATCTTAGTGAAATCAGCAACTCCTTTACAACCCTTATCTGTTTTTCAGCTTAATGTTGACTGTCTAATTCAAGTCACAATTTCCCTTAATTAAACTTTTAACAATATTCTGCCTTCAGAAAAAAATTAATAATAATCAATGTGTCAAAACTACTTGTATTTATTACTAGAGATGTATCATGGTCCTCAAAATGCTATAAACATATCATAAATCTCTTGGCCCAAAATGAGTCTTTAGTTGCTGCCACCTCCAAACCCTTCACAGAAAATAAGAGAAAAAGTGCAACATCGGGAACATCAGAAACTGTCTTTGGAAAACTGGAGCCCTTCAAGATAAGGGGAAAATGCAAAGGCTGCTGTGAGATGCATCCCCAAGAGAGAAGGGGAAGCCTTGATGGACCTCTTACACCCAGAAGTGTGTGACTATAAAAGTATGAAATTATACAGAGGAAAATATTTCACACTCGTGGGTGAATCCTCTCAACCTGAAATTGCTCAAACAATCATCTCAATGAGGAATGAGCTTATTTCATGTATAAATTCATCACAAGAGGATGATCTTTTCCTCTCTGTCAGCTTCACCCATTTTCCAGACATGGTGCTGACTGGTATGGAAATTTTCTTGACAAGAATTCATGATGGTATCAGAAGTTTCAGGAGACCTCAGCTTGAGAGGAGCTATGGAGATGCTTCTCTGGGTGGCTCTGGATTTCCCCTATGCCCTCGAGGGCAGAGGCCTAAAGGACTCATGATTTTTATTTCATATTCCTTGTCAATGCAGACAAAAAATTGCTATTATTAGAGGCCTGAGACTTTTATGTGATTCCACAGAAGAAAGATGTCGATGAATTCTAAGTGTATCTGACTATAAATTGGTCAATACACTGCTGGAAAACTCAGCAAAGAGGGGGAAAAAATTCAGCCTCAGAAGCGTGGTATGGAATATAAGCATGCTAAAAATATTCTGTCCTGTGCTTGTATTGTTCTGACTCGATGGGAAACTGTCACAGATTTGTTTTCTTATAGATACAGAATGCCAAACTCTCAAAATATCTGCCAGCATCTTTCAGAGGCTTGTGTAATGGCGAAGTTATATTGTGTCTGACATGTTCTTCAGCTGGGAACAGTCAGAAATAGGATGGAAAATGCCTCTTCCTTGCTCTGGGTTTTGATTTCCATTAATAAAATGGAAATTTCTGCGTGTGACACACAGAAATAATAACAATCCAGAATAAAATATCTAATATTACAGCAAGCAAAAAAAAAAAAAAAAAAAAAAAAAACAACCCAGCACATTTTTCCTGCTCTTTGGTCTTGTTTTAGAAATGTGGTGGATTTTTCCAGCAGCTTTCACATTTCATTCTCTTAATCGTGGTACATGGTACAAGTTCCATATAGAATACCAAGTGTTAGAAAACTGGGGGGTAGGTTATGAAGGACTTATCCACTGGTATATTTTTTAAGACTGAGAGCTGCAGTGAAAGTGATTTTGTCAGTATGCATAAAACCTAAATAAAGATCATGCATTCTGATAGAAAAAAATATTATACAAGTAAATACATATTATTCAATTATTTTGGTTTGTTTACCCTGGTCTTTACTCCTACTCTGAACATGTTTCCTTTGGATTAAACAGAAGGAAGAAGAAAAGAGAAAAACAAGTTTTAAAACAATAATTTGGGATTCTCTTGCAATGCTTACTATATTTCTTTTTCTGTAATTGGCTCCCAAAATGAATTCAGTCAGCAGTGGCACAGTTAGGAGGAAATCAATCATTTGGTGGAATAATGGGGATAGTTTTCAAGCGGTGATGCTGTAGCACTGGCAATGGAAAAGTAATTTTTTTTCAGTAGGGAAGAAGCTGGATTTCCCCCTGTGGCTGTTGAAATTGAGCTTATAGGTAAATTTCTTTCCACAGAAGCAACCTTGCCTGTCTCCTGCTATTGAGATACCGTCTGCTGTCGTCACAGAGTGGTCACTGCTGCAGCACTGGAGTCTGCCTGCAGAATATTTATAACTGCTGCCTACTTCAGTGGCGAAAATAAATATTTTCCCAAGGACCTACTGGCTCATTATTCCTTTCTGCTACACAAAATTGTACTGCAAGAGCCCTCAAGAACACGTTTAGTGTGAGCAAACATAAGTCAGATTCAGGGGGTGATTTTTTTGAAAATGAAATGGACCCCATGGGCTTATAGTCCCTTCAGAGGGATGTGGGATCATGGAATCCCGGAATTGATTCGGTTGGAAAAGTCTTCTAAGATCATTGATCCCAGCCTTTCCCCCAGCACTGCCAAGGCCACTACTGACCCCTGTCCCCAGGTGCCACATCCACACGGCTTTTAAATCCATTGAGGAATGATGACTCCACCACTGCCCTGGGCAGCTGTGCCAGGGCTGGACCACTCTTTCCATGGACAAATTTTCCCTAATACCCAATTTAATTCTTCCCTGGCATAGTTTGGGGCTGTTTCCTCTCCTCCTGTCCCTCTTCCCTGTGAGCAGGGCCCGACCCCACCTGGCTGCCCCAACCTGTCAGGGAGTTGTGGGGAGTGCAGAAGTCCCTCCTAAGCCTTTTTTCCAGGTCGAGCCCCCAGAGCTCTCTCATGCCAACAAGTATTTGGATTTTGGACCATGTAAGTCATCATGTACAAATAAGCCCTCTGATGTTTCGGACAGACTGGCCTTGGAGCTGCTTCTTTTTCAAATTATGCATTGATCAGAAGTATTTGGTCAAACAGCTCTTCATTGCATGTTGTTCCAGAAGGAAATTTTGGTCTCTCCCTCCCTTCTTGTAACAACTTCAAGGCACATAACCTGTCATGCCCATGACCTGGTACCTGGCACAACTGACCAGCATCCCCATGGAGCGAGATTCAGCAGAAGATCCCTAATCCTGGGACATTTCTCGGAGGCTCCTGACACTGCTGGGTGCCAGGGGTAACCTGCAGGGTGGCTGCACTGGGGACAGCACAGCTGCTTGAGGCTCGCGGTGCGGGCACCGGGCGGTCTCCCGCCCGCCCCGCAGGGAGCCGGAGGAGCCGGCGGCAGCTCAGGGAGGGCGGGCGAAGCTCCGGCTCGGTTCCGCCTGGCCCACCGCTGGTCAGGCTGCGCGAAGGAGGCACGGAAGAGACACGAGGAGACTTCTTGGGGAGAAGGGCTTATTGCCGAACAGAAAAATTGCCCAAAAAGCTGCAGAAATCCTGCGGGTGTGAGGTCTTATATCCCTGCACACAGAGCGGGGAAACACCCAATAACCAATAACTATCGGTTATACCCCTGCATACAGGGTATGGAAAACACACAATAACCAACAACTATCGGTTATACCCCTGCATATGGGGCAGGGAAAAAACACCCAATAACCAATAAATATCGGTTATATCCCTGCATACAGGGCAGGGAAAATACACCATAACCAATAAATATCGGTTATACCCCTGCATCGAGGGTATGGAAAACACACAATAACCAACAACTATCGGTTATACCCCTGCATACAGGGCGGGGAAAATACACCATAACCAATAAATATCCGTTATGGGGTATAATAAGCATGGGAAGAAGGGGTCTGAGCAAATGGGAGAAGGAGTTGGGGGAGAAAGGGGTAACAGAGGCAAATTAGAGATCGAGAAACATAGAACTTTCTGGAAAAATAATCAAATATGAAGCATAAGGGGAGGAGGGAGCAGGAACCAATGGTCGGTCTGTTTTCACACAGCTTTTTGGGTGTTCACTGTACCTTTGATCCCTTGGGCTGTGGAGGCATCAAACCAATGAACCTTTTGGTCTGGTTGGTCCATCTGACCATGGCGGTGACCATGGCGTTGACCATGGCTGACCGCAACACAAAACATACCAGGCTTTGAAAATATGTTGACTTTATGAGCCTCCCCATGCTGGCCTGGTGAATCAGGACTTTGCTTTTAGTGTCATGCTGCTGAGTCAGGATCTGGGAAGGTTACCCTGGAAGGAAACAGCAGTGCTCACGTTACACTCA
This sequence comes from Rhipidura dahli, assembly GCA_013399225.1. Lineage (NCBI taxonomy): Eukaryota > Metazoa > Chordata > Aves > Passeriformes > Rhipiduridae > Rhipidura > Rhipidura dahli. Next base: position 190,004 of record VXAC01005959.1, read on the forward strand.
TCCCCGAGCAGATGGATAAGAGGTGTAAGCAGCGTCTTTATTCTGCTATCTGAGCTAACAAAAACATCCTGCAGCAAAAACAAATATCTGCTGTTCAGGAATCCAAAACACTCACTTCTGCAAATTAATTTTTTAACTTCTTTATTCCCAGTGCCTCCCAAAGGAAAAGCAACTCATGTTATCTGTGTAAACTGTTCCCACACACACAACAACAAACTAACAATCCCGCTGATAATTTCCTTTGCAAAGGGTGTAACTGAGCCTTCTTGGGATAAGTTTGCTGCTGTTGAAGAGGGCTCAAGGGAAGGATTAAAAATGTTCACTTCAGAGCAGCTTTAAGAGGCCAATGGCTGCCTTGACAGCTGGAATGTGCAGGAATTTTGGTTTACCAAAAGGCGTCTGGTTTTTTTCCCAAATTTGGCCAAACTGGCACAGTGTCCAAGCTTTTTTCCTGACCTTCTGGGATTGCATTCTTGCTGGTAGCTGCTCCAGGGCTTGTTCCAATATTTAGAGTTCCCTTTCCCTTTCTCAACCAACTGTCAAAATTTGGAAGACCACAACAGGAAGATGTGTTAACAGTGAATAGCACCAGAGGGCCTTATAAAATAGTCTTTTAGCTAACAAAGCAGTTTTTTGATGAGAAACAGTGTGGCAGAATTTTGGGTCTCAAGTCAGCCTGACTTTAATAGTCTCATAGGAGATGATGAGTCCCATCCCCTGGTGTGGGAGAAGCAGATTTTATAGCAGTGGCAAAAAATGATAGAAACTAACCCCCAAGGGACCCTCTGCTCCCATTTCAAGGACAGGAGGTATCCAAATTCAGCCTTGTCTTCAATACTACCAGTGGTCATTAATGAGAATAAACCAGTTTTCCACAGGAATTCAAGTGCCTGCAGGCTCTTGCATGCCCAGACAAGAGTGTAAGATCTGCAAGGGGGACTCTAATTGGAGTCTGTGGAGGAGGAGGCCAAATACCACTGTAAAGAGGAATTTTCCTTCTGTAGGACAGGCAGTGCTGCTCAGCAGGGATACTTTCCATAGCTGAAGGCATGGATGATATCAGAGCCTTTAAGATTTCTCTCAAAGAGATCCCAAAAGAAATTCTGGCAAACTATGACCTGAATAATGGCTCGCAGTAGACCCAGACAGCTTCTCTGGGTTCTCAGTGGAGAAAGTTAAGTCGAGAGAGGAGGAGGTGGAAAGAAAGCTTGCAACAAAGCAGCATTTGAGAGACTTGGGTGATGGTGACAAGGCTGCAGCCAGGTTGTGGCTGATAAATAGCTATAAAAACACCCCCCAGTCCCGTGTAATTGACTGGAAAGTCCTAATGGAACACCAAAAGCCACAAACTAAATGTGGCACAGGATGACAAAACAGAGGACAGCTTCACTCTTGCATGTTTTCTACATGAGCCACAGTTTATAGGGGATGCCTTTGCAGTGAAAGCTGGAGCTGAGCCAGGGCTCGAAGGAGGGGTGGGAAATGCAAGGTGAGGATGTGGAGGCTGCCTGGTGCATCAGGTCATATCCTTCTGTCCTCTAGAAGCCTACCCATATCCTATGTCCATCTTCTAGAATTATTCAGAAATAAGGCAGTTCCTGCTTATTTCTCAACAAACAACCAGGTTTTTACCCTCACCAAAACACCCTGCCCCTTTCTAACACCTGCTGTTGAAGCACTGAAGGTGAAGGTAACCCTGTGGTACCTACATATGCAGCTGTGAACTCATCACCAGACCCTCAAATTCATGCTCAGCCCTGTTCTTGTCCTCCCCACTTCTCCTCCCTTTATCTCTTCTGGTTCCTTGGCCAGTGAAAGCAGCTGGACCACTCAGAACAGAGACAATGTTAAGGAAAAAACTACTGCCTTCACACACACATCAATTTTGAGAGGGCCTAAAATCTCCAGGTCTGATGGTTTTTATTAACCAGGTGTTTAAGAGGGCATGGGGTTCACCAACAGGAAAAGGGATTTGTGTGGAACTGGAATCCTATTTGGTTGGCACAGAGGGCCCATTCCCTAACATCCCACTGTCCCATGCCATTGATGCCTTCCAGACCTCTGGATGCTCACGTGTGACTTTCTCACATGGCTCCTTTCAACACCTTTTTCAAGGTGAGTTATCACAGCTGAGGCTTCTCCCTGGCCAAAATCCCTTAAGCAAAAGAACTGCTCTGCAAGCAAATTCTTGGAAATTTATTTCCTTGGAAACAGGCTGTCTCTGTAAGGATTCTTGTACTCATCTGATAAGGCCAGAGGACATACCTACCCCACTGCCACCTGGGCTGGGGGACATTCTTTAGCACTGACAGGTTAACACAATTTCTGTGCCTCATTCACCTGGAGCAGGAAGAGAATTCTCTCCACGTTCAGCTTCACTGCTGTCACTGTATGTGTGACAGAGAAGCTGTGGATTCCCCATCCCTGGCAATGTCCAAGGCCAGATTGTTTGGGCCTCTGAGCCACCTGGTCTAGTGGAAGGTGTCCCTGTTCAGGGCAGGGGGTTGGGACTGAATAATCTTGAAGGTCCCTTTCAATCCAAGCCATTCTGGGATTCTACAGTTCTGTGACTTTAGTTTTTCTGACTAAAGGCTGTTTGCATCACTTAAATGAGTTCAGCCACTCAGATGCAGTGTGGAATCTTTTCAGGGTATTTACCACAATTACTATATTTGAGGGGCATGAGTCAAAAATAAGTGCAATGTTTATTTTAGGGCTGTGTTTAAGAAGAGATCTAAAACTGAGATTAATTTTGTAAAGTAGTCTGAAAAACAGCAATCCATCTTAACTTCTGTTGCAACCTTCTCCTCAGTGCCTTTTTAAGCCTAGAAGAGACATGAATGGAGAATTTGTCACCCGATAATGTGACTTATCCCAAGAGCAGATGCCTAACAGTAAATAATTAACATGCTGCAGATCTTACTGCTGCCTATGGCACTGCAGTGAAAAATGCAGCTGTCCAAGCAGCTTTTATTTTTATCAACAATTAATTTGTGCCCAGAAAGAATGGAGATGGACTTGCAGGAAAATTTTCAGAAGAGCTATAAGGAAACAGAGGGAAATTTGAGGAGGCAGTGTCTGAGAGCATTGGGCCAGGTTGCAATCCCAAGTGTACATTGAAGTGAACACCTTAAAATTTATAGAGGGAATTTGAAGTAATTCTATATAACTTCAGGAAGACTATGGTGCTCTTAATTAGTAAAGGTTTCCTACATGACAAGTTAGTTCTTTCTGTTAATTCATTGCATCATAGGCAGTGCAGTTTAACTTCTATTTTCAAGGGTGTGACACCAAAAATTCAGATGAATCAGAGGTGGGTCACCTTGTATGTCCTTCTTGCTGCTGAATTAGCTGTGAATGTAGATAATGTGGAGAGAATCTGAATTTTCAAGGTCCTTTCTTACTTTGGGATTACAGCCAAGGGTCTGTAAATGCATAGAGAGACTTTGACTGGTAGGAAAAAAAGAAGTGAGGATAAAACTATTTTACAAAAACACTTGTTATTAATGTCTGAAAATGCAATGATAGTATGTCATGTAGCACAGTGGGAGAGATAAAATGCATTATCTCATAGTCTTTTGCTTCTAAAAGACTAAAACACAGAAAAGAATTTGTAGAACTCAGTACAATTCTTTTATGGGCAAGACCAGGCAAGACAAGAAAATGGAATTGATTTTTGGTATGTTTGAGTTTATACACTAAGATCTGTTTTTGTGGAAGCACTACACTCTTTACATTCTCAATTCTCACATTGAAAACCAGGAACTGAAACCCTCCAGGCCCCCTTCTGACTGTAAAAGTTTTTCAGCCTTTCTGTTTTCTCCTTGGAGCCTGGAATGGGCAGATAGATTGGAGATTTTTTAGTTTAATGTGGGAGAATTACAGAATCAAAGAGGAGCCACAGAGCTGCTCATTTGCCATCTACCAGCTGGATCACACCCAGCTTTGAGGTACAATCCTTTACAACTTACCCAGACAGGTCCCTAATTAAATTACAACCCAGAAAAATCAGGGCAGTCTCTGAATGGCATTTGAAGGTATGGCAGACTGGTGACTTGGGAAGGTGAAATTAGGCAGCTTTGGGGTTGTCCTGAGGCTGCTGGAAGGATAGTGGGTCATTTGTGCCAAGATTAGTTCTGAAAGTTACAGATTTTTCCTCCTTCTCAAGCTCGTTCCAACCACCAAAAAACACAAAGATCCTCAGAAACCTTGATCTTTTGGGAGAGTTGTGATCTGCCTCCATGGAAGGATGGGACAAGAGTGGTACCTTGGGGTGGTTCATGCTGAAGGAGCTCAGATCTCCAATGTGTTTGGTTTGGGTGAGTTGGGATGATGTGAAATTGAGCACAGTCCATCCTGGTGCATAAAAGACTTCATACAGTGTCCATGCCCTCCCTGCTGTCTGATGGGCCATGAACACCCTGTGGAGATCCTGATCCATTGGTTTCTCACTGATTAAATACCTCAGCCCTGGATGACACCCCTGCCTTCACACATCTGCAGGGCCCAGAGGCCAAGCTGTCTGCTTGGAAGAGATACACAGTGAGACCAAAACAGAGAGCTGGTGTTTGAACCCCCAAGATTCCTGCAAAGCCAGAGGGAACCAGCTCCAGAAGCTTCTTCCATCTAATTCTTACATAGTTCCATGCATTAAAGTCATATAAAAATCCATAATCTGTTTATTGCTTGTCAGCTCATGGACATTTAACTTTAACAGCAGATTTTTTTTTTTCTACTGTCTTTTCCCAGTTACCTCTTATAACAGTGTGAGTAGGAAGAAAAATGCTCCTTCACTCTCTCCAATGACAGCAGCTCCTGAGTACTAATCCTGCAGAGTGTCACGACTGATGCCCAAAATGATGTTCATTGTGCCAAGGGAGGGAGTGAGGCAAGGATTTGGGGAGGACAGGGAATACAGACAGCACCAGGGGGAGCCAGCACTGTCTCTGCAGGTAAACTATCACATTGCAGAAGTTGGCAATACAAAATACTTTCACTGAGAAGGAATGGTCTGAGGTCTCAGAACAATTCAATATTCCCACTCAATTCTTCCTCTTGTTGCCTAGCAAGAGTGGAATCTGAAGTTAATTGAGCCACTGACAAATGACTGAGGCAAAAAACAAGATGATTTGAGGCCAATTACCAGCCACGGGGTGCTCATGACTTTGGGTCATTTCACGAGGTTTCTTTTAATCCGACCACACGTTCACAGGCAGATTACTTTAAATAAAATCATAGGAAGCTGGATGTAAGTTTCTCCGAGGGCGTTTGGGATCTCTCCAGTAGGGTTGGCTTGTGAACTGTGACCAAAAACATTTGTGCAATCTGTCATCCCTAGCTGGTGGCCTCTGATCCAAACCCAGAGGGAAATGGAACAGTTCAATACACTGATAGCAACAAACAGGAAATGTGGTTCCTGCACATGCTTCTCCACCTAATCAGAATAAGGGGGTTTGGGAACCTTTTTAGGCTGTTTTTAATGGAACAGACCATCTTGTGGTGGAATTAGGTTTGAGTGTGGGCAGGAAATCCATGTCATTAACATTTGTCCATCACCATTTGGAAGTCGTATGTTCTGTCACATTCTTCACCGGGTCGTCGTTCTCTAAGGCAGCCTCTGAGTGTGCCAGAGGTTTCTCGAAGGGCAAAATGTGGACCACAGCTCCAAAATGATTGTTCTCATTGGAAAACAATGGCTTAGAGAAGGCCTGAACTCTTCTGGAAATCATTGACACTGCATTCATAGGATTGTTGAGAAAAGGGTTAATGCTGTGGTGTGAAAAATGTGTGGTGGAGGGAAGTACAGAAATAATTTGGTTTGGTGTAGTCTGGGGTAAAACTCACTCCTTAGAGCCCTCTCCACGCTGCTTCAATGAACTGTCTGTGCATCAGCTGCTTTAAACATAAATCCTCACAAGGCATGCTCAGATCCTGGAGCAGACAGCCCTTATAATAAGAGTAACCATATGTCAGGATATATATATTCAGCAATGCTTCATTATCATCTAAATAGGGTTGTTCACTCATTCTTACCACCATCTTCTTAAACAATTGGTGTCTGAGGGCCCTGTTTGATCCAAAGATCATCTACCATGGGTAAGGACAGGTATACATTGAACAGTACACAAAGGTAAAAAACCAGTCATTATAAATCTGTTTTCTAATGAGCACCCAAAGATATGGAATTAGAAAATATGTAAATTGTTCTTTTTACCTTCTACAGAGTTCATGATAAATAAAATGCCACTTTCTACACAAAAAAAAAAAAAAAAAGGAAGCAAATTTCTGCTAAAGAAAAAAAAAAAGCAGCTAATTTCTGCTAAAGAAATTAGAAATAAGAAATATTTAAGAAAGAAGAAAGAATATTTAACAAATATGCTAAAGAAATAGTTGGTTTTGCTTCATTTTTCTGTAAGCCTAAATTACTATATGCACTGTCCAGAGGTCACAGGCTAAAGCAGAGAAGTTTAATGGAAAATGGCACACACTGAAGAGTGCACTTCTGTATTCAAAGTAATGTTTTGAGACCTGATTTTACATCCGTAAACTTTGTCAGTAAATTTGTCTATCACTGCTGGCCACAGGCACAAACTGAAATGCAGAAGGTTCCATCTTTTAGATCACTTTTTTGGTCTAAGGGTGATCAGGAACTTGTGTGGGTCTCCCAGTGAGTCTGTGGATTTTCCTTCCTTAGAAAAACTAAAACAAACAACTCCACTCAGTCCTCTGCCACCAGCTTTGGGTGACCCCACTGGAGCAGAGGTTGGACCAGAGATCTCCAGAGATCTCTTCCAAACCCAACTGCTCCATGACTCTGTGAATTCCCTTGAACATGGGAAAATGATCAATCCTCACTGTTCTTATTTCTCAAATTAAAGCTTAGCAGCAGTGCACAGAAATACCTTTAGGAATTGCAGGGTACAGAAAGGATTTTGTTCACAGGGTCAGTGTGGGTATTTTGTTCGCCACCTCCAAAGGCACATGACTGTGAACTTCGGTCTGTCTAACACATCATCATCTGCCAAGACTGAGCAGTCAAGTGGATAATTACCTCAATCTGCAGCTCCTGCAAGCTGTCCCACTCATTTCCTGTAGCTGAGTGATTCTTTGGGGGTTCTGAAGGGTTTGATACCCTTGCAGATGTCAAGGGGTGACCCCAGAAGGAAACTTCAAGACAAGATTTTGAATTTATCCTCTTGTTAGCAAGAATGAAACCTGCAGACGAGTCCATTTTTCTATTATAATATGTTGGAATTCCAGTGAAATGTCCTCTGTTTGTAGATATGTTGAAAATGCCAAAAAAGGTTTTGAAGTTACAAGCCCATGATTCATTCCACTGTCACCTCAGCTCTAATAAACTTCGTCACTGTGCTCCACTCACAGGAGCTTCGAGTGAGGTTTGGGAGAATGAAAGTGATGAAAGCAATTAGAAACATCATTAACTCATATAATGTAAAGGCAGGGGAAAGAGTGGAGCAGAGGGTTTTACAGCAAGTGTAAAAAGAAATTGTAAAAACAAAGAAAAATGGCAGCTTCACGCTTGGTTTGCTTTTTTTCTTTTTAACATTCTTGTAAAGGGGAAGTCCAGACTTTAAATGAGCAGCACATAGCTCCCAGAAATACATTAAAACTCATCACATAATTGTTTTCACTCTGTCTCTTCTTACAAAGGTAAAAAAATGAGCCAGCGTTTGAACACTGGAATAGTCTGAGTTAGAGATAACAGTACTGAAGGCAGAGATGTAAAGAAATCAGAAACATAGAACAGAACAGTTGCCTGACAGAGAGAAAAAGGACCCTTGATCAAGGGGGCTTGAAAACACAGCTGAAAAATAAATTAATGATTCTCACAGCCAGCTGGAGAAATGTTATCACCCTTCAGATCACAGCTGAGCTGAGAATGTGCTTTCTTATCCCAGAGTCTCTGGGGACAATATATTCCAGGTACCCAAAAAAGAGAGTTTCCTCTGCTGGAGAGCTGCAGAAAGGCTGCACTGCAAGGCTGAATGAATGTTATAATTCAGTAATAGCCTTGGCTTTTTTTTTTTTTTTTTTTTT